>CM055966.1:10685000-11150000 GCA_029531755.1 Holothuria leucospilota | reverse complement strand
CGATCCTGAAGGGATATGATACTTAACGTGGCAGAGAGCCATGGAACCCTCGTTAAGCTCTGCGATATCGCATGCAAGATTTAAACTTCATCCCTTTTAGTTAGTAAAATGTATGTTTGTTTTGTCTACATGAAATTAATTAATGATGTCGGCTTTTCTTCGAATTACAAATACTTATGGTCACGGTCATGTTCCGTACCTTTGAGAAGCTGTTGACGCTGTTGGTCAGAGGACATGACCCAAGGGCGAGGCCGAAGCATTTCCTCACGAAATCAGCCTCGCCTAATGGCTGTGCTTCGGAACCTACAACACTGATGTAGATATGTATTATCACATTGCCATTGGTCGAATTTATGCTAAAAGTGGACTGAATTTAGCCTGTATTAACTCGAATTTATTTCCACAGTTGCTTTTACGTAGATCTAGAAACTTCCTCCTGATATATCGCAAAGCCTTAAGGTTTAGAAACCAGGAGACTGTTACTATCACTACCCCGCCCTTGTAGCAGTGCCGTCAGAGGGTATCCATGATTGTGTGCTGAGCTATGTACCTCCAGAATTTTGGCACTTTCCAAAAAATCGGACAAAAACCCTTCAAATTGAGAAAAAGGGGGCTGTAGTCCCCCAACCCCGGCTCCGACGGTCTTACTCAGTAAAAGGACAACAGGGCAGCTATCGTGTGATTCCAAAGTTCCTGTTACAGAGAGGATGGAGGGCACAATACCTGAAGTAAACATAGGTGAATTATTTAAAATACCACGCCTTCAGTACCTCTTGTGTCAAAGACTATAGAAACACATTATATAGTCTTCATTTTCTACAGACTGTTCGACCGGAGCTTTTCCCTCATCATTTCTGGACCATGCTGTTTCGTTTTTTTTTTCACCTTTCTTTACGTAAAAACAGAGCTGAACAAATATTTATTTCTGGTATAAGGTGTAAGAACCAGTGTGGAAGAGGTGAAAGCCCCTCTGGAGTTGGGACGAAGCCAAATTCTCATTCAGATTACTGAAAAAACTTGGAAATTCGAAGTTTCCCTCCTGCAAAAAGGCTCATCCCCTAGAAGGAGACTAAACGCTCCCGCGCTTTTCATTAGTTGGAGTTACTGAAAAAGGGGGAGTTTCATTCTCCATCAAGGTTATTGTAATGTTCTGGTGGTGTAACTTTTTATTAAAAATCCTTTCTTCAGTGATTTTATGACACAAAGCAAGAAGTAACTGATTTTATACTCTCTTAAACCCTTAGAGTGAAAATTCATTCTTTTAGAGTGAAAATAGGGACCAATCTAAATTTGGATTGAAAATTTTCAATCCAAAAAGAGTCATTATTACTCTTTTAGAGTGAATATTCAGTCTCAATTTTAGATCCGTCACTAATTTCACTCTTTTGGGTTTAGAGAAAAACGAAGTTGTCTACTGTCTAATGAATAATCTTTTATGCGAAAATCTAGTCAGCGTCCTTTCGTTTGAAAAAGCCCCAAATAACTTTTAGAGCCCACAGACATTAACCTTTTCTAAGTTGCACAAAACGTAAATATTTAGTACTTTAATGGTATTTTTATCTTAGCTATACGTCATTTCTGTTTCGACAAACAGTTTGACAAGGCGGGTACAGTGACAAAATCACGTCTTCTGGTTACAAGCATCATCCAAAGGAGATTAAAAATGCATTGCTTCCAGAATTATAAGAGATGTAGGCCTAGATACGATGGAACAAACCATGCATCCATCATACAAACAAGTAAAGGTGTGTTTTAGTAGGCGTAAAATGGCTTACTTGAGCTGTTATTTTTTATCAAATTTTCGTGGGTTGAATTTTAATCTCATGAAACATTTAATCGTGTAAAAGGGTTTATGAAGCAACAAAAAATGCGTTACCCGGAATTCTAGCTTGTAAATGGAGTCGTATCCACGAGACAGGACTGCTCGCGTGATGTGCGTTGGTGCTAAGAGCGTATGTGAGACTTGGGCAAGTCTACTGTCAACGCTGTCAGCTAAACAAATTTGTCAAAAAGTTGTTGTCTTATAGTGAACACACACTTTCAAATGGTAATTTCATGTAGTATCCATACAACATTCGATCAATAGTTGCTGTAAGATTGTGTGTGTGTGTGTGCGTGTGTATGTGTGGGGGGGGGGACAAATGTCTTGAGGTCAAGACGCCTCGTACAATATTGATCCATATGGCCAGTGATCGAGTGGTCAAGTAACAAGTACATGGCATTTTTAAGATAGAAAGGATTGTGTCGTCCAAGTTTAGAACTATTTTATTATTAAATTATGATCTCTTATTATTATACGTTTTTTTCATGAATGGAGATAACGATTTACAAAGTTTTGTGAGAGGGGGGTAATTGCGCCTCTGTACCCCTACTGCCAGCTGTCTATTCATTCCACATAAATGACGAAGGATGCATCCAGGAGGAATCAATCGTTCAAATTCATAATGAACGGTATAGTGGTAATGAATTACAAAACGGGGATACGGGGGAGGGGGTACGCATCACAAGAGCATACTTGGGACTTACAATGTCCTATTAACTGTACCAGAACAAGAGGTTGCATTGGTGGTTAGGGAGTACGGATTATATTCGGGAGGTCTCCGATTCAAATCGCAACAGAGCCACCCTTTGAAAGGTTTCTGGGAAGCAGCTCGCTTGTTCGACCGACGAAGCTGTTCGCAGCTGGAGTTTTTGGGGGGAAGGGGGAGGGGGGAGGGAGGAGGGAGGGGAAATTTAAAGAATTAAATGTTTCTTGTGTGATTTACATGTGGTCTGCACCACTGCTCGGCATAGTTTCAGAGCAGGGTTGCAAAGCAAGGGTTTTAGGAAAGTGACTAAAAACGGGATGCACTCCGAGTTACTCGAAGGTCTCCGATTTAAATCGCAACAGAGCCACCCTTTGAAAGGTTTCTGGGAAGCAGCTCGCTTGTTCGACGAAGCTTTTCGCAGCTAGTTTTTTTTGGGGGGGGGGAGCAAATTTAAAGAATTAAATATGTTTCTTATGTGATTCACATGTGGCCTGCACCACTGCTCGGCGCAGCTTTAGAGTAGGCTTACAAAGCAAGGGTTTGGAGAAAGTGACTAAAAACGGGATGCACCCCGAGTTACTCGAAGGATGGGGCCTAAGGCCTAAATGACCATCAGTGGAAGAAGTGGGGAAAGGGGATTAGTAATAGACGTGCTTCTCCACCCTCTTAACACTAGTAGAGAAGAAAAGTCGAATTTCGCTGGTCTTCATCCACAATTTAGTTGACGGTGTCTTTGATGAGCCCTTAGGTGTACGATTCAATTCAGGGGAGGGGGTGCTCTTACCCGAGATCAGCGTATATTAACTGAGAAACTGTCCATATTTGTTCAAAGATTTGCTCAATAGAGAGGTTTTGCCCGAACTCTAAGGAGAAGGCTATAGTCCCCCACCCCAGACTCGTACGCCTGTGGATGAGTCCCAGGTGGGTTTTTGGCCTGGGGTTACACTATATTTACACTAAACTAAGTCTAAAAACACGTTTACATGGGTTTTCGGGAAGTTATACTTTGTTCGCTTTGTGGAAAAAGACTCCCCATTTTTACTTTTTAAAAGGTAAACAATCAGCAACTATTTTAGCATACAAATGAAGTTCTGGAAACCTTTCGTACAATAATGATATTATTAGATTAGACGGGTCCTCTGTAAAGGCCTTTATGAATCGGTGAAAGCAGCAGCATAGCCTGGCAGCCAAGGAAAAGGGTTGGGGTTGAGGCGGAAGTGAGATTTCAGTATGGCAGTATGGTGAAAACTGTAAGTCTGAACAAAAAACACTATATTTTGTCATCTCGTCTGGGGAAATAGGGGCAAGGTCTCTGACAGGGGGACACATCCTCCCTTGCTCACGGGCTACTCCCTTCTGTAAAAGTAATAGAACAGGAAAGTATTGGGAAACCGTTGATAATTTAAAGAAAATTTTTAAATTCGTAGCCAAGAAAATTTCAGACTTTTAGAAAACCATAATTAATGTGTACAGAATAGAAGATAGTTCAAACTTAGCTATAGATGGGCAACTTTTTCAACAAGTAAAATTCATACAGACGTCTAAAAAATTGTCATTGATTGTTACTTCCAACCTCCCCCTTTCAATCCGATCACTGCATCGTTATTCTGCACTGCGACATTTCGACAAAACCTAGGTATGTATATACCCAGGGTATTAGGAATTTAATAATTCCTTTCTTTTAGATCCTGTTTACGTAGACTTAGCGAATTCTTTAATTATTAACTACTCTTCATACCCATGTAATTTGATTAGGGACCCAGTAAGCTTCTGAGAGGGACTGAAATATACGATTCGGAACAGCGCTATTTGCTTCAGTAAATTACAGGAGAAAGAATCTTGCATATATGAAAATAACCTAATTAGGAAAATTGCCCAGTTAGAGTCAGATATTATTGGGGACAAACATTTGATTAACGATTGGAAAGATGCTAGAAATATCTCCAAATCTGCTTTATAAAAACACGCTTGATGGTATTATGATCAGATCTAAGGCGAGGTGGGTAAAAGGGGAAAAAAACTCCAACTATTTTCTTTCACTCGAAAAGAGAAACAAGAAGAACAACACAATTTAAAGATTAAAATGATATTCAGAATATATCGCTTACACCTGGGATATTTCAACCCATATTCGTGATTTTTACACTGAACTGTACTCTTCACATTACAGTAATCCTGATACCTGTTTTCTCTACTTCCTAAAAGGTCAAAGTATTTTGATTACAGTGTATGCGAGGGGCCTTTAGACCTTACTGAATGTTTTTGTGTCCTTTTGTCAATGTTTAATGGCAAATCACCTGGGAACGATGGCTTTTCCACGGATTTCTATAAAAAATATGTTGGCCCCGTATTGATGTTTTTGTCTTGAATTCGTTAAATAATGCATTTGAGCTGCAAATGTTCTCTTGGGAACAAAGAAGGGGTTATTACATTAATTCCTAAACCTGAAAAGAACTTTTTAATATCGCAAACTATAGACCTATACTGACTATAAGATTGAGGCAGAGGCCATCGTACTCAGACTCAAAAAGGGTCTCCCTTCGCCCATCGGTAGTACTCAGACTGGGTTTATGAGTAATAAATTCATTGGCAACAATTTACGATTTGTTCTAGACCTTACCAATTTTTCAAATTACAACAATATTCCTGTTTTTTAGTCTTCCTTGACTTCGAAGAAGCGTTTGATACTCTGAGTGGAATTATATTCATGATACACTTTATTACTTTAAGTGTGGTAACAGTTTTACAACTTGCATACGTGCTTTTACAACACATTTATGTATATTCAACAATGGTCCTTCTACGGGTCATTTTCCGATTAACAGGGGCGTACGTCAGGGATGTCCTTTAAGCCCTTATCTTTTTATTCTGTATACGAGATTTTTGCAAGACTTATACTTAATAATGGTCAGGTTTAAGGCATCACCATTTTGAGAGGTAAAATCTAGTTTTACCTCTCAAAATGGTGATGCCTTGAACCTGACCATTATTAAGACTAGATCTTTGCAATATGCGGATCATACAGTACTTTTCTTAAACGGAGACCGAAATTCCATGCAGGCATCCATCCAACTTCTTCATTGCTTTCGACGAGCTTCAGGTTAAAAAATTAACCTTCAAAGTTCCCGTCTCTTCCCGTTAGGTCCCTTTGTTACGAACCACCCATCCTTTATTTTCTTCATATATCGTTTTACACTTTGGTTTTCTCATGATGGTGATGAGTTGTATCGCTCAAATTATGTTACGAAATTAAATCGCGTTAAAAACATTTTTAATCTATGGTCGAGCAGAGACCTTACTCCAATTGGAAGAAATATTATTGTGAAGTCTTTTGCCCTATCACAATAAGTGCACTTATTTCAGGTCATCCTGACCAGCCGGACTCTTTTATAAATTATGTTCAAGCTACAAGTTTTGATTTTATTTGGTGAAAAAATTCTAACAAGATCAGAAGAAGGGCAATGTACAATAGTTATAGCAACGGACGGCTTAAAATTACACATGTGAGAAGTTTCATTCATATATGCTCTTAAAATCTCTTGGATGAAACGACATTTATGTAGTGTTGATGTACTTTGGAAAATATTCTTCGATCACTTCTTAACTCCTTTTGGTATGCAATTTATTTTTCAGTACAATATCACCTCTGTGGGCATTATTTCAGTTAATAATATGTTTAATATAATATGTGTGCCATGCTTGGAGCTCTTCACAATTCTATACACCGGTGTACAAGTACAATTATGGCAATCAAGTTCTCGGGAACAATTTATTTTATAAAGATCGACTGTATAAGAAAGTGTACATCAAAAAGGTCCATAGAGCCGGTCTATGATATGTTAAGGACCTTTTTGATGATAATGGCTGTTTGGTTTCTTACGTCGAATTCTGTAGCAAGTTAAATATTACTCAGAACCCATTCACAATTTTGTTACGGATTGTTAGCCTCAGTTCCAGGCGGGTTGAATGGAAATCCCTTAAGCAATGAAAAATTCGGAGCCCGTTTGTTAATTGCTACACTTCAACATGCCCGTGTCACGAATCTCACCTAAGCTCATTGATAAAATTGTCTTGCAGCCAAGATGTATTGTTAAATGGAATGCTACTTTTAACTTCACGGAGGACGACTGGCAAAAAATAGTCACTAGTTTCTTCATCGACGTCACCGCGTTGCGCGTCTCTCTGTCGTCTATTTTGACGTCCAGGCGTCCATTGTATCACAATTGTAACTAAGACACTGCCATGCACACGCGTCGCTATCTCAACTTTTGCGCAAGAGCAGTGACGGCCAGTTTGCCAGACTGAAACGCATTGACGTCACGTGAAGAACCTCTCTTCCCCGTATTACTCTTTCCAAAAGGAAGCCTATATTTACTTTCAGTTCCGTTTCTTGCACAGAATCATAGCCACCAACAAGCTGCGTTTTGCTATGAATAAAATTGAGTCTCCTAACTGTAAGTTTTGTAAAGCTGGGATCGACACCGTGACTATTGATCATTTACTCTGGAGCTGTCCGTACACGTCCTCTTTCCTGTTAGACACAGAACAATGTCTTTTTGGTAGACAATTCGTTTTAACTAAATCCTACTTTTTCTTTAGTTATAAGCTTATATTTTGCAGCATCCATACAAGTTTGTTTCGCAAATGTTTCATTTACTGTTGTAAACTTAATTCGACAATTCCCGATGTTACAAGTTTTTACCATAAACTTATATTTAAAATGAAAGTCGCAAAATTGTGAGAGAATTTCTACACAATTGGTTTACCATTTCAAAACTAAGTGACCTGTGTAAGGCTCAAACGAGTTGCGTTGTGAAGGCACATTAAAGAAAGTGAGCAGTAGCCTCGAAGTTATTTTCAAAAATGTGCTTAACCTTTCCTACCTCCTCTTATTTTGCTCACGTATCTTTCATTATATTTCTGTATAAAAAACATTGAATACTGCAGGTAAATCAAAGAGTTATTCTGCATGAATTTAAAAAATAAGTAGCAAAAATATTGTCCAAAAATATTACACCAGTAACAATAAAAAGTAAGGGTTATTTGACTAAACACGGACGAAACTGTAGGAATGTACGTGGATTGATCCCCAACCTTCAAAAATAGGGGGACGTGTCTCCCGCCCACATCATCGACACCTGTGGGTAAACAGGTTCCGCTTGCTTGCTTGTTTGCTTGCTTGACTGGTAGATTTATTGATTAATTAATTTATGAATTCATTTGATTTATTAATTGAATGATCGATTGATCCATCGATTGATGAACGGATGGAATGATTGATATAGGGGAAAATCGGAAGGTGAACTGAGTCTGCATCAACTGTTATTTGCTTCACGCAAAGCAGTGGTAAAGTTATGAATATATATAGGCCCTTTCTGCGTGTCTACATTGCGGATAATATCACCTTACATGAAATGGAGTCTTAACAGGCTAAACTATTAGCGACGAGCAAGGTAGGAGGTACGGACAAAGGTCTCCTTCCTACTAATTTCATATAATACTCAACTTCTTTCATAACTATGTTCTTTTTCTTGGTGGATGAATAGGTAGCTTCATTACGTAGGTTCGTCGGGCCCACGGTTGTTCAATTAATCAGTCAATATAGCGGTTTATCGTGTCAAATAACCGGTTGGCCAGCCATTGATCCAATATTCCACCACCTAGGCTATGACTACGCTTTGGGGTGGGTGGATAAAGGAAAATCCTTTCTGCAAACTTTCACCCTGGTGGAATAGCAGGACAACTGGCTAAAAATGTGAATTTTAAAGTAATCTATATGATAATGAAAGAACGATGTGAAGGAATTATCTAACTGACCTCAAATGGATGCGTTCAAGAGTGTAATGTTTATAAATGGCATTTAGGCAATGTCAGGGGTATAGGTGGGCCCAGCCCCAGAGTTGGTCGGCTAGGCACAGAATGAAAAAAATAAATAACGGGACGACATAGGTGAAGAATACTCAGGCCTTGGTTTTATGACACATGGTAATCCCCTTCTGTGTATATACCAACTTACATTTGAACACTTGTAGACTTTCTTTTTGCAAGAGAAATTATGTGTTTGCATTGTATCTACAAGGCACAAACAGAAAGTAACTTAATCACTGTTGAACTATTCACATTCAAGACGAAGCTCTGATAACAGTTTGTATTTCTCAAAAATATTACGCATAACAAAAGTTGTTGTGACTTGCAGCATTTGGAAAATTTATAAAAGTTTGGGTGAGCGAATTATTCATGGGTTACAAAGTAGGGAATTTCTTTCTGTAAGAACCCTACCTCTGCAAAATGTAAGTTTCCATGGCAAGCTAACGTAGCTTGAACTGCCAGCTATCCTCCACCGGCATCTTTTCTTTATAGTTTCAGTGGCACCAAAATTATCTTTACCAGAAACGCAGTATGCCCTTTTAAGAAACAAGCGCAAACATTAGCGAAAAGAAAGGGGAAAAAAGAAAAATATCCTTATTTTCAGAAGGGAAGTAGACCAGTTCTCTCAATTATATGATTAATGTCTTTAATCATATAATTGAGAAGACTGGTCGGTTTCCCTTTTGAAACGAATCTATAGCTAAAACAAGAATTTTGTGTAACAATTCTTACGTACCTTTTACTATGTCAAAATGCCGCCTCTGCGAATCCTCAACGTGGTTGGTACTCATGGCGAACAACGCTTGATAACGATTGGTTGACACTGACGTACACATGCATTCATAGAGATTATAGACGGTCAGAAGCTGGAACATTTTTTGCAGGCATAAGCAAGGCTTAGATTCAGGCCCGAAGCCAGGCTGGGGCACGGGGGCATATGGAAAAATTGATCGACAATAAAAGTTTGGTACAAGTAAACGGTAGCTCCGGTATGACCCCAGGCGATTTTTGACCAAAAACAATCCCAAAAGGCGTTTAATAATGAACGTTGTTGTTTTCTGTGACATTTTTGTACTAAAATTGCAAAAACTTTGGCGCGCTACGCTCGCTTTCATCTTCAGCTACATATAGCTTTAACACCCGTTTCAGATATGTTGTCTTTATAAAGGTAGAGGTTCCACAACTAGTCTATTGTTCTTCTGTGTAGGCGTGGATGTTCTGATTACATATTATTGCTTTGTAGGCTATGCCACCAGGATGTTACTTTAAGCAATAAACTGGGTTTGTGTCTGCACAAGGAGGGGCTCAAGACAGTTTTGGAAGGGACCAGGAGTGACTTAGTCGGGAGAATTGGAATTTTTCTTCAACAGAACCCCAGATTTTTCGAAGCGCCCCCAAAATTTGGCGTTCGGCATCCTTTCTGTAACCCATTGCTTCTGGCGGGGCTTCGGGTTGCTGGACCCCTTATGGGACCTCGGTCCCTTCGTCGGGTTTATCCTTTCTCCACCCCTTGCCTAGTCTGTATGCAGGTTTTACAGTGGTAAATAATTTTCCTGCAAAATTTAGGCGCACAATTCTCACAAGGAAGTTATCACCTGTGAACATCATTAGCACAAAAATTATAGTGAACTATTCTAGCCAAAGCTACGTACAGGCTCAAATTAAATACTGGACATCAAGGGGTTTTCATGTAGAAATATAGTACCTTGAGTAACATTCGTTACGTAAAGACTTTCATGGTTTGAAGCTAAATTTACTCGTACCACAAATTCATTCCAAAATTTACTTTTTCTGCTCATGCAAAAAATCGTTCTAAGTAGATATACGACAAGAACCATCTGATTTGTGAATTGTGAGTAATTTGGTGTGCTCTCACAGTCATTCAAAGTCCTGCTAAAAGCTCCATGCTATAGTGTTCCGATTTTGTTAATGTCTCAGACATTCGGGGAATTTCCCTCTGAATCCTAACAAAATCATACTGGACCACACCAAGTTTGCTTAATGGCAGTCCCTGGTCCCCTCGTCGTTCTCAAAGTACTCAACTCTTCACCTGCGCGCGGAGCTGAAGAAGCATCATCGTAAGCAAAGTCTTTTTCCGTTCACTTGTGGAGACTTTCCACGTCTCTGTATTGCAGAAGTAAAGGGGGAAATTCCTATCAGAAGAGTGAATTTTCGCGCGCTTGGCGCTTATGTGCACAAGTAAAGCCGATACCTTTAAGCTATCTGTGGTAAGCCTGAGATATCATCCTCCGTGGGTTCCCCCAAACTGTAATCATATGGTAGCGCTACTGACTACGAAGGTAATCTTCGGTGCCCCTCTAAGCGGTGCCGGTACCCCCCTATATCAGAATTCCTGGCTGCGGGCCAGCCTAGCTTTCTCGTGACAGCTTATGATGAGACAGCCTAAATGAACTCCATGGATACACAAACTAGTACAGGCCTATCCCAATTTATAACTGCCACACAGAGAGCGATTGTTAAACAATAGGTAGCAATATTCATCGCGCTGTTCTGTGCAACACTCACAAGTCTGACCACAAACTTGAAAACCTCCAGGCTGATACATCGCACTAGAAAATAATTGTCATTCATAAAGTCGTAGTCAAATAAAATAGATTATGAAATAAATTACTGTTGCTAAAAAGAAAATAATATACAATGAAAAAAATGTGTTTACCTTAATTAGTAAGAACGATGGAAATAAAGTCGGAGACCTCCATGGATCTGAACTGGCTGAAACCGCTGGTATATGTGCATAGGCAGGACTTCAAACACCGGTATTTATAATGGAGCCCATTAGTCATTTATAATTCAACAACTTAACACGAAAAAATGATCACGAGCATGCATACTCTGAGAAATTTTGGCTTTTACCCTGTTTACTTCGTCACATTGGGGAAAACGTAATAAAAAACCTTATCATGATAAGTTAAGGAGAAAGGATTTTTTTCCAAGAGAAAGAACGGTTAGTTCGGACGGGAGTTATAGCTTTGCTGACCGTATCTTGTCAATGTAAATAACACATGTAGGGTGCTTTAAGGACGTTTTATAGAGAAGTCAAAATAATCGAGTCGTAAGAATCGTGGATGGTTAAACACTGAAAAATGTATAAACTGAAATTAAAACAAGCAACTGAAGGATCTTGTCTTTCTACTTGCCCGGTATACCTATAGGCATATGAGAAGACGGCACAACTGCACAAGGGGACAGGGTGTGTTTCGCGTGAAATTTTCTACAATTGACTAACAATTATGGCATGTATTTTCCCATGAAAAGCACCTGTTTCGTCCTGAATTCACAATTTGTTTTTGCTCAGGTGTGACAGGGGTTGGGGATATAAGGTCCCCAAAGAATTTGAAGGGTCCGGTTTAGAACAAGTGGTGTTAACTGCCACATGACCCGACATAAATTTCTCGTCTCAGGTGAGTAACCAGGCCGACAAATCGTTTCAAACAAACCCCCTTAATACTACACGTCCATTCCCCCGACTCTTTTATACCTTGCAAATGCCAAGGCAGCGTTATTTTCATTTTCTAATGCCCTCTCATCCCTGTGGAAATCCAGGCTATGTCATGCATGGTTCTAGAGTTGATTCGTATATGCGGTGGCGTACATGCCTATTGAATAGTGGGAATGTGATACGCCTTTGAGGCAAATTTACAGGCCGGTACCAGAGGGGTCGGTTCCGCTAAGCAGGGAGCTGGTGTCTTCCAGCTTCCAGTGCCAAGGAATTCTCTTGAACGTAACTTTACTTAAAAAGTTGCAAAACGCTGCAACATTTAACATCTTAGTACTCTGCAATCGTAACCTTCAGTTAGAAAAGCTCTTTCACTCATAAATTTACCCAAATGTTCCATCCTGAATTTCGTTCAAATGTTAAAGCGGCCCTCCCCGTAAGTACACATGATAACGGACCTGTTTACTGTTAAAGGTATATGGATATGTAATCAAACTAGTTGTTTTACTCAACTTAATGTTAGATTCAGATCCCCTAATGAAAAATCCTTTGGAATTATTTGAATACCTTTTACCGTCCTCAAGATATTCCTCTTCAAAGTTTGACCATTTCTGAAAATTGCTCATTATTTATGCAAAAATTATGTGAAGTGTTGCACAGTGTTCGTATTTCTTTTGTTAATCCTTAGTAAATTGTCTGTTAGTTAAACTAGCTAGTTTCTAGTCTGGTGGTTAATGTGGACATTTTCAAAGTAGTCAATAGCTACTTCCAAAAAAAAAAAGCTCCTTGGAGCATATACCAACATTACAAATGTCATTGGAATGAAGGCTAAACAAACAAAGGATAACATAGCACCTATTTCATGGTACCTTCCTTCCTCTAGCTGGTGGCAACGCCCTGCTCTCTCTGTCACAAATTTGCAAACGTAGCTCACGTTTATTCACAGGGGCAGCGTCACAGCAGGCAGGGGCGACCGCCTCCTATCATTATCATTTGCAAGAAAAGGGGGAAAGAGAAGGAAAAGAAGAGGCAAAGACAAGAAAAGGAGAAACCAAAGAGAAGAAAGAAGGAAGCGAAAGAGAAAGAAGAAAAGAAGGGTTGGGGTAGGCCTATATCTAATACATATCATTACTCCAGAGCTTTCAGGAGACCCTATTCCGGTGTCTGCCAGCCTTTATAGATACCATTTTATAATGCACAAATGAAGTAAAGGAAAATTAGCCTCCACGTGTAAAGGGACCGTAGTGCTGGCCACTGAGGGCAAAGTAACTACCGGGCGTAATTGCAGGATCGTTGAGAGTCACCTATTACTTGTCATAGGACCAGGTTTAGTACTGCAGACTAGCCTGTGAGTATAGAGTAATTTTCTTTAACTACATCTTAGGTAAACTGGGATTATAAACGGGGGTATCGCAAGGCGAATTTTCATGATCCCAGACAGTTCCAATTCTCCCAACTATGCATCTTCTAGCTCCTCCCATAACTGTATGAGGCTCTTCCTTGTGCAAGAATAAACCGGTTTTATTGCTTATGGCCATGTCCTGGTGAGCACACAAGGCTATAAAATGTAATAAAAGTACTCTCTCTGCCTTGTGTGGAATGTGAGGTACTCTGCATCTTTCAAATTTTCAAACTTTGATGTCAATCAAACAGCAGTCACCAACTAAGAATTTTGATATACATACACTAAAAATATACTTTGGGGTGATGACAGTCTGTCTTTAAATACGTGACTTTAGGGGATACAAAGTGCAAGGCAACATGGGAAAGTTAGGAAAATTAAAAGCTTTGTGATTATTGAAAGGAATATTGAACAGGGACTGACGTCCTAGGGCCAACGGGAAAGAATTTTGCAAAGTATATATGTCTGTGGGGTGTAACATAGGAAGGAAAGAAATCTGAACACTTTTTTGGACCTGCGTCTGTCCATAGGGCTCTGTTGGTTTAAGTTTCCGGTCGTGCGTGGTGTGGGTCTATAATGGCGACAAGCTAGGTCTTTGTGAGGAGGACCGGGGGTCTTATGCAGCTGCACCATCGAAGAGATGCCGTGTTAGAATCCGCCGAGAAAATCACTCGCTTACAGTCAATAATGTATTAGTTTAAGTTTTGTAAAGAGGCCTTTCATTGTGTTCATGTGTACTTGTTTATATATATATATATATATATATATATATATATATATATATATATATATATATATATATATATATATATATATATATATATATATATATATAAAATAAAGTCAGTAATATAGTAGATAAGTTGAAGCTAAAGTCACAAAACATGTGTTTGTATTTCATTACGAGTCAGGCTCTTAACTCAGCAATCGATTATCATTTAGACAAGGTTTGACATGGGGAGCAGAACTCCTTTGGGAGTAGCGTTTGGTTTCCCCTTCGTATCTTCGCCAGAAGTTCGAGGGGACTTTGGAAAAGGTACTTCATCTCTTGTATGCCTTTTGGCTAAGATCGTGTGAAGTATATGTTCTTTTCAGCCAGTTGAGAATAGAGCCACACATGGCAGACCCTTCATGTAGAGGTCTGAGGGGCGATAGCTTGTTCACGTTAAGTATGTTGTCTTTTCGGGGACGTAGCTCCTTTGGGGACAAAACTCCTTCGGGAGTAACGTTTGGTTTCGCCCTTAATTCGGCTTTTCGCCAGAGACTGAGGGAACTTTGGAAAAAGTACAGTAACTCCATGCTGTCACATCAGTGCAAGGACATTACACAAGGACTTTGGAAAAAAAAAGCAGCGCAAGGACTAGCCCTTGAACAGGACCCAGCATTATGTTCCTATAGTAAGGAGTGACTAGAAGGAACGGATTATACGGTCACGTTCAGTTACTACGTAAGGACTACATTGTGGCGAACTTGCTTGTAAAATGAGACAATAAACTGAATGAATGACAAGAAAAATGTCTTCGATAATTTATATGTATGTTACATCCAAGATATACTCTAATTTAAAAAACAAATAAAAAAAAAATGATAATACTTCATACTGAGCAATTGTTCAGCTTTCGACCTTTGCTCACGTTTCTAGTTATGTTCAAACTGGGACAAAGCGTACTCAAGAAAACGTTTCCACAATTAAAACATGGAATTTCTGATAAACAGGTATAGTCACAAATATTCTGAAATAAGGTGACTGTTTTTTTCGAAAGTTTCATCATGAATTTTAGTAAATTAGGCATTACACCATGACGCTGCAATCATGTAAACAACAAAAATAGCGGCACTCAATTATAACTTCATGAGCCTAAATGTATATTTCATTACACTAAACCTTTCGCAGAATGTGTGACTTGAGTAGTAAGTGGTATCCTGTTAGTCAGGGTTCCCCTACTGCGAGAGAACGTGTGTACTTTTACTCTTCTTTTCTAGTCTGATCCCTCGACGTCAGGAACAGAACACAAAGAAATTCACTCCCCAAAAAAGAAGAAGAACAAAGGCGTGGAGGGCTTACCAGGGATGTAACGACCACATTTTATGAATATCCATAAGATTGTGAATTTGAAGCCAATAAAAACGCGGACGGAACCAAAGCAACGTCTTTAGTCTTTCGTTGAAGTCTCCTCTTTCCGAAATGTCGGACACTTGGTGGGAAGATAACATTTGCTACATATCTTAGGCCAGGCTACTGAAAGCTAAACGATGACATCATAGTGGGAAAACGACCAATAGTAACAACAATTATTACTACACAATTATGAATGATCAAACCCATGCATGATCTAGAGGTCTAACGGTCAAGATCATATTGAACAGTTCTGTCTCATTTCCAGAGCGCCCTTAATTTTCGTGGAGTTACTACCACAGTTTAGCTATTGGGGTGTCACAGAAATCGCAATACCGCATGCTACTCGAATAAACATAGTTTGTTCAGCCTTTATTCTATTCCTTACTTTGTTTTAACTCCTACTATAAGAATTAATTTGTGTTTACAAAATTCACTGAAAGGCCCCGTATCAGGCCACCTAAACTACTGCAGCTTAGGTCCTGTACTAAAACATAGCAAAAGGACAATGAACTTTCATGTCTAAAGAGCATCTTTTATTGGTCAAAATATCCGTTAATCACTTTTCCCCACAGTACTCTTTCGGCTAAAAAAAGCTAACAATACTGACTTCTTCGAAGCAATGGTACTGTGTTATTCATACTATCAGACCCTTTATTATTTATGAGGGGAGTAAATAGCTTCATAAAGTATAAACACTCTAAAACCCCCCTTTTTTTTGATATAATGTATTTTTTGCGAAATAAATGTATTTTTTTATCATTAGCCTGTTTGACTAAATTTTGAATAATTTCACAAAGGCTTAACATCACACTTTCGTGAGGAAAAATATTTTTGTCTAAAGTCCTTCAGTCGGCACATGGTATACAAGCTGTTTAACTTGAACAGGGGTTTCCCTTAACATTTTTTTCATTCGAGAGCCGGACTAGTGATTCAAAAATTCTGATTAGTCGGCAAGCTATTTTCACTAGACCGTCTGTTTTATATTCAAAACACGAAATAAAACTTTGTTTATTCAATACTTCCTTATGAAGATGCCTGTTAACATTTGGTCATCAAATCAAATTTTGATGTGTGTTCATTGATTCCATTCAACTTGATGCAATCATTTGGTGAGAGCTGCTTCCACCCCAGTTGGAACAAACCTGTCATGCTTTAAAGCATACTACACTGTACAGTTTTTATGCTATATAGCATTGGTTCTGCAGTTCCTAACCTAACCTAGGATTTTAACATAAATTTAAATAATCTCGTATTGCATCGTTCTGCAGTTTTTCATGCTTTGAAGCATGAATTGAGAGAACAACAGGAAAAAATTGTCACAAACTGGGTGATACTTCTACTTTCCCGTTCAATATGAAAAAGTTGAGGAAGTTGAACAACAATGAATATGGATGACAGGCAACACGAAGGGGAATGCGAATAGCCTTTTGAATTTGTACTGTATAGAATACAGAGAACGTAATTCAGGAAGTTCGGAAATGTAGAAACGGATAAGATATGTTGAAAATGATGTCATATGTACAGTCCGTCACATGCGTAAGGACGGGCAGTGGCCTCAATGGGAAAATGAGTAATAAATAATGAAATAAATCGTGACAGCTGTCATATATTTGAGCTGGAACTGAGATCATATTTTTTGTGATAAATAGATCTGATTGAGAGTTGTATATAATAAAAACTTTTTATCTGTGGATAGGAGGTAGTCAAATTTTTTAACTTGCCAACCGCAATAAAAAAGAGGAGGGTTTTTACTCGCTCGCAGATGTTTTCAGGCTCAAATGGCCAGCGGACGAGTGCTAATTTCGAACCCTGACTTGTGTTTTTCAAGTATTTGAGGATTTTCCTTTAAAGGGTGAATGCAGTCCCCCCAATTTGAATTAGTGTATCCCGTCATCCTAATTCAGGAAAGGCTCCTATCAATCATGTGACAACATTTTCGTACTATTTGTTTTATTCATGCAGAATAACTCCTTGGTTTACTTTTAATATTCAATATTTTTACACTGGGTCATAACAAAAGATAATTGTGAGCGAAATATAAGAGGAGCTCTGTAAGATGTAGCAGATTTTTGAAAGCAAACTTGAGGCAACTGCTTTCTCCCTTTAATATATCCTATGTAATGTACTTGAAAAATAATTTTCAATTGATTCAATTGATTTTTTCATATAAGAGGCATATTTGACGCAAAATGTAGATTTTCAAGTAAATTCGAAATAAGTGGGCGGTACTTGGAACCTGTGCGTTACCAAGTCCCATGTTAATCTCGGCTTGCGTTTTTGTACAGTATATATGCCTAAATGAGATAACTTTTCATTATGCAGCTGGCCATAACATACCCATAACACCTTGGGGACGTAGCTCTGTTGGGGAACAGAACTTCTTCGGGAGCAACGTTTGGTTTTCGCACTTCAGCTCTTCGCCAAAGGTTCGAGGGGACTTTGGAAAAAGTTTGACAGACCTATGATGTAGAGGAATGGAGGTCAAGAGGTTGGTCACGTTAAGTCTGAGTGTCCCTTGGAGACATAGCTCCCTTAGAAAGTAGAACTTAGAGAGTTACGTTTGATTTTCGCCCTCCGGTCTTCACCAAAGATTCGAGGGGACTGTGGAAAAGTATGATGAAGATGTCTGGAGGTCGAACGGTTGATTTTTAGTCTAAGTGTCCCCTGAGGACGAAGCTTCCTTTGGGGAGCAGAACTCTTTCGGGAGTACCGTTTGGTTTTCGCCCTTCGGCTCTCCGCATAGATGTCTTGGGGACTTGATAAAAAGTATTCCCAAACCTCCACCTTCACTGCGAGTGAAAAAAGTGTGATATGCTCTCCTACGTGAGTGATAAGTAAAATACTAAAAAGTAACCACATGATTTTCTTGCAGCAGGGTGACCCTGGCTACTACCTTCCTAGACATTTTGGTAAATTCAAGGGCGCCGCCAGAATTTGGTGATGGGGGCACCACAGATGACGTCGTAGTACCACCCCAGTTATCCCCCAAAGTCTGCCTGAATTGTAACTTTTTATACATCCCTGCGATTGTATACAGCAGTAGGGGATCTTTCTTTGCCCCTACATAAAGGTGCCGTCCTGGGGAAGGGGGCTAAGGGGAGGGAATTTTTGTTAATTTAAGGTTGCTTAGATGTAAACTGGTGCTATCGTTGAGATATTTTTGGAACTGGTCATAGTATGGCTGGAAAATGTTCATATTTTAGTGAATTCTAATTTTTTGGTTAGGTGAAGCAGGGAGCTGTAAGGGCTCTCACAGCTTCCTGGGTGAAGGAAGAAAGTAGCGACCTATGTTGTATAAGAGAAGCGTATGTTGTCAACAAACCTCCTGAAGCCCCTTTTTGGTTACTTTACTGACTTCTATTCTGGGAAAGTTTCTACTCAAATAGACGTGCGTGGAGTCCCCAGAAACGTTCTTCGACTGTTACGAAATTTTCCTTTGCTTCACTCTGCATTATAAAAGGGTATCTAAGGCTGGCAGACACCGGCATAGGGCCTCCTGGAAGCTCTGAATTTATTACATAAAATGGGGGCACTGAATGCTTACTAACTGACATCCAAATGATACTATAGAGTATGACGCCGAAAACTTTACATCTATCGTATTTTTTATCCATTTTGAACGAAAATCCAGACAATCAGCTTTACAGCAATGTTGAATGAGAGGGAGGGAGATCAGGCTAGGCGGAACGGGGGGGGGGGGCTGAGTGCCAACAGGACTATCTAGGCGGAGCGCCACCATTGGTTTACAAACCCTCCAGATGGCCGGAAACAGCACTTCTTGAGTGTTCTAAGCTGCATGTATCCAGCTCAACTTGGCAAATATGGGGGGGGGGGCGCTAAACATACCTTTAGTCCCCTCATTGCTTTCATGGGGGCTGAGCCCCCCGGTTCCGCCGCCACTGAGGCAGAGTATAGGGAGATGATATTAGACCTACCTGTTAGGTATAGAAAAATGAGTGAATGACTAATAAGCGCGTTTCAGAATGCTTTTTCGTCGTAAGTGTATTAAAAATCACCATCTATACCGATAATGGCTGTGCGAAGGGCTCGGTAATTTTTTTTTGAAAAATGTGTAACGTCAAAAACGTAAACATACTTACAACCTTCCACATCATGCTACAAATTAGATTGAAAAATCCCCTATTGATGCGAGGCCCCTGCAGAGGTTGGAGATGTAGGCCTACCCCTGTTTTGTGGAAGTGTTGTGATCAGAATAGTTCCATGTATTATTACAAGTTCTTCAAAATTTTACTGCTTTAAACTAAGTCACATCTTACGTAGGCGAAAATCCCGGGGATGTGGGATATATCCTCACCATAGACGTAGGAAGGGGGATAAAAGCCCCCAGCAGTGGCGTGGATCCATCTCCAAAGGTGGGAGGACTTTTCACCATTTAAGAATCGCCGTCCTGGGGGAGGGGTCTGAGGGGAGGGGTGTTCCCCTCTCCTTTGAAAAAAAAAAAGAAATTAAAAGGTGTCTTTATGGCAAAAGGTGCCATATTTGGGCGCAATTTAGCTTTTAAAATG
Source organism: Holothuria leucospilota (assembly GCA_029531755.1). Taxonomy (NCBI): domain Eukaryota; kingdom Metazoa; phylum Echinodermata; class Holothuroidea; order Aspidochirotida; family Holothuriidae; genus Holothuria; species Holothuria leucospilota. The sequence continues at coordinate 11,130,100 of CM055966.1, read as the reverse complement.
TAGTGACAATTCGTAATCTATTCTATTATACAATTCATCACAGTTTTAATTTTCATCATTTTGAAAAAGTGAGGGGGACTTTTTGGAGATGTCCCCCTTCCAAAAAAGTGAGGGGGACGCGTCCCACCATCCCCCCATGATCCACGCCCATGGCCCTCAGTCAAAAATGTGGTGGGACTGGACTATTTGCTTCCGCCCCGTCAATTCGAGGACGAAAACCCCTTTATTTCTTCCCTCTGTGTAGCCTAATAAATGTCAAAATTTTGCAGTAATTTCCCTTAAAATTTGCCCAATATATTGCATCAAATTGCATCTAAGGATTCGAAGACCAAAGGGGAGGAGGAACCCCTCCTCTTCGACCCTCCCCCAGCCGAGAACAACCTCTTATGCCTATGCCCGCCTCCACGTTTTGGAAATGCTACCATTGACTTTCACTTTTCACACAATAACTTTTGCCGCAATTGGTATTGAATAACACTCGTCTTTATTTGCTAGACGGGTTCTTCCCCGGGTTCTTCGACTTGGACTTGCGTCGCCTGATAGTGTTTGGTAAGGTGTCTGTGTATGAACCAGTGTTGTTGTCGAGACCAGCATATCCGAGACCGAGACCAAGACCGAGACCAGGGGGTGTCAAAACCGAGACCGAGACCAGGACGGAAAATTCGAGACCGAGACCGTGACCAACAAGGTCCGAGATCAAGACCGAGACCGACTGTACATATTGTATAGGAAAATAAAACAAACTGTCCAACTTTCTGAATAGTTTTTTACCTGACTTTATTACCTTTTGCTCCACAAACGACCTATATAGTACCAAGAGTGCGTCAGCTCATTGATATATATATATATATATATATATATATATATATATATATATATATATATATATATATATATATATATATATATATATATATATACACCTGTTTTCTATTATCATATGCCGAACATAGTTAACACAATTAATAACTTAACATAATCATGTATTTTTCTGATGTGGCCCTTCTCTTTAAATCGGAGTCAGTCAGTGCTAAATGTGTTCAGTGTTGATGAACTTGGTGCCAATTAATGCATCATGGTGAGTTTGTCCAACCCACAGAAAAATGAGTCACAGAACTCAAGTTAGTGCCATCCTTTCCTTCGGACCAAACATGACCATGGAGTATACTCGTAGCTCAATTACCCGACATTTTGTTTTCGAGATCAGAATAGGATTGCAGATAACTATGTAGGCCTAACACAGGGGTGGGGAACCTCCGGCCCGCAGGCCGTATGCGGCCCGCGAAACAATTTTGTCCGACCCGCAACGGAATTCATAAATGCAAATTCAGAATCATTTAAAACGTAATTGATATAGTAATCTTTTATTCAGTGGTTCCCATCGTTTATGCTGCTTTAGCGCAAGGTGTCCATCATTTATCCTGCATGTACGGTACTCCTTTCTGGATATTTCACATAATACTGCTTCTAAAACCCTAGTAGCCTATGCACAACATAACATGCCTACTGTTTCGTAGACAAACCAGGTGCAGAATCCTAATACTTCTAGTGGTATAGGCTACATAGCATTGAACAGAATTGCAGCATCACGTATAGGTCTATCTATAACAGTACGTAACTCAGAGGACATTGTATTTATTACGGTAGATTCGGGGAGGGGGGCTAGAAGTGTCCCTCCGAAGAGTGAGTTAAACGTTAAAAAGTAGGTAATTTTGCAATTTAAAGTGAAGAAAAATAAAGTTGTTCCCAAATTTTTTTCGGCGCGCTTCACGCGCACTTTTCGTTCACTGTTGCTTCATGCATAATTAAGGAGACAAATGGTCATATTGTGATACTCCTGGTATGAGTAGCCTTGCACAGTCAATGCCATTTAAAGTTAGTGGATGAGCACAGGGCCGTCGCGACCGGGGGGTGTGGGGGGTGTCTCACCCCCCCCAAAGTTCGTCAGAGCGACGATAGTCGGAAAATCTGAAATGCCAGTTGGAATTTCTGATATCTCAGTCTAGCACATTTTTCCGACTGAGCCTATGTCAACTTTGTACATATTTTTCAACTAGACCAAGTGACAATAATACCAAACGTTATTTTCCTCACGTAAAATCAAATCAAAGCTGTCCTTTTTTCGCAAATTCTTCTCAAACTCTCAAAATTTTCGCGCGCTCCGCGCGCTTCAAACCTTACCTCAGTGTTGTTCTTATTATCAATATCTTCCGATAGCAACGTTCGGAGAAGCACAACAGCAGAAGTTGAAAGCTGTTTACAAATTACCAGGTAAAAGACGGGCTTTTTGAGTGGCATGTTGGTTTGTTGGACAACTGAAAGTATCTTGATGCAGATTCTGAATGCAGGTTTTATTATGGAAATCTTACTTAATGAAAATTTGGGCGCGCTTCGCGCGCATGCGTCACGATTTACAATCAATCTCATGAACATTATTAAGGTAATTATACCACAGAACTGTACCAGACACAGTTCTGTGGGAGCTAGGGCTCTTTAGCCCCCCCTACCCAAATTTTTCCGAGCCCCACAAAATTGGGCAAAATTTCATATAGACTAATATTGGTGAAGACATAGATATACTCAGAAAATATTCCAAACGTCTATTTATTAGGCCCGTAGCCAGTAAGTTCTGTAACGATTCTTTCTATAACTTCAAAAAAATTTCGCACGCTACGCGCACTTTCAACTATAGTTCTATCTAGTGGTAACGCCCAGTTTCAAGCGTATTGGATTTCAACGTTTCCACAAATGTTGTTCTTCCGTGTAGGCGTAACTCTAGAGAAACACATCGTTGCGAAGTTCTTTCCTCTTTTTCCCTAACTTTTGGAAGATTCTTTCTTCAGCCTCGCCATCGTGGCAAACATATTTTGTAAGAAAAAGATCTTTCAGTTTCGTAGCAGATTCTTAATGGGTAAGATGAAGAATGTAATCCCCGACGACGACCATGCAGTCACCCGAACAAATTTCTTGGTTTTTGTCCAGATTCTTCAATAAAAGCCCAAACTTTTTCAACTTTCCTTAATGAAAATTCAATATAACCCCAATTTTTTCGGCGCGCTTCGCGCGCCTAATATTTTGAGTTCGGCAACCCATTGCATCTATCGGGACTTAGAGTAGCTGGCCCCCAGTCAGGGCGCCCCCCCCCATGTCGGCAAATCAAAGCACCACCCCTGGCTGAGCCTGCGTGCAGGTTTTTCATTTTGGCACTGAAGTATACCCCAAATTTCGGCGCGCTTCGCGCGCAATCCTTTCAATCCACGTTGTATCACTTATGAGCATTATAAGCACAACGCACAAGCGAACTTTTATAGCATAAACAAGGTGTACATTCTGAAAACGCGCTTGTTAGTCCTAAACCCCTTTTGCTATACCTGTCTGGGAGGTCTAGTATCATTTTTCTGCACCTATACTCTCCCTCCCGCCCATTTCCCTCCCGCCCATTCCCCATTGCTGGAAGCTGTTCGTCTGGATTTTCGTTCAAAATTAGTAAAAATACGATAGATGTAAAGTGCTTGGCGTCATACTCTATATTATTATTTAGATGCCAGGTAATAAGCATTATGTTATTGCCCCATTTTTTATAATTGATCCAGAGCTTCCAGGAGGCCTATACAGGTATATGCTAACATTAGATGCCAGAATAGAAGGCACTAAAGTTGTCAAAGGGGGGGGGGGCTGCAGGAGGTTTGTTGACAACGTATTCTTCTCTTAGACAACATACTTTCTACTTTCACCTAACCAAATCTTAGTATTCACTAAATTATGGACATTTTCCAGCCATATATGATCAGTTCCAAAAGTATCCCAAGATAGCACCATTTTGCATCTAAGCAACCTTACCTTAGCAAAAATTTCTTAAAGGGGAGGGGGATACCCCTACCCTTAGGCCCCTCCCCCAGGACGGCACCTTTATGAAGTGACAAAGGAAGGATCCCCACTGCTGTATCATACAAAAGTAACGCCCATAAAAACGAAAATGCAATTTACGGGCCGCTACTCATTTGGAGAAAGAATCAAACCAGTCGGAACAAATTATAATTCATTTAATTATGGACATTTTCTAGCCATATATGATCAGCTTCAAAAATATCGCTAAGATAGCTACATTTTGCATCTAAGCAACCTTAAATTAACAAAAAATTTTCAAAGGGGAGGGGTCAACCCCTCCCCTTAGACCCTTTCCCCACGACGGCACCTTTATGTAGCGACAAAGGAAGGATCCCCACTGCTGTATGTAAAAGCAGGGCGCATAAAAATAGTGCAATTTACGCGCCACCATTCAGTTGGAAAAAATATCCATCCAGTCGGAATTTGGGACCTTCACAGCCCCCCCCCCCAAACATATGACCCTAGCTACGGCCCTGGATGAGCATTCTATTGCCTACAAATTTGCACAAACTCAATAGCTTCTGGGGGCATCGCACTTGTTCCTTACCTGGGCTTTTCCCCTAACCCCACCAGGGCCCGTTTGGGGCTCCATGGCCTGCGCTTTTTGCACCTCACTATCTGCGGTCCGCAAGTGGATTATGACTATCAAAACGGCCCGTCAATAATTAAGGGAACAGGGTTCCCAATCCCTGACCTAGCATATAATATACAGTTAACAGTGAGTAATATTTAGGCCTACAATCCTCGACAAAAATGATGGGACAAAACAAGCAAACCAAGCAACGAGGAGATCACCATCCCCCTATCTGCACCCAATTCCCCTTTTCAATGTTGCGGCAGCCCAACGTGTTCTGAAACTTCAACATTGATACGGGGAGCGGGGTTTGTCCCATGTACTTTTGTCGAGGATTGTCGGAGGCCTGTACAAAGGTATAGGGAGAATTTTACGGACTTAGGCAACGCATGAAAATTGGTGAAAAAAGTTTTTTACTTCGAAGTGAGTGTTTTTATGACAAATAGCATGGTGTACGCATAGTAAAGAAGTAATTGCTGAATTGCAATATAATAAAAGCCGCTTTTAAAAACATCAAGGGTAAGAAGTGTAACATATTCAGTATTATAACGACTTGTGTCCATAGCCGTTCGTAAAATTATGACAGAGAGAACAAAATAAATCGGGTATGGAAGATTTGCGTATTAATATTCGGCGTTACACTTTTCAGAAGGCCCCTGGCCAGGTAGGGTGTCGAAAGGGGAAAGAGAGAGCTTCCCAGAGAGAAATACTTTTCCGGGAGGGGGCAGATCGAAGTCCTTTTCAGGGTATGCAGATATACTAAAAGAATTAAGGGCAAAAAGGTATTCGAATTTCGGAAACCGAACGAACTGCGAGAGAAAGCCCTGCATGAGGGCTTTATCATGCCGAATTTATTCTTATCTCAATGTAGAACTTGTTGTCACTGTACTTTACTATTTCTCAGAGAACAAAAATGGCGCCACGATTTACCATTGACCTCAACACGGTTAACCATTGACCTCCACACTGTTTCAACGTATGTCTATGGTCAACCGTCCAATCGACAGAAAATTTCTCTGTGTGTAAAAAGCTTTTATTGTGGAAAAATGGTTAACCGTTTCAATTTAGTGTAATCCTCAAGTAAATTGTCACGTTTACATGTTTACTACTCGAAATGATTCCGCAGAATTTCATCTATAACCAGATTGTAGTTTCCAATCATCATTCAACGATGGGACAAAACAAGCAAAACAAGCAACGAGGAGATCACCATCCCCCTATCTGCACCCCATTCCCCTTCAACGTATGTCGATGGTCAACCGTCCAATCGACAGAAAATTTCTCTGTGTATTAAAAGCTTTTATTGTGGAAAAATGGTTAACCGTTTCAATTTAGTGTAATCCTTAAGTAAATTGTCATGTTTACTACTCGAAATGATTCCGCAGAATTTCATCTATAACCAGATTGTAGTTTTCAATCATCATTCAACGTATGTAGACTCATAACCTTCAGAATTGCCAGATAGCTGTAGTATAATGTCTGATCATGATGGCCAAATGTTTTGCAGTTGCACTTTTTTCCCATCTAACAAAGAATTCTGGTCGATAAGTTAAGATATTTACATATGGAACTGGTGCATTAGTTCATTCAATAGCCAAATGATCATTAGGAGCCAGATTTGTTAAATATGGTCATGAAAAGGCCAACAGGCAATCCCGAAGAGTAAGAAATGGATAGCACAAACACTAGGGAGGGGATTTCAACACACACACACACCACAGTGAACACGTAATGCAGTGCAGTACCAGACTGCCACTGTTCTGATTATATTGAGTAACGTGACCTGTGTGCTAGTCAAATTAATGCACTATCATACTTTTAAGTTAAAGACCCACTCATTAGCTCACAGAAGGAAGTTCAACCCATATTAGATACAGTGTATGGACTCGCTGGATAAATGATTTTTTTCTCAATGAATTATATTTTCAATGAAAGTAAATGAACTTAAAAAAAAAGATTGAAATAAATGAGTTCATTTAAAAAAAACGAAAAAAAAAAGGACGACAAGCTTTTTGCCGGTCTCGAAACAAGACCGGAAAAAATTCCGAGACCGCAAGGGTCCGAGTCCGAGACCAAGAACGAGACAACAGGTGTCGAGACCGAGACCGGGAAAAACCGGTCTCGAGTCCGAGACCGGTCTCGAGTACTACATCCCTGGTATGAACCCAATATGTTAGCTATCTAGCTGTTCTGTGTACATGTAATTAGGCCAAATCAGCCTTGAATACCAACTCCGGCCCATCACCTATCTTCACCCCGTCCGTATTAGTTTTCACTATGTATTATTCATTTCACCATGTATATATTACCGATGTAGTGGCACTAACACTGCCAAATATTGTGTAACGCCATGTTTGTGTTGACACTGTCCAATATTGAGCAAGACCAAATATTTTGCAGTCTGTATTCTCGTTAATACGGCCAAATATTTTGGCATTTGAAATCTCATTGAACGGCCAAATATTTTAACACCTTTTAAATAACACCTTATTTATTTCTCTACATTTGATTGGAGGATTGGTGGTCACATGCCATGGGTGATTCGGCACTATCATCACGGTCGTGTGTTATCCATCGTGCAATAGTCTAGTATAAAGACGCGGTCACACTACAACGAATTCGGATCGGATTCCGATCCGATTTTTGTGAGTTTTTATTAAAGTCTTCTCCATTTCGGGTCGGAAAGAACCCAAAATTTGCCAACCTGTGTAATTATATGATTTTTATCGCTGGACTACGAAAATTAAATTTATACGAATTATTTCGTGACGTCACATCGACAGACAGCTTTTATCGGACTACGCGTGTCCGATAAAAGCTGTTTGTCGGTGTGACGTCATGAAAAAAATCAGTTAACATTTTATTTTCATAGACCTCTGATGCAAATCATATATTTACACTGGTTGGCAAATTTTGGGCTCTTCCTCACCAGAGATGGAGAAGATTTTAATAAAAACTCACAAAAATCGGATCGGTATCCGATCCGAATTCGTTGTAGTGTGACCGCGGCTTAACACACGGTCGTGCAATAGTCTAGTATAACACACGGCTGTGACGTCACAATCACTGCGCGTACGTACAAACTATGCCGCAACTCAATAAATCAACGCAGCTTTGTGTATCGCACATTGCATACCGTACGTAGTAGACGCGTAGCTAGCAAACGACAAGCCATGGAGCTACCGCACGGCAAACGCCAAAACAAAACTTTAACCAACGACTAGATAAAGGTAACGTTAAATAGTTATAAGGTGTTATATTATACAAATAATGAATGTTTATGAGTGCGATAGTATGAATTATATTTCATGAGTTGAAAGATTGAACGTTCTATTCAACGAGGCGAAGTCGAGTTGAATAGGACGTTAAATCTTTCAACGAATGAAATATAATTCATACTATCGCACGAATGAAAAACATTCATTATTTGTTTTATATAACACCTTATAACTATCTACCTTGATCTAGTCGTTGGTTAAAGTTGTGTTTTGGAGGTCACGATGGTTCGTGTTTGTCTGTGTAGCGCAGCTCCATGGTTTGTCGTTTGCTCGCTACGCGTTTACGTGCCTATTACGCACGATATGCAATGTACGGTCCCCAATGCTGCGGTGATTTTATTGAGTCGCGGCATAGCTTGTACGTACCGCAATGATCGGTGACGTCATTGCCGTTGGTTAGTATTTACTAACCAACGACCGTGGGTTAGTATATACTAACCAACGGTCGAGCACCACAATCTTGATGATAGTGCCGAATCACCAATGGCATGTGACCACCAGTCCTCCAATCAAATGTAGAGAAATTAATAAGGTGTTATATAAAAAACAAATAATGAATGTTTTTCATTCGTGCGATAGTATGAATGATTTCATTCGTTGAAAGATTGAACGTTCTATTCAACTCGGCTTCGCCTCGTTGAATAGAACGTTCAATCTTTCAACTCATGAAATCATTCATACTATCGCACTCATAAACATTCATTATTTGTATAATATTCACGTTGACACTGCCATATATCTTGTCACTCCATATTCGCTTATAAGGCCTATATGTGCGGCCAAATGTGAGACAAGATCGAATAAATATTGACACCATGTCATAGATTTTTACACGAAATATGAGTTAACTCTACGATTTAATTTCTACGGCCGTATAAATGGACGCCATCAAATTACATGGGCGTAGATCAGAGGGGGGTAGTGGGGATATATCCCACCAACATTTGACTAGGGGATGGCCCATGTAATCATCTCCCCCAACTGCCCAATGTTACAGTCTACAGATATGTGTATGCTGGAAAGTACATTTTATTTTTCATTTTAGTAAGAAATTCTGCAATTTCTGCTTCATTTTCTATCAAACTTTTCTCAAACTGTCAGAAATTTAGCAAATTCTTCGCAAACTATCCAAATTTTTGCCCGCTCCGCGCGCTTCAAAACTTACGTCAGTATTATTCATATTATCAATATTTTCCGATAGCAACTTTCGGAGAAGCAAAACAGCAAAAAGTTGCAAGTTTACCAATGAACAGGTAAAAGACTGGCTTATGGCAGTGGTATGTAGGTTTGTTGCGCAATTGACACTGTCTCGATGCAGAGCCGGAATGCAGGTTTTGTCATGGAAACCTTATTGAATGAAAAATTTCGGCGAGCTTCTCGCGCATTCGTCACTGTTTGCACTCCATGTCATGACCATTATTAAGGTAATAATACAATCATAAAACTATTCCGATCACAACACTTTCTGAAGAACAGAGATACATCTCCAATCATCTGTGGGGACCTCGCATCAATGTGGGATGTTTCAATCTAATATGTAGCATGATGTGGAAAGGTGAAAGTACTTATCTGCCGTTATACATTTTTTCAAATGTTTTTACCTAGCGCTTCGCGCGCAGCCATTATCGGTATACATGGTGATTGTTCATACACCGTTACGACGAAAACAGCATTCTGCACCTATACTCTCCATCCCTCTCATTCCCAACTGCTGGAAGCTGTTCGTCTGGATTTTCGTTCAAAATTAGTAAAAATGCGATAGTTGTATAGTGTTCGGCGTCATACTCTATATTATCATTTAGATGTTAGGTAGTAGCCTACGCATTATGCAATTGCCCCCATTTAATATGATTAATGCAGAGCTTCCAGGAGGTCATACACAGGTATCTGCTAGCCTTAGATGCCCTTTCATAATGCACAATGAAGGAAAGGAAATATTTCGAAATAGTCCGAGAATGTTTCTGTGGACCGTCTACGCACGTATTTTTTTTTCTTTTTTATAAAAACTTTACACAAATAGAGAGCAGTAAAATAGACAAAACGGAAAAAAGTAAAAAGACAAAACCGTCCCAAAGAAAGCACCATTTTGCGTCTAAAAGACCTTAAATTAACAAAAACTTCTTAAAAGGGGGGGAGGGGTAGGCCTGCTCCTTCCCCAGGACGACACCTTTCAGTGGCGGATCCAGGATTTGGCAGAAGGGGGGGGCCCAGGTCATAGTGGTTTGTGTAAAAGTCCGATCTGGGGGAGGGATCTAAGGGGGGAGGCGGTGTGCCAGGGGTGGTGCCAGGGTATTTTGATAGGAGGTAAAGTATGTGATGAGTGATCACCGTCCTGGGGGAGGGGTCTGAGGGGAGGGGGTTCCCCCTCCCCTTTGAGAAATTTTTGTTATTTTAAGGTTGCTCAGATGCAAAATGGTGATGCCTTTGATATATTTTTTGGACTGATCATACATGACTGGAAAGTGTTCATAATTCAGTCAATTTTAATTTTTGGTTGGGTGGAAGATGCTTTTCTGGGGAGGGGTGTCCCCTCCCCTTTAAGAAAATTTTGTTCATTTAAGATTGCTTAGATGCAAAATGGTGATGTCTTTAGTATATTTTTGAAACTGATCATATATGGCTGGAAAATGCTCATAATTTAGTGAAATTTATATTTTTGGTTGGGTGAAACATGCTTCTCTGCGGAGAGGTCTAAGGGGAGGGGTGTCTCCCTCCCCTTTGAGAAATTTTTGTCAATTTAAGGTTGCTCAGATGCAAAATGGTGATGTCTTTGGTATGTTTTTTGGACTGATCATACATGACTGGAAAGTGTTCATAATTCAGTCAATTTTAATTTTTGGTTGGATGGAGGATGCTTTTCTGGGGATGGGTCTAAGGGGAGGGGTGTCCCCTCCCCTTTAAGAAAATTTTTGTTAATTTAAGATTGCTTAGATGCAAAATGGTGATGTCTTTAGTATATTTTTGAAACTGATCATATATGGCTGGAAAATGCTCATAATTTAGTGAAATTTAAATTTTGGTTGGTTGAAAGAGGAGAGTAAGTTGCATTTGTTGTCCACATATCAGGATGGCAGTTTCCCGAATTGAAGTCTCCTTTTCCCTTATATTACCCTAAATTCGAAGTATATTTCATTAAAGTAAATTACAAAGCTTAAAGAAGATGCTAACGTTGCAGCAAGTTATAGTTAACTTAAGAGCCTGAGGTTGTTGAAAATATTCCTCTAAATATTAAAGAATTCTGAATTTCCCTTGAAAGTTGAAGCAGTGTTCCCAACGATGTGGGCCCGTCCGGTAATAGACTGAAGTTAGCAGTCCAATGCAGCGCTCATGAGTAACCCCTTGCAATGCCCGGAAAACGTTATTGTGACCAATATAAGCCAAAATGTTATCAGCCGGAGGTCAGTAACAAAATTATTAACATAAGACTGATTTTCTGAGGTAGAAATTTAAATAATGAACAAATTTGAATTTCACTCTGACACATCACAAAAGCCTATTTAATTGGAAATAGGGCCTAGTCATTTGTTGAAAAAACTTCAAAAATTTTTGGAAGGGGGGCCCGGGCCCCCTGGGCCCCCCCCTAAATCCGCCCATGCCTTTATGTAGTGACAAACGAAAGATCAAAACTGCTGTATACAAATGCAGGGTCGCATCAAAAACAAAGGTGCAATTTTCGCAGACTTGGGGGAACTGAGGTATTATTACGTCATCATCTATGGTGCCCCCAAATCACAAAAACCTTGCGGCCCCACTGATCTCAAGCCAGCTTAATTGCAGGTCTTGCAGGGATCTCCGAATCCAAAATCCTCTTGTCTGGGATGACCCTAAAAGTTGACTCCTGCCTTTTTAAGCTTAACAGGACATTGTTGCTCTTGTGCAATTTTAATCCAGTGCAGCTTATCAATGCGTTTTGTGCTCAGAAAAGCATTTCCTAAATGTATAAATATACCAATATCCGAGAACATTACCTCTGAAATTTACCCCTGAACAGTCTTCCTGGCACTTCTGAGACATTAAAACCCAGGAGCTCCTGGGGGCTTCGCCCCACCCGTCATGGGCTTCACGCTCGCTGTGCACGGTTCGCCTGCACGTTTTCTACATTTGCGGTAATTCACCCCATCCCCCAAAGTTGAAAAGAAATCTACACCCCTGTCATCAAATCATTTGGGCACACCAAACATAACTTGGTGTAAAATGCGTGCAATACTATTCCAGCCTAACAAGAAGTTAGCTCGTTGTCGATGTCACTTCAATTTCTATCGTAGGCTACTTTTAGGCGGGAAAAATCACTCGTACGTAAGCTACTAATATTGTGTGTGACCTCAACCTACGGACACGTAGTGTACAGGTCTGCTGCTTTCCTGCATTGCGTATACTGGCGTACGTACGTCGTTAAGTTTGACGTACCCTTTGCGAATTGCACATCACGCATTACATGGGCTAGGCCTAGCTAACAACGTCGACTGGATCGACCGTACCGTGCGCTCGCATTTGCATGCATAAACGTACTGCATGCTAGTGGCGGCATGACTGCGTTAGGCTCACGGACTTCCCATATACGTAAACGTAAAAGAATTCCGTGGTTAGATAGGCAGCATGCAGTATATAATAGCCAGCGCTACGGATGATTCAACGTTAATTAACAACGCGTCGACGTGTGCGCTATAGCTAGCTACTAGCGCTGATGGTTAAGTTAAGTTGTAGTTGAATTGACCATATTCATCTGGGCTAATATCCTACGTTACCTAGCCTAGCTATCTCCTGAAGTTAAATGTAAAAAAACTCACGTTAGGGAAAGGGTTAACGTTAGACCCTGGATCTTGCTTTGGTAAGTTCACTTTTCATCAAAATTCCACAAAAAATTCTGAACAAGTACGACCATTGGTCCAACGTCCAGTCAAAATAATAAATATAGCCTAAGTTAGGCCTAGGCCTAACGTTAGGCCTAGCCCTAACGTTAGGCCTAGGGCAAGGCTAACTGTCCTACTTAGGCCTAACGCTAGGCCTAACGTTACTAACAGGCTCGAAAACGATACATCTGACACAGGTCTAGGCCTAACTGAAGAAAATTGTTGCTCCAGCTCGTCTCTCGACCGCCTAAGTAAGGGCCTATGCTAGGCTATGTCTAGCCTAGGGTACCGAATCTAGTGTCTTTCCGCCATCGGTACATTCCGCCATAACATTCCGCCATGGGTTTTGCACCATTCCGCCATGGCGGAAAGGTGCAAAAACATGGCGGAAAGGTGCAAAATCTATGGCGGAAAGGCACTTTCCCAAAATCTGAGAAACAAAAGGTCTTGTTTTCCTTGCAAAAATATTTTCAAAGGGTTATTTTGAGAACGACACATCATTCACTATTAAAATAACCATAATTAACACTTTACTGCCATGGCGGAAAGACATGTTTTCTATGGCGGAATGAACACATTTTCTATGGCGGAAAGTACCTATGGCGGAATGGCACGGCCCCCTAGGGTACCTAGGCCTAGTTCTCACGTACACTTTGTTCCCTGAACTAGTATGGGAAGCCCCAAAGCTTCCCAAATACTAGGTCAGCAGACTGCGGACTAGGCTATGTCTAACAGTTGATGTTACTGGCCTAACGTTAACGTTACTTAGGTTAGGCCTAGTCCTAGCCAAGTCCGCAGTCTGCTGACCTAGTATTTGGGAAGCTTTGGGGCTTCCCATACTAGGCCTAGGTCAGCAATATACCCATTGTCAAAACTGGGCTACCTCACGTTCAAAAATTTTGCATGGTCTTGAACTTTTTCAAATCCACGTAGCCTAGGCCTAGGCTATAGGCCTAGGCTAGCCTACTCCTTAGTATTAGGCCCTAAGTTAGTAATTGACCTCTACGGGTCCTTTATATGTTTAAGACCCTTCATTCTAAGATTATTTGCACTTAGTGTCCAAAAAAGACCAAAAATTTTGATTTACACAAACGATCCTGTTTTGTTTTTTAATCATTCTATGAAACTGCTAAATCGTGTAGGCCTAACTAGCCTAGGACTTTCACACTATTGTAGGCCCTATGCTAAATAGCACGCATTGCTATTCAATTGTGACATAGGCCTAGGCCTAGTCCATAGCTATGGTTACGTTGATACACGCACATACGCGTATGTATAGCAACAATCGTTGCAGAAACCCACGCATACGATGTTACTCTCACAGTAACATGCGGTCAAAAGTTTGTGTTGCAATAGCCTAGGCCTAGTTCAGGGAACAAAGTGTATGTGAGAACTAGGCCTAGGCCTTGCCTAGGTACCCTAACGTTAGGCTAGGCCTAGCCTAGACCTAGTCCTCAGTAGCCTAAAGTAAAGGAACTTGCAAAGTTACAGCCGGTCGCCATCACTGCACCAGTAGGCCTAGGCTAGGGCCCTAGGCTATGAGTGACCAGAGCTCCCAAGTTCCGAGAAGCTAGATGCGGGTCCACCGCTGTCTGACCTGTCCGTTGGTAGACCGCCGGCCTGGGGGAGATGTATTTGGGGAGGGGTGTCCCCCTCCCCTTTTGGAAAATTTTTGAATTTTATAGGTAGGCTAAGGTGACCATATTTTGGGGGTTAAAATCAGGGACGCTTCTAGCCTAGGCTAGACCAGGCACCGTGTAAGGAAAATATAGGCTAGGCCCACATCGTTAATGTGCAGTTTGCTACAGTGTGTGTCTGTGATCACAGCAATAGCCTAGCCTATTAGAAAATCAAAGATGTTCTTGACTTTCGATCTCTGTGATTGGTTTGCAGATACCTGCTATTTGTTAGCCTACGTACGTTGTACTTGGGCGCTAGGGCCTAACATTACGATATAGGGGTGATTCCGTAAATAAGGGAGTCAGTGGATTTGGTGTCCCACTTTACTAGGCTAAGTGATATATTTCATCTTCAAATTGGCAGTGCATTAAAGCATTGAAGTAGAGGAAGACAGTCTCAGTCACAAGCTTTAGTGGTGCCTCATATAATGCTTCACTAAATTTGTAAATGTCACGCTCTTGGTGTCCCGCCTCATTTGGGCGAAATGGCCTCCGGCCAACAACGTCTTTTCCATGATGATGATATATCCTACAAAGAATTAAACATATCAATAACTGGTGATGACATTATATGCCAAAAACTGATTTTATCCCCAATGTAATTGGGACACCAAGAGCGTGACATTTACAAATTTAGTGAAGCATTTTCTGTTAATATAATGATCTGTATAAAACCCCAAAATATTAAATAAGTTCAAAGATGTATTTTTAGGAAGCAACTGTGTAGTACTTTGGAATATATACATCTCTACTAATTCTGTATGTGCAAGATGGAATAACACTGCGAATAGAGTACAAATTCCCAATGTAAAACCAGTGTAAAATTTTGGTGTCCCACTGCAAATTTTTAATTTGTCATTTTACTACAATTTTACTTGAAATAATTTAAAGTATCCTGATGTATTTCCAAGTACTATGAAAAGTTAGTAAAAAAATGCCAAGTTTGCTCTATTCACACAGATGCGTATAGTTAAGTTTTAAGAAGAAAGTTTCACTTAGTAAATTGGGACACCGCGGGACACCAAATGGTGTCCCGCTTTTAAGGAGTACATTTTCTACACGCTCAACCCAATATCCCCATTTTATGCATTTCCATTTCATAGAAGATCATTAACATACCATCTAAAAGGTTGCACACCTCTTTTTAGAGGAGGGTTGTTTTACAATCAGGGTACATCGACCAGAAATTCACTTCATTGCTCCCATACTAAAAATATCTACACTTGACATTAAGACCAACCACACTAAGTAAAAGTTCAGTACATGTCCTGTCTACAATAGTAAAATAAATGTATTTAAAGCACAATTTGGGGTAAAATAATTCTGCAGAGTGTCATTTCTGGCAAATTCCACCGTCTCATTTGAATTTTGCAAACATTTTACCGGATGAATCACTAATACAGAAAACAGTTTGACAGAAAGTACTGATTTGGAAGTTACAACTACAACAAAGTTGTTCAAGGGTCTACACCTTTGAATGATTGAAACAAATTTAATAAATGAAAAACTGTGTGAAAAGGAGGTGGTATTTTCCGTCAAAATATGTCCTCTCCGAAATCATGCAAGTTAAGCTGACAGATATATGGCCCAGTAAAAAAAAATGTTGCCCTCACAAATCAGTAATTTGTATCCTACAAACATGTAGTATTGATATTATGTTCACTCCTTCAGTTGAGATATGGAACCAGTTTCAACACTGAGACTTTCAATTCCGTCAAAAAGTGTCCTCTCCGACAAAAATGGTATTTCTGTGTTTCTGTTTAAGAAAGAGGAGCACTTGAGCTCCCACTTATGGTACTAAAAGTACTAACATTGTTCCATCATAAATGTATAAGTACATCTCCTTCACTTAAGTATACTCAATACATTATGTATGTCAAAAAGTATGTCCTCTCCGAAAATCAGAGATGAGGTTTTCCAGGGGGTAAATATTTGCAGATATATATCAAAATTAACCTTTGTATGATTTGGGGTCTCCATTTATAAGAATATGGTGTAGTAATTTACACTAGAACATGGTTAATTAAGTAGGCTTGGGGGGATATGTCCAAGAGACAGTCATGTTTCTGGGTATTCTTATTTACATCATCTTTGAACTAACAGAAAAGTGTATGGTATTAAAGACTAAGTTTACCCTTTTTTGTTTACTTAGTTTATGTAGCCTAGCTGTGCAGATTTTGGCAACCATTGATATCAGCAGTGATCCTTCTTACCTTCTTAGGTGATAGATTCAATGCCATGAGTACCTTTTCCTTAAATGTCGGAGAGGACAAGCATTTTGACACATTCAGATATTTCCATCAATACAGTCCTATGTTAACATTATGAACCCACTGTAGTAAAATACTCTCCTAACAAAAATGTACAAACTAACTCAATTGAACTCCTAGGGACTACATTACCTGAAAGCTGTGATTGTCACACACAACAACTGTCTTGTATGAGGCACATACAGATATGAATCCATATTTTTCAGATGTCTGAAAAATGTCAGTTTTTGTATTCCCGTCTGGCAGTTAATCCATCCAGATAATGAAACTTAAACAATGGAAAGGTCAACTCTAGCAATCCTCCCCTACTGCTTTGTATGGCCTTAACAAAGATAAAATTGATTGCTTACCCAGAGATGAGATTTCGACTATTGTTGGTGAACCCCTCAACCCCCCCCCCACACACACACCCATTACCCAGGGACACTATTACTTTAGTAACACTGCTTTCCAGGCAGTTCAGAACGGTTTTCATGAAATGCAATTAAACATTGTGAAATTTTTCATAGAGGTCAAAAGGGTGGTCCAGCCACAAATTTAGCCTTGATATTTTTAGGACTGCTAATTCCTACCATTTCGGTAAAAGGTCTATCCAATGTACTGTATGGTTCTTGAGTTAGAGTTAGATGAGGTTTTACGGCTCAGTTTCTAACCAACTGAGATATCAACACTGGCAGGCTAACTTAATACAATGAGTGACATCTCCTCACATTGGTGAAAAGTTTTTTTAGTTTTCTTTGTTAATAATGGATACCAGAATGGTTTTTTTTACCTTGAAATCAGTAGAGGTCAGCCCAACAACAGGGTATGTGAAGGTTTCAAAATATTACCCCCACCCCCCCCCCCCCATGCACTTAACGATGGCATTAAAATTTTGAAGTATTAAACTGGGAGTACCCATTACAGAAAAGCAAAAACTGCTTTATCAATGTGTGGGGATGATGTCAATCATGCTTGCTTCAAGTTCAGTTTTGAGAGGAAAATGGGGTATCTTTAACTGGAAGTATCTCAAAATCCACAAATTTAAATCTTATCAAAGTTTCACTAGAATGATTGGATTACTCACTCTAAAACATATCACAGCTAATTGTGTGGTTGGACGGCCCTTTTAATAACATGGTCTCTTAAATGTTTGTACCTCAGCCAAACCAAAGTGTTTTGATTGCTTTAAGAAGTATATTGTCATGTGGCAAGCATACAGTATGCTAAAAATCCATAGCTACAATACTTGTTAGAACATGTTTCCATAGTTGCTTTCCAAGTTGTTATTAAGGTTGAATCAGAAACATTTTTAAATCATTTAAATTAATAACTGGTGAAATTTAATGTCCAAAAAAAAAAGCCTCTCCAAAAATTCACAACAAGGGATCTTGGAGTAACAAACCAAAACTCAAAAGATTTTTTTTTCTCAATTTGTATTTGTAATCAGTCGTGTTATTTCCTACTGCATGTACTGACTTACCTATCACAATTCTGTGTAGTATATGTACATACTGAGTGAATCAGTCTGCTGTAATGTTGTTGACTTAAAATGAGCTTTTTAACTAGTGTTTGCACTGGGTACCCAACCGACGATGTCAGGACCCGGTTCTGAAATTGCTACCCAGATCCAAAGTTTCACTAACATACTGTAGATTGCATGTGTGACAGAACACCTGACATGTTACTTTTCCCTGGCAAAATTTATCACGTACACGCCTAAGAACACTTGTCATGCCCATACGTATGATATGTTGATGTTATATTATATCAACGTGCAAAGCAAAATTTCTTATCATGACTTTACAACAAACTTGTAGCCTAACAGAAGTTACATTTTCGGGTACCCGGGTACCCTACCGACCATCGACTTCAGGTACCCGGTTCCGAATTTTGGACCCAGTGCAAACACTATTTTTAACACTGTTAACTATGTTAGTACATTGTAATGTTACAGAAAATATGATGAGAAACTTTCCCTTGTTACGTATATTGCACTATTGCAGGTACTATGAAAAAATACAGTAATCAAAGGCAGTTACTGATTTACTGTGAGCATGTCAAAAAAGTGTCCTTTCCGACAATGAGGAATCTTCTCTGACTGATTACAGTACATTAACATCATATAGCTGGCTTTTAGGTATAGTGTTTTGAAAAAAAGAGCACTCAGAAGCAACCAGTTTCAGTGTGTTTATTGAAGTAATTGGAATAAAACTTCTAGAACTTATCCTGATGTTTCAGAACCTTCTTATTGGTACCACCTGTTATCAGTCACTTATACATTAAATGAAAACACTTACGGAAAAGGCTAATATCATACTTTATCCAGAAATTTGAATTGCAAAAATTTCATTTGTCATCTTCCACTTATCAAACATGGCATTAATTCCTATGAAATTATTAAGCTCAAGAGCCCTGTTAACACACTCCCTTCTCTGTGTCAAACAAATTGTCCTCTCCGAAAACCACATGTCCTCTCCGACTGATAATTTTGACATCAAGTATCTAGACTTTTGCTGAACATAGTGTTTTGAAAATTGGTGTGAAGAAGTAGACTGACTATGGTTATCAGCACATTGAAATAAAACTGCTGTTACCCCTACTAATGTTTCAGAATTGAAAACTTCATAAAACTATTTCAACCCTATCACGTACAGACAAACAGAAACTTCTGTGTAGGCAAACTGATATGCCACACACTTCAAAATACTGAGTTGTATGTTCATTACACATCATTTTTACTTAAAACAATGCCATCTAGACTCACTCTAAGGAAGAGAATAATGTGTTGTGTGTAGTTAAATAATTTCATGTCCCAGCAGTCAAATTTTAGATCATAGATATTTAAAGTTGTATAAAATAAAATTGTGGATACTTGACGCCTCTATACTTTAAAAATCTTGAATTTGACCTGTCTGCAACACAACAAAATACATACTTAAGAAAAATAAACAACTTTATTTTTTGCCTTCTGTGAGACACCTGATGTACCCTGATTGTAAAACAACCCAGGACTAAAGTTATGTTTGTAGTATTATATAGAAATTCTGTGTTTAGTGTCCCGTTTACACTGGGAAAAACGAGCCTATTTTGAGAGGTAACTATTGTTACGAAGAACTCTTTTCAAACTTTCACATGATTTGCACTTTTCCTGTTCCCAAACATAATATGAAAAGAAAAAATTTCTAGTTAGATTTTTAATTATGGAATTGGAAATTTTACCCAAATGTCACAACTTGACCCCCCTATTTACGGAATCACCCATAGGCTATTTCAACCTGTCAACGATGTTGATGTAGGCTAATACTAGCCTAGGCCTAGGCCGAATACTAGGCCTAACGTTAGGCCTAGCTAGCCAGCCATTTATCTCCAGTCAGAAAGGTACACGTTTAGGCTACACAATCGACAAATATTATTTTTACATTTTAATTAATATCTAGGTCTATGGAAATTTCAATTTCAAGGACATTTATTCAAATCGGGGACATTTTCGTGGACACTTTTTCATCAGGAACAGGACACTGGATTCGAGGACTGTCCCCAAAAATCAGGGACGTCTGGTCACCTTATTTATAGGTGTCTAGGCCTATGCCTACACGCAAAATGGTAGCACTTTTTTTGGCAAATCAGTCAACGTAGTTTTATTAATTTGCCGCCAAAAATATCTGCACAGATACTCACAAGCTCGCAAAATTTAAACCTCTCCAAATGATAGCGATCATTGGTTGGTTATTGTTACCCTTTATTTCTGATGCACAGTTCAGGAATCACGTAGGCCTAGCTCGTAGCACGTTCAGCGTAAATGACACCGTGCTGCTGCTAAGTGATGTAGGCTACCAAGGGAAGCGGGCCTTTGTTAAATTCACTGTAACGAAACGGCATCACACACTTTCCAGGGTTTCCTCTGGGTTTTAGAGAGTGTGAGGTGGTACTAGTCTATGGGGTAATATGGTGCCATCTTTGGCACCATCAGTGAGGGAAACTATCAATACTTCTATAGCTAGTACAGAAAAGGTGGCAGTTAAAGCAAATTTCTGTGAGGTAAGTGGCCAAAAACTGTGAGGTGGCCGCCTCACAAAATGAATGCCAGGGAAAACCCTGCTTTCTATAATGGGAATTTTTCTTGAATTAGTTTCTTTCACAAAATGTGTAGCCTACATATCTTAAGGGAATTACCACAGGATAAGTGTAAGTTGAATGAAACGTTTATGCGGCCCTGATAGTGCAAAGGTAATTAGGCCCTCCGTATTTTTGCATAGGACTGATATGAGTGGTTATGATTAAGTCGGCTAAAACATTTCGTTCGTTCGTTGGGTTGAAATTTCTGGGACAAGCCCTGCCTCTGACCTGCGAAACGGGCATTTGTTTTTGGTTTTGTATAAAGTTGCGTTGCGCGGACATTAGACTCGATTGCTCCCATTAGAATATTTTCGATACCTGCTAGGCCTATGGAGGTTAGCTATGTTGCTACAGTCTACGTAACAAGAGTGCCTTTCGCAAGGCAAGCAGCGGAATGCACTATGATGTGATTGGTACCGTAATTTGCTAAATTTGTGGTTTAGTTGGGAGGTATACATCCGAAGGCAGGGTTTTGCTCTGTGGCTCTATCATGTATTGAAATGCGGGTTTTTCAAAGGGTTGGGCGGGTCAGCGGGTTTGGTTGTTCAATGCGGGCCAAACCTGCGAAAGGCAGGTCACTTGGGAGGTATGCAAACAATGCTAGTACTAGGTCTATTTGTTAGGTCCATTTGTGGCTTTCCATACTAAGTCAGTATTAGTAATAAGCCTAATTGCCAGGCTTGCCTATTCAAATGCCAAAATTAAAAATATGATTGTCATTCTTTATTTAAAGAAACAGGTTCCGTCAGTGAATTAATGCTTGTTTTTGATGTTGCCTGAAAGCTTACATGCTATTCGCCCAGGTGTAGGCCTGCAACTGTGTGCTAATGTTTACAATGCCTGGACTCAGGGTACCAGACCTCAAAGTAACCCTACTAATACATTAGGCCAACAACAGTGTTCAAATGTCACTGTAATACAATATACCTGGGCTAGATGAAGATTCTTTTCCAAAATAGCAACTGCCAAGTAGGCTTATCCAATTAAAGCCCAGGCCAGCTTTGCAGGTACGTAGGGTAGGCCTATACAAATTTTTCATACGAAGCTCTACAAACCGAAAAAAAAATTCCCTCTGTCTTTATCAGTCAATGCAGCTTTGCTGAGACAGTGGCAGCCTGAGGTTCTAACATGGTGCCTACTAATGAAGTCTTTAGTCAGGTGGAGGGTGTTTTCTTTTAGAAAAAACACACATCAACTGTTTGGTTTGCATAATGTGAAGTTAAAACACGTGTATCTTTTCTTTTTATCTTTTTAAGGTTGTTTACTGAGCAGAGTTTGTAGGTAGGAAAATGGCTTCAGACACAGATGATGAGTACCAAGATCTCAAGCAATACTTTACTGCAGCTGGTTGGAAGGAGCTTTCAAATTATGAGAAACTTAGACTTCAGAACATGAAGAGAAACTACCAAATGATGATAGATATAGGTTCGAACTATCAAATTTATTTTGCTAGACTTTTTTGATTTTTTCTATTTGAAGAGTCTCTGCAACACGTAGCAAGTTGTATGTATAATCACAACTTGAAAGGATTGAAGGACACTTGTATGTTCCCTGTGTGCATGGTGGTGGAAATTTTCTTTCACACATTCAAGTGGGACCTAGGTTATCTGAGCATTCTTATGAAAACATATAAGATTGCACAAAGTAGGGCATGGAGTTGTCATGTATGAAAAGGCTAATTTTAGGGCTAAGAAAAGTTTCATTTCTCCTTTAAACTTTCCTTTTAGCCCTCCTTCTGCCTGACAAGAGTGATACCATGGGTCATTTAATTTCTGAGAAGCAATCTCCAGAAAAACTGCTATCCTTTGAGAAGCATGACTTTAATTATTGCATGCAGACCATGTGATGCTGAACTGTTAAGTGTTGTATTATGTAATATGAATGTCATAGTGTTTACTCTCGATCAGGAACTTTAGAAGCAATAGCTTTGCACATATTTTTCTGTCTATTACTTTTGTTGTATTGCAGCTCATCATTCATGTTGTATTACCAGAGTCCGCATTAGTGTCAAAGTTTTGTAGCAGATTCCATAAAAGTATTGTTACTTTTAATTAATTTCCAAATGGCTTCTATAGCGCAGATATTTTTGGATTCTTGGAGCATAATTTTAGCCTATTCCCAAATCTTTTGCAAAATTTTTAAGCTGGCAATTGAATTTGTGATAAGACAAATATACAAAGGACAACAAATTCTTGCAGGATTGTGATTGCCATACATGATATCTGGAAGATTTATATACTTGTTATAAAGTCAACTGGTCTATGGCTGCAAATAAACTAACTCCTTTTTTATTGCCATTTTATTAAAGACATTAGTCATCGATTTATCACCTAAAAATGGGATTACGCTGACCCCACCCAGTTAAACTTTGGCCTGACATTTTGGTGCAAAAAGTATATTTTTTAGATAAATTACCACAATTCTGTGTGATCCCACATGCAAGAGTGGGAAGTAAATTTGACTAGTACCATACCCATCTCTGTTGTTTCCTCTCAGCATGTAAACTAGCATTGTGAAGAAGCTGCCATTTTGCACCATCTCACAATTTCCAATGGACATGCATTGAAAAAATTTTTGTTTAAACATCTAACCAATTGGTTAGAAACTAAGCCGTAAAACCTCATCTAACTAACTTACTAACTAAACATCTTTCGGGTCCAAAGAATTCTCTGTTGAGGTGTTAATTTGCAAGAGACTGCCATGTAAATGCAATCTGTATCATATTGGTGGAAGTTTAGATACCCTATGCTGTGGGGTAATTGTGTTTACAACTCTGTCTGTAGCTGGTGCTTTTAGGTATGCTCATGTATATACTACATACGAAAGAAATTCTGTCAATTCACTTTAAACAAAGGAACCTAAGATATTCTCTAAGTCGATTTATATCATGAGGGTCAAAGTCAATTCTTCATCATCCGTAACTGTGTTTGCAACTTTCTTTTACAACTGGTGCTATCGTTAGTACATATTCTTCTGTGCATCACAAAGTCAATAACATAATTTAATTCCACTAATACTATAGCAGCCCTGCTGTAAATCGTCTGCTTGAATAGTATTGAGTCATCCACTTTTGATGAATAACTGAAAGTTCTGTGTTAGTGCACAGTTTGTGGTTGTCTGAATGGCATGTACAGAGGAAACAACTAGAAAATAAACGAATGCCACAGAGTCCATGGCTTTTGCATTTTTGGCAATGGCATTGGTGCCCTGCAGCATATACCAGGTAACACAAAATCTTCTGTTTGGCCTTAGTGTCCTTTGAGATGCATAAGTGTACCCTAAAAGCTGGTATAAAAATAGCCTTGCCCTCATGGTGTCTTATTTCCAGCCATGGACATGAATGAATTAGCTAAAATTGTGTTCAACTGTCTGTAGGTTTGACAGTGCAAATGCCAGATTTTATGGTTCAGAAAAGAAAGAAACCATCCACTAAGAGGCGCTTGGAGAGTAGTGATGAAGATGATGAAGAGTGGCTGCCATTTAAGAAGACAACTAGCCATCCAGGTACCTTTATGCTATATTTTGCAATATTTTAAACATTAGCCTCACATGAACTCTTGCATGCCATAGGTTTTCCATTAAAGTAACTGTAGTGAAAGGTTTTTTTTTTTTTTTTGACCTGAAATACCTGAATAGTTTCTCCTATTGTCCTAAGTTTTCCTGTTCAAATGTCAGGTATTTGTATGTTTTGCTACAGGTCTCAAATGAGTGGCATGAATTATCGTTAATAGTTTAAAATATGCAAGTCATTTAATGATGAACTTTTTCAGACTTTGCACAAAATAGTGTTAACAGCATTCTGGTTTTCCATGACTTTCAGTATGAAGGTAGTGCAGTAAGCCAGTTTACATGACCTTTGCATATGATGCTGTCATACATTGATTAAAAGTTGCCCTAAAGAACTTATCATTTGAATGGCATTGTTTTGCGAGTGTTTGTCATTTCAAGTAAAACTAAGACCAGACGTTTTCATTTCTATTTGCTTTTCATTTGCTTGGAATAAGTGTAAGTAAAAGATAACTCACTTGCATGGTAGTTCAAGGTAAGCGTGTGGCACTGATCAAACTTTAATAAGTAACTGTACTCTCACACAGTCAAGAATAGTCCCGTATTTCGTCCAGAATGATACATGCGGGGCAGTTCGGGACGATTCGGGACAGTTCTGGACAATTCGGGACAGTTCGGGGGTATTCGGGAGCAAGCAAAGTGAAATTCAGGAAGGTCGAAAATTTTGAACATGTTCAAAATAACCGTCCCGTATTTAGACTCTTCGGGACTGTTCGGGACCATTCGGTACTATTCGGGAATATTCGGGACCAATCGGGGCCATTCGGGAACTATATTATTCCTGAATAGCCCCGAAGCGTCCAGTATAGTCCCAGTATAGTCACGTATTGAGCCCGAATCGCCTCGTATAGTCCCGCATCATGCCCGAATGGCCCCGTATACTCCCAAACCGCCCCAAACACTAACAAAATGATGGCGTAGATGGCCTGCAGGGACCATACGGGGTGATACGCGACAAGTACGGTACTATACGGGCCAGTACGGGCAGATTTCGGTACCACTCCAGAATCGCCTGGAAAGTACCCCGAATAGTACTATGGGACGAATACGGGACTATTCTTGACTGTGTGAGAGTACCTTAAAAGTTAACTATTTTGTCCAGAAATTGTGGATATAATCATTTATATTGTACAAAATTTAAAAGTCTTTTTGGAAGAAATTGATTGACTACACAACACTTAACTGTATAGCTTGACCGCAATATCCGACATACTAGTTCCAGCCTTTCACTCTAACTTATTGATATTAGTTAGAGCTCCCTGCAAACTGGACAAAATTGAAATGATCAGATGCAAAGTACTTTTGGCTAAAGTGTAAATAAATTAAAATTCTGTAAATATTGCAATTGTTTCATACAACTGATTGAAATGCCTACCTTCAGGAAGTACATCTACAAAAGTATACAAGAAGAAACAGAAAACTCCAAAGAAAACTTCCAATAAACCAAAGGTATGCAGAACTCTTGTATTAATCAGTTTGTAAGAAGTAGTTTATAATATACCTCATGATTTTATAAATACAATGTTTTATGCCCATGGGTACATTTAGAAGGATCTGCTCTACTTTAGGTGTTGGGAAGGATGGCAAGGTCAACATGAGTAAACATGAAAGCCAGTGTTTGTCAGTAGTTTTGGGGTCTGTGATCATTCTTGACTTTTAGCATTACAGGGGACAAGGTAAGAACAATTTAATTTGGTCAGAGCTTTCTTCGGGAGGGGAGGGGAGGGGTGATTGGGCAGGTAAGGAGAGGATAAATATCTATGGTGAAAAGTTAGGGAGCTGAACTGCAAGTGTGTACCTTGTTGTAATGGGAAGTTCAGTGTAGGTTTTGGCATCAGTCATACGTCATATGAAGTCACCACTAAGAGATCATGTGCTGAAAGCTAATGCTTCGAAACTGATTATAAGCATGCTGCAAAATATGCTAACTAACTGTATTGTAATATCAAAACCTCTGACATCTCAGTGAATTTTTCGTTGCTTTTATTTTAACACAGATCTTTAAGAGCAAAAACAGTGATTTCACTGAAAAGAACAAGATGCAGCCAGGCAGGGAGGTAAAGAAAGGTAAGACAAGTTAGCTAAAGAATGGGACTACACATTTGGAGATGCATTTTTGTCTTTGAAAGTTGCATGTTCAAATGCAGTCCTGGGAGCAGTATAAGTCATTAGTTTGAAAGTGATACACCTTTGACTCATTACATTTACTGGCAATGGTTGAAGCAAGAAGGCGAATCTTGTGGAGACAGTCATCTTGACAGCAGTTTGCATGAAGGAGTTTTTATCAATAATTCTGCATCAGCTAAAGGGAAAGGAATATCACCAATTAATTACTATAAATTAATTTCTCAAGAAGTTTTCTTATCGAATTAAAATTTTTCATATGATGCTGTTTAAAGTGTGTAGGGTACTGAACATCCCTTTGTCAAAACCCATCGTGGTACAATTAAGGTATGACAAGCTAATCATAGTAACTCAAACGTGGCAGCTGTCTGGCCCAGTCTGCATTGTAAAACAGGATTGGTTGGTTTTTACCACCCGGTAAAAACCAGGTTTTTACCGGAAGGTTTTTCCCACCTATAGGTGGGAAAAACTGGGAAAAACCTGAAATTATATAGACTTCTTAAAAAAACCATGTGGAACTTGTGGAAGAGCATAAAAACTACAAGAAATGACTTCTTAGGGTAGGGTTAATCCAAAGTGCAGCCAAGATTAATAACTTTGTGGGTTTGCTAATTAGAGTGTTGTAAATGAAACATAAACTGGATGCTCACTTCAATCAACTTTATTTTCCATTCTGCTTATGCATAATTCTAGAATCTAGAGAATCGACAAGTATTAAATTATTGTTGCCTTTGTAGTAGGCTATGCTTTGTCATCTTATACATGTCACATCTTCAGATTTTGTTACATGGCCAGTTTGTCAGCCTTTATAATGCAACACATCACAGAAACTTGGGAAGAGCAATCTAAATTAACCTCACTTGTCCACCTCAAAGTGTTCAATCACTCATGCATAAGGTAATAATAATTAAACTATGTGCGCATCAAGGCAGGGAGTTGTTATTGGGAAGGAGACCAGCTATACATCGTTTGCACTGCCATGGTAACACAGTAATCTGCCCCTTGTGTCTTTCTTTTCATTTCTATAAGACTTACACTGGATTAGGTACTTCATACAAAGGGATTTGTTGTGTGCTACATCTGCAGTAACACTGGGGGGTTGTCGCTACTGCCATAGCATCGCCAGTCGCTGGGGAATAAAAATAAATTGCGTCTTTGGACACTCAGTGATGCGGATGAGAGCATACCAGAAAGGGTTTATGTAAAAATATGAACATGATTCTATACCCGGCCATTTCAGGAAACTTCCAGAAACTTTCCAAATTGTTGTGACAAAAATAAGTTTTGCATGACGTTCGTTCTATGGGAAGGGGAAGACCTCATTGATATGTCGTATTTCAGTGAAATCGTTTGAGGTTTGAAGCACCTGCCCCTAAATTGGTGGCGGCGTAGACCTACTCATCAAAGCATTGTCCTGAGCCTAAGCCAGTTGTGATAGGATTACTAGACCTGAATGATGTTGCTAACATTGATATCAAATTGAAGCCAATGAATAAAAGAAAGAAATCCCTATCAACAGAATAAGTATAGCATATCATTGATAATCTCCTTGAAATTTAATGGGTCTTGGAGTACCATTTCGCATAAATAAAGATTTCCGTTAAAAGTCCTTCCGAACAACAACTCCCTGATCAAGGTGAACAATTGGGCTGTGTGTAATGGGTACAGCTCAGTACAGTGGACATGTAATTGGGCCCATGTGGCTTACATGGTTTGAAGCAGTTTCCATTGACCTATCTCAGTAGTATCTGCATTTAAGTCACCTCAACAGACTGTATTTGTGAAAAGAAGTGTCTGAGTGTACAGTAGGCCTAAAGAATTTAAGAGGGGTGGGGGTAGGCCTACATCATTCGTTCATGAAGAGGTATTTTAACAGATCATGTAGAAACCATCTATTTAGTTTGTAACTATAGTATTAAGTTTGACGGAGTAGACCTTCATGTTTATTTTTTCCCTTCAAAATAAAAGTAGATTAGTGCAAGTAGTGAAGATGATGGAAATTCTGTCAGTTTAGGTACTTTAACATAATGCAAGATTTTCAAATGCATGGTGGTGAGATTTCATCTAAATCTCTAAATCCTTGGGGCATTTGCAACATGATGGCAAATGCTCCAAATGTCATGAGAAGTTGATCCCACAGAAGGCACAGTCGTACAAACCAATAAAATACCTGTCGGCCTAAAATGTATATAGTCATAAAGTAGAGCTCATAAACCAGGTGTTCCCTAGGTGCACCTACTCCCTCTTTTGAGTTTTGTTGACCTAACAGATCTTTTTTCAATAGGCTTATCCCTTTTTATTTACTTTGTCGTTTGCAACCACAAAATTCTGTGGTGCCAACTCTCTTGACGGGAGGGAGTAAGTTTAATGGCTGTCGAACAGGTGTTAAATTATTGTGATTTATTACTTACTTTTCTTTTATCATTTATGACGTTCTGGGGGCTTGAATTTGAGAAAATTCAGATCGAGGAGGGTGTAAATTTTCCATGAAATCTGATTTTTTCAATAATATTATTGACAAAGGTGTTCTTTTGAAGAAACCCCTGGGTCATAACATACCCAATACCAGTCAACCTTGAGAAGTCCATAAAATAAAGTGGCAGTGAAGGTCATATCTCTCAATCCATTGCCAGACACTCCCAATTCATTGCCAACTCTTACGACCGTCAGTTCTGTGGTATCATCTTGGTATGATGAATTAAAGCATGCTCCAAATGCCCCCTTATCTGAATAGTACGCCCTGGTACCTTAATATGTGTGCGTATTTGATAAGCATGATGTGATGATATATTTATCATTAAGTTTTTTTAATGAAATTCCTTTGTTAAAACCCTTTGTGATATCTCTTTCAACAGACATTTGAAATATATACCTGCATGGGAAACACGCCTTAGTAGTCGCATATTTGTTGAGACTGCTTATTCCACTTTAAGCTTACGGGATTAATTGTCATGCAATGTTTATATCATACATAATAATTATCATGGCAAGATGGGTTGTAGAGAAAGTGTGCAGCTATTTATATTGGTTGGAATTTTTCCTTTCCCTGTTCACTTAGGGCAAAATATTTGTATTGGTGTGACAAATGCACTGTCTGTTGACATTTCGGATTCAGAAGAAACAGAGGAAAGAACCCTTCAAAAATATTTGAAAATAAGGCAGAATTTGATCAAAACAGTGAAATTCAGTAATCAGAGTCCATTCATTTTGTAAAAGTTGAGACGTGTGGCCAAACATGATCATATGGACTGCATCCATGCCTGGCATGTAAGGGGATTTCAGAATGTCTTCTCCATGTGACACCTCAGTGTCTGTGTGCATCGGGGAAATAAGCATCAAAGCTAGACAGTCGTCATCCCAAAATACATTCACAGTAATATCCTGCAGAACTTGATAGGTCTCAGCAGTTCAGTACAGTAAAACAAAACAAAGCAGCTTAAGCTGTAACCTCTAAATAGATTTACCCACTGCCTGTGAAATTTACATTTCAGTATTACTCATCAACAGTATATGACTATCTCGAAAAAAAAAAGATTTATAATTTACAACAGGGTATATTTGGATAGGGCTGAAACGCTGGCCAACTACAGTATAGTCTGGATATTTACAGAATTAGCCTTGTACAATCATGAATGCAACTTCATCACTGTGGGAGCCAGGACTGAAGACAATTTTTTACATAGAATTCTTTTTCTTTACCTTTTCCAGGGAAAAAGAAACCCCAAACCCCACAAAGATGTTACCCAAAAAGGGAAAATGCTCTGAAGTGTTACAAGGAGGAGGCTGTACCAGATGATGATCATTTTATATGTGAGAATTGACTTTTAAAAACATTCAAAAAGAGATCAAAATTGCTAGACAATATAGTCCCATTTTTGGTTTCGATGATAAGAGAAACCTATGCATTCATGATGGCGTGTATGTATGTGTGTATGTGCGTGTGTATGTGTGTATGTGTGTGTGAGTGTTTGTGACACTTCTTGTTAACACGATATCTCCAGAAGGGAAAGTCAGGCAGTTCTCAAACTTGGTACATACATGCCCCATATTGAGAGAAAGAACCCTATTGTTTTTGGAGGGGGCCAAAGGTCACCTGGGGTCACCGGGGGTCAAACTCTGAAAACCTTGTTAACACAATATCTCAAGGTAGGAAGCTTGGATGAATTTCATACTTTGTATGTAGGTGCATTATGGTAAGGGGAAGAACCTTATTATTTTTGGTGGAGGTGAAAGGTCATCTGGGGTCACCGGGGGTCAGAACCTGAAAACTTCGTTAACACGATATCTCAAGAAGGGAAGCTCTGACAGTTCTCAAACTTGATACATAGATGCCCCATATTGAGAGGAAGAACCGTATTGTTTTTGGTAGGGGTCAAAGCTCACCTGGGGTCACCGGGGGTCAAACTCTGAAAACCTTGTTAACACAATATCTCGAGGTAGGAAGCTTGGATGAATTTCATACTTTGTATGTAGATGCGTTATGGTAAGAGAAAGAACCATGTCATTTTTGGTGGAGGTGAAAGGTCATCTGGGGTCACCGGGGGTCAGACCCTGAAAACTTCGTTAACACGATATCTCAAGAAGGGAAGCTCTGACAGTTCTCAAACTTGGTACATAGATGCCCCATATTGAGAGGAAGAACCGTATTGTTTTTGGTAGGGGTCAAAGCTCGTCTGGGGTCACCGGGGGTCAAACTCTGAAAACCTTGTTAACACAATATCTCGAGGTAGGAAGCTTGGATGAATTTCATACTTTGTATGTAGATGCGTTATGGTAAGAGAAAGAACCCTATCATTTTTGGTGGAGGTGAAAGGTCATCTGGGGTCACTGGGGTTCAAACCCTCAAAACCTTGTTAACACAATATCTCGATGTAGGAAGCTTGGATAAATTTGATACTTTGTATGTAGATGCCTTATAGTATAAAGAGGAAGAATCTCATCATTTTTGGTGGAGGTCAAAGGTCATTGGGGTCACTGGGGGTTAAGCTCTGAAAATCTTGTTAACACGATATCTCCACATACGAAGCTTGGATAGATTTCAATTCATACATGGTAAATTGATGTGTTATAGTGAGAAGCTGTACCCCACTGTTTTTGGTGGAGTTCAAAGGTCATCTGGGGTGGCTGAGGGTCAAACACTGAAAACCTTGTTAACACAATCTCAAGGGAGAAAGCTTGGATAGATTTTATACGTAGTATGTGGATGCATTGTGGTGAGAATATGAACGCAATCATTTTTGGTGGAGGTCAAAGGTCATCTTGGGTCAACGTGGGCCAAACACTGAAAAGCTTGTTAACACGTATCTCCAGGTAGGAAGCTTGGATAGATTTCATACTTACAGTACTATGTGGATGTGTTATGTTGAAAAGATGGACCCTATTGTTTTTGGTGGAGGTCAAAGGTCATCTGGGGTCACCAGAGGTAAAAAAGCAAAATTTCCCAAGAATTCCCAAGAGTTTTATATGGGTTCAGCAGAGGTCAAAGAGCAAAATTTTCCAAGAATTCCCAAAATTAAATAGGAACACAAAACTGTATTTTTCCAACATGTTAAGATAGCATTTGACCATTGACTGAAAGATATGGGACATCATGGCATTATTTGGAATAGAACATATATCATCGAAACCTCAATGCATTTTTGCATTCTGGTTATAATGGAAATTGGTACAATAAATCATAGGCTTAGTGGCTTGAAACAAATTGATTAATAGAAATTCTGTTTTCACTTCAATTTTAAGTGGGGTTTCTTCCTAGAGACATTTTTTGAAACTGCATCTATGTAAGCAAAACACTGTGATACCGTATTGAAATAAGTTGGTGTTACCAATGGTAAAAATTTGTTGATAAAATGATGAACATGCTACTGTAGTATCACTGGATACAGCTTTAGATTAACTTGTGCTGTGTGTTTATAAGTCACGGTCGGTATGTTATGCATGGTTAACTTCCACAAAGACTTTTAGCCATAAGACAGCTCAGTGGTCATTTGGATGCCCATCCCCTGCCCCTAATTTGTTTAACCTATATCTGACAAGCAGCATGTCCAGGAACTAAAGCAGATGATTTCAGGATCATTTCTTTGAAAGCTGAATGAGTAACACTTTGCACCATTTTACATTTACGAGGGGTCGAAGTTAAAATTTTTTGCCAAAAGAGAGGGAATCTCACCACATACATCGTTATTCAAGCCAGAAAATTTGAACTATATAGATTTGAAATCCTGTCTACAAGAGCCCTGTCCTTTCAATGTAAACATATAAGATAGTAGATATTAATTGTTAGAGAGAACATGCCGTAATTGATTGTCAATCTTTTATCATTATTTCTATCACTAGATTGTGAAGACTGTCAAGAATTCTATGAGACTGGGTGCCTTCAGCATCCTTTGACAATCATTGAAGATACCCCTGTCTCTACAAGAAGCAAAAACTACTGCAGACAGAGCCTTCCATCTGGCTTGTCAATCAAGGAAACCAGCATTTTGGGGGCTGGGCTTGGAGTTTTTGCAGAAAAGAACTTCAGTAAAGGTGTTAGGTTTGGGCCCTACAAAGGCAAAGTTGTTGGAGAACTAGATGCCTTTGGTAGTGGATATGCATGGGAGGTAGCTAATCCATACACTTCACCATTTTGCTAAAAGGGCCATTAGCCTCATGTTGCACTTCTGGAACTCTTTTCATCTGTCCCCAGAGTTGTTATCCCCACTTCAATCTCTTGGGCAAACAGACTCTAACACAGTGCTGACCACAACTTCCTCAACAATATTACGTTACCAATATTGTACTGCACTAGCCTTGTACTATACTATTTGCAGCCTACTCTAGGTGCTAATTGGATTAGTGCAGAGAAGCAGGGTGGAGAACAACCTTGTGAGATGAGGACTCATGCTCTGAAAAACTTAAGTAGAAAACCCCCTGCAGCCAGATAGGCATTTACAGGGATTTTGAGTTACCAAGAGATGCAACATACTGCTAATGGTAAATCTTGTGGCATACCTTGTCCTACTTATATGAAAGTGTCACATATTGACCAATAAAATGGTCTAGGATCAATCATGTAAACTTTATGCACTACTTTTGACAGGGACTTGCTATTGAAATAGCAACTCCCTGCTTTTGGTTAAATTTTTTGTGAAATGAAGTGGTTGCAAGAAACTAGTTTCCATTTTGGCTTTCTAGTTCCTGCTCAGAAGCTCTGAACAGCATATGTTAGAACCTACCATGTATGTTTTGGACTGGTTAACTTGTTGGAATATATTACAAGAAGCATATAGCAGTTGGAATTACATTGCACGCTTGGGCTAGTTAGTATGCTCAGAAGATCAAACCATGGTCTATCTAGAGAGATACTGCTAGAAGATCACACTACTGCAGACTTCTGTGTTGTAGGCTGTCATCATGTCCCTGATTGTGCAGGGTTATATATAATAAATTGGGTTCGTAGTGTTGTGGTCAACATGAGAGTGACATGCATGTTTCCCTTCTTTAAGTGTAATTGTTAGAGAATAGCTAGACAATAGTGAGACAGGCTTTGAAGAGGAAGAAAGTGCAGAAATAAAAAAGTAACAGCTGTGCAGAAAGTAGAAAATTTATGTCCTAAGGAATATCATTCTCTTACACAGGAGGCATGCTTATTGTAATTGTCACACTTAACCTAGTATACTAGAAAATACCTTGAAAAGTTGCATAACAGTATTAATTTTTCAGGTATTTCTAAGATACGTTGCCACTGTCTTCTCCCACATCCGTTTCGATTCCTTGCCATGAGGTCAAGCCGTCAAGGAATCTATCCATTTATGCAGACGTGTGTGTATGTGTGTGTGCGAGTTTGTTTGTGTTTGTGACACTTAGCTAGTTAACATGATATCTCAAGAAAGGAAACTCAGATTACTGTCATACCTGGTACATGGGTGCACCATATTGAGGAGAATCCTATTGTTTTTAGAAGAGGTCAAAGATCATTATGAGGTCACCAGATGTCAAATACTGAAAACCTTGTAATTGGTTTCGATGAAAAGAGAAACCTATGCAGTCATGATGGCGTGTGTATGTATGTGTGTGTGCACCTGCGGTGTGTGAGCAATCCTGTGACTATGGTTGCACTCAGCAACATGTCCTTAACAGGACACGGTACAGCCGGCGAGAGCGGAGCTCTCGCATGTCTTTCCTAGCTCACGCGGAGCTCGAAACTGGCGTAGCTGCCCGAAAATTCTGTCGCTGCAATGAGAAGTCTCGCGCGGCTGCACGTGCCTGCCTTGGCAAGCAGCCCGCCCTCCAGTAACGTACGTCTGCTGGGTTAGTTGGAGGTCAGCCAGGCTAATGGGGAAATCCCGCGAATTCCTTACCGGTACATTTCCCGCGTACCGCTAAGGAAGCGAGGGTGAGTATGGGTGTGTGTGTGTGTGTGTTTGTGACACTTTGCTCGTTAACACGATATCTCAAAAAGGGGAACTCTGACGGTTTTCAAACTTGGTACATAGATGCCCCATATTAAGAGGAAGAACCCTATTGTTTTTGGTGGGGGTCAAAGGTCACTTGGGATCACCGGGGGTCAAAACCTGAAAACCTTGTTAACACAATATCTCGAGATAGGAAGCTTGGATGAATTTCATACTTTGTATGTAGATGCGTTACGGTAAGAGGAAGAACCCTATTATTTTTGGTGGAGGTCAAAGGTCATCAGGGGTCACCGGGGTCAAACCCTGAAAACATTGTTAACACAATATCTTGAGATAGGAAGCTTGGATGAATTTCATACTTAGTATGTAGATGCGTTACGGTAAGAGGAAGAACCCTATCATTTTTGGTGGAGGTCAAAGGTCATCTGGGGTCACCGGGGGTCTAACCCTGAAAACTTCGTTAACACGATATCTCAAGAAAGGAAGCTCTGACAGTTCTCAAACTTGGTACATAGATGCCCCATATTGAGAGGGAGAAGCCTATTGTTTTTGGTGGAGGTCAAAGGTCACCTGGGGTCACCAGGGGTCAAACCCTGAAAACATTGTTAACACAATATCTTGAGGTAGGAAGCTTGGATGAATTTCATACTTAGTATGTAGATGCGTTTTGGTAAAAAAAAGAACCCTATTGTTTTTGGTGAAGGTCAAAGGTCATCTGGGGTCACAGGGGTCAAACTCTGAAAACCTTGTTAACATGATATCTCAAGAAAGGAAGCTCTGACAGTTCTCAAATGTAGTACATGGATGCCCCATATTAAGAGAAAGAACCATATTGTTTTTGGTGGAGGTCAAAGGTCACCTGGGGTCACCAGGGGTCAAACTCTGAAAACCTTGTTAACACGATATCTCAAGAAAGGAAGCTCTGACAGTTCTCAAATGTAGTACATGGATGCCCCATATTGAGGGAAAGAACCCTATTGTTTTTTGTGGAGGTCAAAGGTCACCTGAGGACACCTTGGGTCAAACCCTGAAAACATTGTTAACACAATATTGCGAGGTAGGAAGCTTGGATGAATTTCATACTTATTGTTCAGATGCGTTATGGTAAGAGGAAGAACCCTATTGTTTTTGGTGGAGGTCAAAGGTCACCTGGGTCACCGGGGTCAAACCCTGAAAACATTGTTAACACAATATCTCAAGAAGGGAAGCTCTGACAGTTCTCAAACGTTGTACATGGATGGCCCATATTGAGAGAAAGTACCCTATTGTTTTTGGTGGAGGTCAAAGGTCACTTGGGGCTACCAGGGGTCAAACCCTGAAAACCTTGTTAACTCAATACCTTGAGGTAGGAAGCTTGGATGAATTTCATACTTATTATGTAGATGCGTTATGATAAGAGGAAGAACCCTATCATTTTTTGTGGAGGTCAAAGGTCATCTGGGGTCACCGGGGGTCAAACTCTGAAAACCTTGTTAACACGATATCTCGAGGTAGGAAGCTTGGATAAATTTCATACCTTGTATTTAGATGCCTTATAGTAAGAGGAAGAACTCTATCATTTTTGGTGGGGGTCAAAGGTCATCTGGGGTCACCAGGGGGGTCAAACCCTGAGACAGAGCTGCCAACCAGCACAGATTTTCCATATTCAGTACGGAAAATCATTGTAAATATGGGAATGCGGATTTTTCCTTGATAATCCAAATTTTGAATGAGTAAATAGGTCCTTTCACGAACTTTATTATTCTTTAGCCAACATATCAAAAGACTGAGAATAGACTACAGTATTTCACTTGTCTGTACAGTACTGTAGTGTATTTATTTGAGCCCAGTAATCTATGCTGTCATGTTATTGGTTAAATTTTTGTCAACAAGTTGATGTTAAACCAATCAAAAGATAGTTTGCAGCAGATCCATGACATTCCATAAGCTACCATATCATTGGTTGATCAGTTGTAAATAGATCCACTTTCAACCAATCAGAAACTGTGTTAAAAGCTAGTTTCTGAGTGCAGTGACAGACTATCACACATAGCCTGCCTGCCAAGGTCTGTTGTGCTGGCTAAGTAGCCTGACGTTAATGTTAGATTTGACTGTAACTGAATTGGAAAATTAGCACCATGAAATGGAATAATCAAACTTACAGCAGGAATATCACAGTATGTTGTAATATGGCTCCTCTTCAGAGTAGCATGGTAGCAGAGTAGCATGAGTAACTTTAGTGGAAAATTTACCAGGCAGATCAAGTTTTAACGTAGGCCTAGGCCTAACAGTTAGGGCCTAGGCCTAAGTGTTGTTACAGAACCAACAACAAACATTAGCCTACACACACAATAACGTTAGACTCAGTACATAAATCTAATGCAGAGTTCCAGGTTTATGGGCTAGGCCTAGGCCTAGACAAAGTCCTAGTCCTGTGACTAAGTCCTAGCCTAACTGCCACAGTACGGGCTAGCCTAATTGTAGTACAGTATGTATGGGCTGATATTAGAGGTAGGTTACTGTAATAGCTATGGCCTAGGCTAGGGCTAATCAAAGCAGTTATTGCCTGTCAAATGTTGGTACCCATCATCTAAGTTTGTAGTATTTACAGAGAGATTTCTGTGACCAGCTGTGCATAGGCCTAGGCTAGGTTTATACTTATTATAGCTAGGCCTAGGCTAGACCTAGGCTAATATTACTTAGGGCATTGCCAAGTATTTAGCATAGCCTCTAGGCTATACTGTAACGTTAGGCCTTGGGAATACTTGGGATATTTTGCTTTTTGTCCTTTGGTGACCCTGATGACTATCTTGGGAATTCTTGGGAAATTTTGCTTTTTGACCTCTCGTAACCCCAGATGACGGTCTTGGGAATTCTTGGGAAATTTTGACTAGTGACTGAAAGATATGGGACATCATGGCATTATTTGGAATAGAACATATATCATCGAAACCTCAATGCATTTTTGCATTCTGGTTACAATAACTCAAAAAATCAGTCAAACAGGTTTCATACTTTGTGGATGCACCCTATGAAATAAAAGTACTTTAAAGGTTTCGATAGAGGTCAAAGGTCTTACGAGGTTATCAGAGGTCAGTCACTGAAAACTTGTTAACATGATATCAAAGGGAAACTCAGATTGTTGTCATACTTAGAATGTGGGTGCACCATATTTAGTTGAGAAACCTCTTGTTTTGAGGGAAGTTCAAAGGTTATTTGGGGTCAACAGAGGCAAAAGGTTAAACCTTGTAGACATGTCACAAGAAAGAAACCTTGATAAAAGTTCATACTTGGCATGTAATTGTCTTATATTAGGTTCTACATAGCTATTGTATTTGTGGAAGTGAAAAGGTCACTTGGGTTAACAGAGGTCAAACAGTGAAAAGTGCTTGTAAACTTGATATCTCACAGAAAAGCAACAGTGAAGATCTCACACTTTGCATGTGGAAGACCCATACTTAATAGATGATCCCTATTGTTCTTAATGGAGGTCAGAGGTCATTTGTGGTCATCAGAGAGGTCTAAAGGTGACCTTATAAATGGGATATCTCAAAAAGGGTAACTAACCTTCATGGATATCATACTTGGTATGTGGATGTCCCATATTCAGTACTACATCCCTACTGTTTTGTGTGGAGATGAACGGTCATTTGTAGTCAACAGAAGTCAAACAGTGAAAAACTTTAAGGACTCATGACATCTTTAGAAGGGTAACCATCAGGGATCTCCTACTTGGTATGTGTATGACTCGTGTGGAGTAGATATTCCCTAATGTTTTGTGGTGGTCAAAAGTCATTTGAGGTCACCAGTAGTCAAAAGGTCAAAACATTGAAAACACTGTACATCAAGAAGTGTTGCCAATTGATGGATCAAAATATAGATTAGTTGTGTTGAATAATAGGTTGCTTTTGTTTTTCGTGGTTGTCAAAGGTCATTTTGGTCAACGCAAGTCAAAATGAAAAAATCTTCAAAAGAGCTAAACACCCTTTTTCAAGAAGGCAGTGAAGGATCTCATACTTAGTGTGTGGATGAACAATGCTGCATGGATGATCCCTAATGTTTATGTTGGAGGTCAAAGGTTATTTGAGTCACCCGAGGTCAAAATGTCAATACGTTGTAAACATATCTCACATGAAAAATTGGTAACCTTGGTGAATCTGAGACGTGCTGTCATGATAACAATCGGTTTGATCTCTGTCTATGGATCTTTCATTCCGCTCATTAATTTCAACATAGTAGTTTTATAACTCTACAATGAAACTGCTAGTTTGAAACCACTGTACTATTTTTATACTGTATTCCAGAGGCAAGGAATCACTAAGCCTTTTGGCTTTTTGGTTAAAATTTGTTTTGAGTTTTTAATGCAAACCATGTGAATATGTTTATAGATGCCATATCTGAAGGCACAGTATCTTTGCTACACTTTAAAAGAAAACCAGAGAGCGTAGAGGCTTCGCTTAGTGATTCCTTGCCGAAAAGAAATGCTTTGTTGCGCTGAGGTTTATCCCTCAATTAAATTATCCTTCTTGAGATATCATGTTTTACGAAATTTTTACAACTTCTCCTCTGGTGACCTCACATAACCTTTGAGCTTCACCAAAATTGAATAACAAAAAATAAAAAGTATGTGTCTTAGAGGGGATTTGAACCCTGGCA
This sequence comes from Holothuria leucospilota, assembly GCA_029531755.1. NCBI lineage: Eukaryota > Metazoa > Echinodermata > Holothuroidea > Aspidochirotida > Holothuriidae > Holothuria > Holothuria leucospilota. The sequence continues at coordinate 11,090,741 of CM055966.1, read as the reverse complement.
ATTTCTGTGGAAAACCGAGCACTATGCACTACACCATTGAAAAACTAGTTATACGTATGGTATTTCTAATTATGTTATAGTCACGATATCCTTCACTTGTGTTCATAATTACGTAATAAGAATTAGAATTACCAATAACTGTAGAAGTTATGCTTTTGAAAATGTGATAATTTCATCTTTGGAATGGTACAAAAATTCAGCCTAACTTCTCGGTGGTAACAAAAGGGCACAACTCAGAGGTACCACTCACTGTCGATTTAGTTTACGAGGTTTTCTTAAGTTCACCTCTGGTGACCTCAGATGACCTTTGACCTCTTACAAAACCCATAGGTTCTCTCTCTTAAAATGACACATTTTTAAACCAAGTATGAAAAATATCCACCAAAGTATCCACCATCCCTGTCTTGAAATATCGTGTTTTTCCAAGGTTTTTGGTTTGTGAACGCTGCATGTTGCCCTCAATTGACATTTGACTTCCACTGAATGGTAGGGATCTTCCTGTTAATATGATACATCTGTATACCAAGTATGAAAAGTGTTCATCATTGGTATCAATTAAGATATTGTGTTTTCAAGCAGTTTTTGATGAAGTTCATATTTTCAGCTCCGGTGACTGATCTCAGATATTCTTTGACCTTTACTAAAAACAATAGTGGTCATTTTCTGACTAAGACACATCTATATGCCAAGTATGAAAAGGAATCTATGCAGTCACGGTGGTGTGTGTACGCATGTGTGTGTTTTGTGATGCCTAGCTTGTAAACCCGATATCTCAAGATAGAAATAATGGATACCTTTAATATGTGGTACATGAATTCATCGTGTCAAGAGAAAGAACTATTATTTTTGGTCAAGGTCAGAGGATGTGTGAAGTCACCAGAGTTAAAAACCAAAAACCTTGTAAACACGATATTTCAATGTAGGAAGCACGGATACTTTTCACACTGCACATGTGGATGCGTTATAGTCAGAAAATGAAGCCTGCAGTGTTTGAAAAAGGTCAAAAGTGTATCTGAGGTCACCGGAGGTAGGCTTCAAAAATCTTGGAAATTGCTTGTAAACTTATCTCAAAGTAGGAGTGATGTATACTTTCATATTTGTTGTATGGCCCGCATTCACCACATTAAGAGAAGGAACCCTAAAATTTTAGGTGGAGGTCTGAGGTCATGCAAGGTTACAGAAATCAAAACCAAAAACCATGTAAACACAGTATCTCAAGGTAGGAAGCATGGATACTTTTTGTGCATGGCATGTAAATGCCTTATAGTCAGCGGATGATTTTTATACTGTTTTTGGTGAAGGCAAAGGTAATCTGAGGTCACCGGAGATGAACTTCACTGTGAAACCTTGGGAATGGCTTTTAAAGTCTTTTTGTATCTCAAGATAGGAATGATTGATTTGTTATACAGATTAATCATATTGAGAGAAAGAACTATTGTTTTGGTGGGTGAAGTTACCAGAGGTCAAAAACCAAAATCCTTGTAAACACAAAATCTCAATGTAAGAAGGATGGATACTTATCATACATGGCATATGGATGCATTTTAGTCAGAAGATGAATGCTATTGCTTTTGGTAGGACCTAAAGGTTATCTGAGGTCACCAGAGGTAAACTTTAAAAACCTTGAAAATTGCTTTTAAACATGTTATCTCAAAATAGGAATGATGGACACTCTTCATGTTTGTGATATGGGTTTATCATATTGAGAGAAATAACACTACTGTTTTGGTAGAGGTCATGTGAAGTTACCAGAGGTAAAAAACCAAAATACTTGTAAACACAATATCTCAATATAAGAAGGATAGATACCCATCATACATGGCGTATGGATGCATTATAGTCAGAAGATGAACGCTATTGTTTTTGGTAGAGGTGAAAGGTTACCTGAGGTCACCGAAAGTAAACTTTAAAAACCTTGAAAATTGCCTGTACAACAAGTTATCTTAAAGATAGGAATGATGTACACTTTTCATATTTGTTTTATGGGTTTACTATATTGAGAGGAAGAACCCTTTTGTTGCTGGTAGAGGTCAAAAGTCATGTGAGGTCACCAGAGGTCAAAATCTAAAAACCACATAAATGCAATACCTCAAGATAGGAATAGTAAATACTTCTCATATTTAGTGTATGAATTTACATTGAGAGGAAGAACTAGTACTTCTGGTGGAGGTCAGAGGCCATATGTCAGGTCTCTAGAGTGTACAAACCAAAAGTATTGTAAACATGATTTCTCAAGGTAGGAAGCATGAATGCTTTTCGTACATGGCGTGTGGTTGCGTTATATTCAGAAGATGAATCCTATTGTTTATGGCAGAGGACAAAAGTTACATATCGTGTACAACTCCGTTAGGGAATTGTTACATGCTTCCCCGGGCTCCGAACCGAAGCCCGGGGATCCAACTTGCTTCCTTTCAAGCGTGCTAATTGATTTGCTTGTTTGGTGAGCCAGTTGGCTGCTCGTTTCTTGCGTAATACTATTAATAATGCGCAAAGGCAAAATTAACAATGAATGCAGTCATAGCTGGTGCTTGTGGCCGCCGTGTCCTTCTCCGCCACCGAGGAAGTCTTGCAAATTATCGGCTGATCAGTCATGCCCAAGATTGTTGATTGCAGAGATTATCTTCGGTGATTGACATAGAGAGGTTGGTCTTCAGAATCTAACCCAGTTGTTCACCTTTATGTTTGAGGTCATTTGAGATCCAGAACGATGGAAACCTTTACTTAATATAGGTTTGTCATATTTATTTGTCAACTGGTTTGTCAGTTGTGTCCATTTGCAACTCTGGAAAGCGAAAGAAGTACTTATAAAACATTTTTGGTTTCGATGATAAGAGAAACCTATGCAGTCATGATGGCGTGTGTATGTATGTGTGTATGTGCGTGTGTGTGTGTGTGTTTGTGACACTTTGCTCGTTAACACGATATCTCAAGAAGGGAAACTCTGAAAGTTTTCAAACTTGGTACATAGATGCCCCATATTGAGAGGAAGAACCCTATTGTTTTTGGTAGGGGTCAAAGGTCACCTGGGGTCACCGGGGGTCAAACTCTGAAAACCTTGTTAACACAATATCTCGAGGTAGGAAGCTTGGATGAATTTCATACTTAGTGTGTAGATGCGTTATGGTAAGAGGAAGAACCCTATCATTTTTGGTGGAGGTGAAAGGTCATCTGGGGTCACCGGCGGTCAAACCCTGAAAACTTTGTTAACACGATATCTCAAGAAGGGAAACTCTGACAGTTTTCAAACTTGGTACATAGATGCCCCATATTGAGAGGAAGAACCCTATTGTTTTTGGTAGGGGTCAAAGGTCACCTGGGGTCACCAGGGGTCAAACCCTGAAAACCTTGTTAACACAATATCTCGAGGTAGGAAGCTTGGATGAATTTCATACTTAGTGTGTAGATGCGTTATGGTAAGAGGAAGAACCCTATCATTTTTGGTGGAGGTGAAAGGTCATCTGGGGTCACCGGGGGTTAAACCCTGAAAACTTCATTAACACGATATCTCAAGAAGGGAAACTCTGACAGTTTTCAAACTTGGTACATAGATGCCCCATATTGAGAGGAAGAACCCTATTGTTTTTGGTAGGGGTCAAAGGTCACCTGGGGTCACCGGGGGTCAAACTCTGAAAACCTTGTTAACACAATATCTCGAGGTAGGAAGCTTGGATGAATTTCATACTTAGTGTGTAGATGCGTTATGGTAAGAGAAAGAACCCTGTCATTTTTGGTGGAGGTGAAAGGTCATCTGGGGTCACCGGGGGTCAAACCCTGAAAACTTCGTTAACACGATATCTCAAGAAGGGAAGCTCTGACAGTTCTTAAACTTGGTACATAGATGCCCCATATTGAGAAGAAGAACCTTATTGTTTTTGGTAGGGGTCAAAGGTCACCGGGGGTCAAACTCTGAAAACCTTGTTAACACAATATCTCGAGTTAGGAAGCTTGGATGAATTTCATAGTTTGTATGTAGATGCGTTATGGTATGAGAAAGAACCCTGTCATTTTTGGTGGAGGTGAAAGGTCATCTGGGGTCACCGGGGGTCAAACCCTGAAAACTTTGTTAACACAATATCTCAAGAAGGGAAGCTCTGACAGTTCTCAAACTTGGTACATAGATGCCCCATATTAAGAGGAAGAACCCTATCATTTTTGGTGGGATCAAAGGTCACCTGGGGTCACCGGGGGTCAAACCTTGAAAACCTTGTTATCACAATATCTCGAGGTAGGAAGATTGAATGAATTTCATACTTTGTTTGTAGACGCATTATGGTAAGAGGAAGAACCCTATCATTTTTGGTGTGGTTCAAAGGTCATCTGGGGTCAACGTGGGCCAAACACTGAAAAGCTTGTTAACACGTATCTCCAGGTAGGAAGCCTGGGTAGATTTCATACTTACAGTACTATGTGGATGTGTTGTGGTGAAAAGATGGACCCTATTGTTTTTGGTGAAGGTCAAAGGCCATCTGGGGTCACCAGAGGTAAAAAAGCAAAATTTCCCAAGAATTCCCAAGAGTTTTACAGTATATGGGTTCAGCAGAGGTCAAAGAGCAAAATTTTCCAAGATTTCCCAAGATCGTCATCTGGGGTCACCAGAGGTCAAACTGCAAATTTCCCAAGAATTCCTAAAATTAAATAGGAACACAGAACTGTATTTTTCCAACATGTTAAGATAGCATTTGACCATTGACTGAAAGATATGGGACATCATGGCATTATTTGGAATAGAACATATACCATCAAAACCTCAATGCATTTTTGCATTCTGGTTAGAGGCAAGGAATCACTAAGCCTTTTGGCTCTGCTTGCTTATCATTAGGTGTGTGCTAAGGGTAAACCATCGCACTATGTTGATGCTAAAAGTGAGTACACATCCAACTGGATGCGGTTTGTCAATTGTGCTCGGAATGAGAGTGAGCAAAATCTGGTTGCCTTCCAGTACCTTGGTCAGATTTACTACAGATCCTTCAAGCCTATACAGGCTGGAACAGAGCTGCTTGTTTACTATGGTAAAGATTATGCAAAGGACTTGGGAATAGAGATGGTGTCTCCCTCTACTTATGCAAGAAAAATCAAGCAAAGTAATTTCAAAGGTATGGAGAAAAGTTTACTTGTAATCCATTTTACATTTAGTGCTTTCCTAGCATTGATGCATATTTTTGTAACATAAATATTTTTTTCTTGGCTTTTGATGAAGACAAAATGGTGCATTTGTGATTTGCTATGGCCTGTGTATGTGTGAATGCATGTGTGTTTGTGACAACTACCTCATTAATTTAAGAAAGGAAACTCTGACACTTCTCATACTTTGCTTGTGGATATGTCATATATGGACAGAAAGAACCCTACTGTTTCTGTTGGAGGTAATAAAAGTTCAACTCAGGTCAATGGAGGTCATACTGAAATTTTGTAAACAGGATTTTTTAGATAGGAAGCATAGATACTTTTCATACATGCCATGCAGATATTCATTGCATCGTTTTCAGTGGAGGGCAGAGGTCGTCCGAGGTCATCTAAGGTCACCAGAGGCCAAACTGAAACTTTTGTTAACATAATATCTCAAGATCAGAGGCATGTATTCTTTCTATGTATAATTAGCATGTTGGTGCATTTTGTGGAGGAAAATTCTATTCCTTGTGGTGGAGGTTAAAGGCCAGAAAGGTCAAACTAAGAAAAACCTTGTTAACATAAATCTTAAGATCAGAAACATATACTTTTCATACTTGGCATGTAGATGCATTTTTGTGGAGTACAAGAACCCTTTCGTTTTGAATTGACCCTTTTCCAAATAACAATTACAAAGGATTGTGGGATAGAGTTTGGTATGCGTCGTTTTTGTCAGTGGCATATTACTGTGGCGAAAAACGACACATACCAAACTCTATCCCACAATTCTTTGTAATTGCTATTTGGAAAAGGGTCTATGGGGTCACAGGCCATCTGAGGTGAACACTAAAGGGTAAAGGTCAGAAATAAAAAACAGAATAACCGGATGTTTAATACCAGGAAGCATGGAAACCTTTTAGACATGGTAGGGTCCATGTATTTGTCAAAATTGAGAACAAAACTCACTTGCACTTGTGGAGAAAAGGTTACCACAGTTAAAATCATGAAGGCCTTGTCAGTGCAGTTTTCAGTTAATTTGGTCAGGATCATAAGTATTACTCACTTAAGTGTGTGTTGCACCATATTGGTCAAAGTAGAGGTCCAGTATAGGTATGTTGTAGGATATAATTCTGATGAAAGCTGCCGGAAGTCTGTTGTGAAAAAGTTTGTTGAAATCTCACTTGATGTTTACATTCTGATTAAACATACAAGCTCATTTTGTGTCGTCTCATGGCCATTCAAAATTTGATATGGAATTATATGTATGTGGTTTGATATGACTGTATGGAACTTCACTCGATCATTATGGCATAGACTTTTATCAAGTTACATTTAGCTTGATATATCATGGCTGTATGATTTGCATAATTGGCATGGTAACTTAGGGGCACTACAAGGGACAAAATAAGTGGGTTCGCAATTGCATTACAATTTGCAGCACAACAAATCCAAGTTGCAAAGTAAGTTTTGTTTAGCTATGTATTTGTTGCAAACCAATATTTTTCACACACTGCCTACATGTGTATATTACTAGTTCCTGTTGATCACGATGGAGAAATGTCTAATCAGTCTGAACATTGATTTAAAAGCAATTATTGCGAATCAATTTTCAGACACTATTTTGTCCCTTGCTTCCTAAGTACTGATATATTGCATGCTACAAATTATCATCTTATCAAAGTTGAGAAAATATTTTGTTTTAGTTGTGGCTTTTGTATTAGCATTGCAGGCCATAAGTAAGCCTTGCTAAATAAAAACTGTGTGAAAAATTTCTTGAGCGAAAGATTACAAAAGAAGAGGGAGGTATATTTGAAAAAAATTCAACCGTAGTCATGCAATCAAATGTTAATGGCATTTCAAGAACTTCTAGAAATGGCTCAAAATAATTTGCAGCCTCAAAACCTATTTGGGTGATTACTCTCACCCATAGTTGTATTATCTTTGTTAATCACATTTCTTCTTAAAATTTCAGAACGTTTTATTAATTTATCAACTGCAGTTATGTGTAGATTGAGAGTAGGTTGCATATTTTTATTGTGTGTTAAGAAGCAGCCGCAAGGTGGACATGCCTGCAGTGCTCTGTTGAAATTCTTTACCTGTAAATAGAGAAGCCTTTTCTTCCAAAAATGAAAATGTATGTTAATATAGGGTTTTTCGACATTCCCTAATTTCTCTTGTGACTATATTTCCATGATACATGATGCATGCATTTAATTGTACATTTTAGGTGGAAAGAGCTACTGCTGTAAAGAATGCGGAAATAGGTACACCATTCATGTTTATCTGCTGAAGCATTTGAAGTATTCACATGGGAAGCCAATTTACTTTCCCAGGAAAGTTGAAAGATCATTTCACAATCCAGTCATGCTGCCCAGATGTGCAGGACAAGGTGTTTTGAATGGACAACAACATCAAGCCTCATCGTCTGATGCCGGACTGTCTGTCCAGAGAGGTGATAATTTTGAAAGAAATAGTAGAATAGATGAGTTGGAATCTATGACAGTATTAGCAACCAAAAAAGATTCTGAGTTATTAAAGGAAAAGAAAATAAATGATGAAAGGACACAATGTTCCATTGTAAAAGGAAGACTTAAAGAGGAACGAAGAAGCAGTCAAAACCTTTCCTGTGGTGAAGCAGAAGAAAACAGTAAAGGCTATGCTGCATTGCACCTGCAGAATACAGACATTTTTGTCCAAAAGTGTGTATCAACCTCTGAAAGAATATTGGGTCAAAACAAAGTACATTCACAGTCACTCATCAGTAGTGTAGGTGGAATCAGGAAAAACCATACTTTTGGACAGTCAGATTCTGTAAGTAGCTGTACAGTTAATTATTTTGCACGGAAACGATGTAAATGTAAAACACGTGACATTTCCTCTAAGTTGGGAGGTAATTTGAAAACACATGAAAGAATTCATTCTGGAGAAAAACCATATCAATGTAAAACATGTGGTAAGTCTTTCAATCAGGCAAGTGCTTTGAAAACACATGAAAGAATTCATTCTGGAGAAAAACCATATCAATGTAAAACATGTGGTAAGTCTTTCACTGTTGCAAGTGCTTTGAAAACACATGAAAGAATTCATTCTGGAGAAAAACCATATCAATGTAAAACATGTGGTAAGTCTTTCACTGTTGCAAGTGCTTTGAAACACATGAAAGAATTCATTCTGGAGAAAAACCATATCAATGTAAAACATGTGGTAAGTCTTTCACTGTTGCAAGTGCTTTGAAAACACATGAAAGAATTCATTCTGGAGAAAAACCATATCAATGTAAAACATGTGGTAAGTCTTTCACTGTTGCAAGTGCTTTGAAAACACATGAAAGAATTCATTCTGGAGAAAAACCATATCAATGTAAAACATGTGGTAAGTCTTTCAATCAGGCAAGTGCTTTGAAAAGACATGAAAGATTTCATTCTGGAGAAAAACCATATCAATGTAAAACATGTGGTAAGTCTTTCAATCAGGCAGGTCATTTGACAAAACATGAAAGAATTCATTCTGGAGAAAAACCATATCAATGTAAAACATGTGGTAAGTCTTTCAATCAGGCAAGTAATTTCAAAACACATGAAAGAATTCATTCTGGAGAAAAACCATATCAATGTAAAACATGTGGTAAGTCTTTCAATCAGGCAAGTGCTTTGAAAACACATGAAAGAATTCATTCTGGAGAAAAACCATATCAATGTAAAACATGTGGTAAGTCTTTCGGTGATGCAAGTGCTTTGAAAACACATGAAAGAATTCATTCTGGAGAAAAACCATATCAATGTAAAACATGTGGTAAGTCTTTCGGTGATGCAAGTGCTTTGAAAACACATGAAAGAAGTCATTCATTGGAAAGCACATATGAGATTGCATTGTCATCTTTACAAGGACGTAGGCTGACATCTCATGAAGATTAACTACATTTAGATAGCATAAGTGAAAGGTACAGGATCATTGTGTAGGCACGGAAGTGTTGTTCATACACTGAAGAGAAACTAACGGTTGTTTAAGCTACATTATTTTCCATTTTAGGTATAACAATAAATTGTCATTAGGAAATATAGGTAAAGGAATGAGATTTTAAATATTCTGCCTAATGGTGTAAAAATATGCCATATTTGATTCGATGAGTATGTACTTTTCACTGTTTTTACATACTGATCATTTCAACGATGTTATGATTCATATTAAAAGATTGAGTACATTTCAACATTTCCAGTCAGTTCAATGCCATGGACAGGGGTATGCTTTCAAACATTTGAATGTAGTGTGAAAAGTAATGATTTAATGCATGTATGCGTCAGAAGCAAAGCAGGGAAGGGACAACTCCCTGAGCAGAGCTTATCAAAGTCGGGCCGCATATTACACCAGGGAAGAGATTTTGGTACTGTAGCGAATTTAAGCATTAGATCTCCTTCCCTGAAAACTCCCTGATTACACAAATAAGAAAAAAATAACAGTCAACATCGAAAGCTTAACAATTACTACATGTAAGAAACAAATAGAGCTAACAAAAAGTAGAAATAAAGAGGAAACAAAAGGAAAGAGGAGAAAGAGAAATAAAAAAGAAGGAAAAGACACAGACTCACTAAGAAGTAATATCTTATCTTTTTCATAATAGATACATCTTTAAAATATTCTTAAAACTTAGTAGTGACTTGAGAAAAACAACTTCTGGCTTAAGGAAATTCCAAATCTAGGATCATAATAACGTAAAGTAGAATAAGCCGTGGAAAAGTTGTATGGGGTACATACAGGGATAATTAGTACGCTTAGAATGTGAGTGAATACTTCTGGTAACCGTAAACAGATTTGAAAGGTTAAAAGGGAGTAAATTTTCCCACCATTTGTACATAAAAATACCTAATTGGAGCTTGTAAATTTTAAATACAAGCAATTTTAACTCATTGAATGAGGGTAAGACTACTGGTTGCCCAGTCATCGAAAATTCAGAACTAGTGTGGAATAATAAGTTCTTGTATCAGTTATGACATTGTTGGAGTAATTGTCAAAGTCAGCCAGTCGAAAATAAAGCTACCGGTACCCACCCTCAAACATATTGGGGCCGTCTTTCGGTTGAGCAGGGTAGAGGTCCTGCTTTACATGCTAGCTAGTACATTGCAGTAATTCAACTAAATTTCAAGAAACCCCTTAAAAACAGATTACTCATCATTCGGGTAATCATTCCACTGGAAGTTAACATGACTCCCTTGTAGAATTTATTTTCCCTACCTTGCAGCTGCTAATTAAAGCTGTGTACACAGCAACAAAGTGAAATGCTTTTCAGCTTTAGTGTTGCTGCATGCATTAGCCTTGTTTGTACTGTTTTATGCAATCTGAGTCTCCCTTTTCCCTTTTGCCAGCAGGTAACAGAATCAAACTTTATTTGTGATAAGCAGAGACTAGGCAGGTTGTACGATTCCCGCAGTCTGCCGCAGTTAAATTTATGTCTCAATGAAAATAGTTGGCATTCTACTACCGTACACTATAAGATGCTGGTAATGGGGGACTAATTCAAACCTTTCAATCACTCTTGGATATGTATGACCCACTTTACAGAGTAGAGAATCTGTTCGTAAAAAATGTTCTTTCTATTATGATGCTATACGTCACTCTTCAGACATTGTGTTAGTTATTAACGCTGCTTAAATGGGATTAGCATTTATGTACCTCCTCAATACCCCCTTCCAGCACAGACACGCACACACCGGCTAAGGGTTAATGGGAGGTGTTATTACCTGGAGATCCATCGAAAACTTTAATTTATGCTAATTCAATTAGATTGCCCTCAGAGTGGAGACTAAATCCTTTAACTGAGGATTATTGAACTAAAGGGCATTAAATTTCTTTGTCTAATATCTAGGCAACCTCGTCCATGTCTACAGCGACCCCAATTAGTAGGGTTCAAAGAAAAGATTTCGATGGATCTCCAGCTAATAACACCTCCCTGGTTGAAACACTTTCTTGTGACTTTGCATGCACTTTATTTTGCTGTGCAGTAAATTGAAACCACTACATGCGATCATATTCAGAAAAAACCAGCTGCATCTGTCGTTTGTAACTATATGTGCCACTGATAAAAGTGCCCTCAAGTATGCCTCTTACGAGATGTAGGGGTTTTATTTTTTGAACTCTTGTACAAAATGCGACCATTTGAATAAAACCTTAAATGTTATTGGAATAGAAATATGTTTTAATGTCTCTTCGAGATAACTTTCTTTTGCATTGTGCTACACGCAGTAGCTTTTAAATTTTGGATTTAATGTTTGCAATTTATTCATGTTTGTGTATTTACAAGAAAAATAAAAGTTCAGGAACCAAAAACAGATTCTTACCTTGTACAACTTTTTTACTCGAGTTTGGGTTGGGGTTAGGGGTTGGCGATCGGGAATAACTACATGAAAAATGTCGAAGCCCTCCCCAGATAGACTAGCCTTTGTCAAGGCTTTTGTGCCATTTGCTACCTCTCTTTTATTTATTTATTTCGATTTGAAAAGTACGCGTTCACCGTACCTACGACTGTACAATTAAGGCTAGGCGCCGTCCTCGTATTTACTGAGCCGCCATGGATCAGCGTCGGCATAGCGCATACCGGGGGAGTATAACACTGGGAGGTAAGAGCCAGTGTTTACAGAGGGAGGTGAAAGAAACTTCCGCCTGAAAGACTCGACAGAGGCTAACAGATATCCCCATCTGGTTAAAGAGTTCACATGCGTGCGAAGCACGGGAAAATTATGGCTCTCCATATCGACGAGATCCCTCGTTCTATACAGACGCATAGGACGCGAGACTTTTTTATTTTAAAGGAAGTAATTTATTTAAGAGGAAGATTGAAAGAAAAATACCATCACGACACCAAGTACAGCCCATCATTGAATGGTGCTTACCATACGGAGAATCTTTCTACAAAGTAGCAGTAATTGACCCTTCTCAGGCGTTGAGTATCTACTTCATATTTTGTGATCTCATGTAGAAATTTACCCCTTTGGATTAAGCAGACCCTGCATGGTAGGCACTCTTCAAAAACGAACGAAAGTATGTTTTCTGGCTTCACGAGGAGCGCTCTCGGAAAGGCGCAGGGTTTGAGCAGGGAGTTGCTATTGTGGCGTGTAAGGAGTCATATCCCATTGGGGTCTCTTTACGAAAGTGGAAAGAAATGTCCCTGACCAAGGGTGTACATAATGTAGCGCTGCAACACACCATGTCCGTACGCAGGTTTTTTTTTTTTTTTTGAGGAGGGAGTGAACATCTAAAGAGAGTGCGAGTATAAGCTGGCACGTAGTGTACCAAACAGCTTCCAATATTAGACGCGTAGCAAGCAGGGGTGGCTCCAGGATTTGCCCGACAGGGGGGCCAACAACCCAAAGCCCCGACAAAGGTGATGAGTTGGCAAAATGGATGAGGAACACAAAATTTCGGGGCGCGAAAAGCGCCGTAAAATACTGGACTTTTTACAAAAATTTGAAAACTTGCGGGAATTTTATTGAAGAAATTTTGAAAATTTTGGATTTTTATGGAAGAAAATTTGAGAAATTTGGGTTTTTCTCAGGAAAATTGGAAAATGTGGGGTCTTTATGGAAGAATATGTCCTTCCTATGAGAAAAATCAAGCAGATCGTCGGGGCGACTGACGGTCATTGGGATTTCATATTTTACCGCCGTACGCTATAAGGCTCCCCGATAAAATTGGAAAATTTCCCCAAGGGGACCAGCCTTCCCCGACGGGGGACCATGACCCCCTGGTCCACTGCTGGTGCCACCCTTGGTAGCAAGGATTGTGTAAAAGGGGGCGAATTCAGGTTGAAACCCAAAATCGCCCTACACCTGACGATGTGGGTCTAAGGGCCTGATTTGGGAATCTGGGGTGGGGTCATCCCACGAGACCGAAGGTCCGCGAGACCGAAAATCAAAAACAAAAAGGGTCCACAAGACCGAAAATGAGAAAAGGTTCGCGAGACCGAAAATGAGAAAAGGTTCGCGAGACCGAAAGTAAGAAAAGGTCCGCGAGACCGAAAATGAGAAAAGGTCCGCGAGACCGAAAGTGAGAAGGGGTCCGCGAGACCGAAAGTGAGAAAAGGTCCGCGAGACCGAAAACCATAAAAGGTCCGCGAGACCGAAAACCAGAAAAGGTCCGCGAGACCGAAAATAAGAAAAGGTCCGCGAGAACGAAAATGAGAAAAGGTCCGCGAGACCGACAGAAGTTTCAGTCCGCCGTACTGCTCCTCTCCGCTTTAAGTTAATGCTGGCACCCTGTAGTATTTACATTTTGCAAACTAAAGCGTTGCCCTTGCAACACCACCCTTCTGGCATGAACGTTCCGGCCTCGCGAGCGGATTTTTAATTTCGGTCTCATGAACCCTATTTCATTTTCGGTCTCGCGGACCCTATTTCATTTTCGGTCTCGCGAACCCTATTTTATTTTCGGTCTCGCGGACCTTATTTTATTTTCGGTCTAGCGGACCTTCGGTCTCGCGAACCTTATTTTATTTTCGGTCTGGCGGACCTTCGGTCTCGTGAACCTTATTTCATTTTCGGTCTCGCGGACCTTCGGTCTCGTGAACCCTATTTCATTTTCGGTCTCGTGGACCCTGTTTCATTTTCGGTCTCGCGGACCTTCGGTCTCGTGAACCTTCGGTCTCGTGGGCTGTAACCTCTGGGGTATATACGAAATTGTGGGCATTAGAACGATGCCTTTAATCTTCTTCATATGACATTGGATGGGCATCTACCACAACAATCACCATGTGACATGGGCGGCAATCGGTATTCGAAAGGGGGTATGTCTGGCCCGCTGGAATGAGTATACGGTGCCGAAAGGACTACAGTAGGAAAGGTGTGCGGTCTGGGGAAAACGCCTCGATGGGACTAGGCAGGGGAGCACCAGGAGTCAAGGATCGAGTATTAAAAAATTTGGGAATCAAAGTAAAACATTTTACAATCTTTAATCTTCAAATTTTAATTAGTTTATTTCAGACACAAATCACACTCTGAATAAGCCTTCTTTTAGATATGGGTTAATTTTAATTTTATCTGTACTAGGTTATATCAAAACTTAACAGTATTTCTTTATTATTTAGACAGTTATTAGTTGGCATTTTCATCGTGACAAATTATAAGGAACTTACATTTATTACTATCAACAAATAGTATTATTACTATGAACAAAAAAGAAAAGAAAGGTGAACATGACAAAATTCAAATTTCGGTTTTTTTTTAGGTCAATTAACAGCATGTAGGCAATGCGTTAGAGAAACCTTTCAAGTTATGTTTTTCACAACAAAATGACTTGGACTAGAAGCTGGCAAACGCTTTCATACGTTCACTACGGCCTTCAGTAAATTTTTGAGCTATAATTTTTTGATTCCTCAGTAAAGGTGCCAGGTTGAGGTAGGGGGTCATGCTCTCGGCCCCCATCGGGGAAAGTTTCCAATTTTGTCCGGGAACAGACCTTAATGGGTACGATAAGTATGTAATCCTCGACGACGACTAGTCGTTCCGACGGTGCTCTTGTTTTGCTCTCAAGGAGAGCAGATTCTTTCGTTGAAAAGAACCCTGATTTTTCAAATTTTATCAATTCATATCCAAACTTTCAGAAGTTTTGACAATAAACCCCCAATTTTTGAATTGTATTTCAATAAAAAAGCCAAAATTTTGAGCGCGCTTTGCAAGCTAAAAATTTTGCGTAGGACATCTTAACGGAAACTCGTCAACTTCGTCGGGGCTTCGGGTCCTGCCCCCCCCCCCCCGTAAGGGAGATTGGCAATCCGGGCGCCACCCTTGCAATCCCCATAAGAATTTCGCTATGCACCGCACATACCATCAGATGGTTTACTCCTGCATGTCCTGTGTTATTACTCAGCTATGTTTTATCCCTTGGGGTGCACTAAAAGACAGTTCGGCCTCGCAGGAACTTGTTACGTGGCCTTGAGTAATTTAGACTCAGTGCAAGCTACAGTAACTTTGTCCGGGAGCTGTACTAGACAGGCGTTTTTCGTTGAAATTGTAGGTAGGGATAGGGGTAAAGTTAGTAGGCAGGAGTTTACAGTCTAGACGAGATTTTAGAACCTTTAAATTGAGATATATCGAGGGGTAAATAAATTTAAGTTCCAAAAGCAGCCTTTCCGACGATGTGAAGAAATTTTCGTTCAAAAAATAGAGTTGTGGATACATGGATTGATACTACAAGGGGTTATTTATGCTAAACCTATTCTGTCCTTAGAGAAAGGCATCGATAACTTTTGGCAAAATCGTATCATATGTAGTGTCATATATCGTATCATATATCATATTACATCACATTACACCACATCACATCATATATAATATATTATATCAGATCAGGTCCGATTATATTAGATCAGATCAGACCACAGCGAATCAGATAACTTAGCCATGCAATCAAAGTATTATCGTGTCAAAAAGGTATTCTGGCCTAGGTGCCCATTATTCCGGGTACCCGGAAGTTACGCCTTTGTATATCAATATCTAATGAGAAACACCCACCACGGGTAAACTCGAAAGCGGACTGCATTTTAAGTAAGCCTATATCAGATATATACAAAACAAATACAAGATATCTTTCCTGAGATAAAGTGTTGTATAGTTTTTTGTGCTGGTCAACCAAATGATCCGAAAAATCAGTGACTGTAGCGACAAACCTTCTCAGCTGGTTAAGGGTGGGAGGGGCGTTTCCCCGTGCCCCCTCACCTTCAGCTACACTACCGTCATAAGTTACATTTGCTCTGGAAACAAGTAATGCTTACTTTTCAATTTTCTACATCATCAAATGGACCAAATTTAGTCCGAGCAGGGAGGTGTTATTAGACCTTGGTCCGAGGTAGACTATTATTTTAAACGCCATAGCTATTGAAGAAGAAAATGGTGTAATTGTCATTTCTGTGGTCTCTTTAGTCCACATCGAGCATTTAAAGATGATGCGTTATTCAAATGCGCACAATTTGTAAATACCCAGAGCCTTCTAGGGCTTCCTACCTGGCATGGTCATACTCCATCTATGCGACCGCAAATGTGAGACTGTGGCGTCGGAACGGGGGAGGGGCAGAAGTTATGGTCCGAACCATTCGTGGATCTCCTCAATGTTTACAGAATGCACAACCCCCCCCCCCCATACTCCCTAGCATATTTCCTCGGACATTCTTAGTCCCTGCTTTTTATGCTGTTTATATACGGCACAAATGACAATGATCGAATGACGTGAATTGCTGGGAAAATAATGTAATAGATCATTAATTTGCAAATATTAAAAGAAGAAAAGCATCAAAACGTTATCAAAACTTTAATGCTACCATGGCGACTATGGGGTTTGGGGTTAAAGTCAGGAACTTATATTAGGAATCGATGTAGGCTACTTATGACCTACTTGGGGAGGGATGGGACTTCTTTTTATTAACTTTTAAGTGCATAAAATTGAACTATGGAAGAAACCGAAAAAAGAAACACTGCAGCGATCCGTACTTTTGAGTGAGCCCCTTCCGATTTATCAATTTGTCATATTATCATTCTTTGTACTCTCCCATTGGGTACGGTTACCGTATTTGTCCTAAGTAAAGGGAATTTCGTAGAACGCCTTGGGGGGAAGGGGTGTCAGAGGAATTTGGAACCTTGGAAAACATACCTAGATACCAACATGTAGAACATCTTTTCATCCTTGAATTTTCGATATGTGATCCAGTTCAAGATAAAATGCAGTCAACTCAATATGAATTAGTACACATTAATTTCCTATTTCATAAAGTGCACCTTTAGTCACGTGAAACACTAAGTTTTGAAATTTGTGCAGAAAACCCCATTGGTAACTGTTTTGTCATATGTTTGTGTGTGGAGGGTAGGGGTTGGGATCTGTATCCATTGTCCTTCCATAAGTGTAAAACTTAGACATTTCAGATGAGATTTTTTTCAAAGGGGGAGTTCGATGGGTTCATCCTCAACCCCTGGAGCTTCAACCTCCATAGGAATAAAACCAATCACGTGAGGGGGGGGGGGGTCGCATCCCGTTTGTGGCAAAGATCGCTTCAGTTGGCGTAGTGTCACGGATTTCATGTTTTTTAAGCCCACCATCCCCAGGATATACTGTAGATGATGGGCTTGTTCAGGAATTGTTGAACTTCTTAGTTTCCCCCTCCACCTTGCGCATTGCAAAATCTTTCATGAGTACTGGCCTGCCTGAGTAGGTTCCTGTGTTGTACAAAATAGAAATTAACCAATTAAAATGCATGTGATCTCACAGTTTAACAAAACACACGAAAGTTATCGAACTGTTTGACACAATGGAGTCTGATACTCGTAATAACTTGAAAATGTGCTCACAGTAAGATACCATAGTTGCAAGATATCTCAATGTGAGAGATAACCGTACTGATGGTGAAATCGAATGCCTAAAGGGTTTTTTTCTAGATCAGTCGTCGAACTTTTCCAAGCATGCATGCTCCCTGAATTGTTCAGTGGCAGAGTGCACACTCTTTAGTTGGAAACAGGGGTGGCGCCAGGGTTTTTCGATGGGGGGGGGGTCGGACCCAGCTTTATTGTTTGGAGGGTGCACGCATTGAAGTCTTCCGAGCTTCACCCTACCCCCCCCCCCCCCCCCCCCGTGTCAGAACCCGCATTTTTGGCGTTTTCATTTTCTTGGACTTTATTTTTCTCTCTCAAAAAAAACTTTTTTTGTAAACTAAATACGAACTGTGAGAAGGGTTTGTTGTCTGTCAGTGAAAATCGGGCCCTCACTGAATGAGACGCTTGAACTATGCAGCAGGCGCGGCGGAACGAAAAAATACTGGTGAGGGGGGGGGGGCTTGAGTGCAGCAAGACTATCTAAGCGGAGCGCCACCATCAGTTGGCGCGGAGCGTACAAGAAAATTTTTGGCTTCACAAACCCTTCAGATGGCCGGAAATGGCACTTCCCGAGTGTTCTAAGCTGCATGTACCCAGCCTTGAAATATGGATCATAAGTCTGCAATTTCTCAATTAAGGAGAAAAAAAATTATCTATGAAAAATGGTAATACATATTTCTAAGCGGAGCGCCACCATCAGTTGGCGCGGAGCGTTCAAGAAAATTTTTGACTTTGCAAACCCTCCAGATGGCCGGAAACCGCACTTCCCGAGTGTTCTAAACTGTATGTATTCATCCTTGAAATATGGATCTCATGTCTGCAATTTCTTAGTTAATGAGAAAAAGTTAATCCTCATCATGTGATTTTTTTCTTGCTTATAGAAAAGCCGAATCACTGAGGAAGGGTTATACGGAAAATTAATTTTTATAAAAGGGAGAGGAAGCATAACTCTTATGAGATGACATTAAATTTTTACCTATAGTTTTTCGAGTTTTTGAACCAATGATTTAACCAAATTTGCAAGCTAAAGTAAACTTTACGCAAACAGGAGTGACGTCATTTCCTCACATTAATAGACTGATTTATGTATATCGTTAAATTTAAATCCGATTTAGTGTCCTTCATAATCGTATGGTATCATTACGTAATATGCATAGGAGATATTGAAATTTTACAAATTGCACCGTTCAGGGTCTGTAAGTCAAAACGATTGAAAGGCACAGAAAAGGGAGAACTGCGCATCAATGTGAGAATGTGAAATCACTCCAGCTTGCTTTGAGTTCACTTTGCTTTGAAAATACAGTTAAATCAACTTTTTATATTGAAAGAAACGCGCATAGAAAATGCATTTTTTTTTTGGTCTACAATAAACTGCCAAATTTTAGCTAAATTTAAAGTGTACCTAAAGGCTAAAAATTCAAAAACATATGTTACAAAGCTTAAAAAATGAATCCAAATGGAGTAACTGCCATCTTTATAGGAATTCCTGAGCTGAGATATATAAAATGTTGGTGCTTATTCAATTTAAAATGGTAGATGGCGCAATAATTTGTAATGTCATTCTTGCACTACTCAGATTACATTCAGGCTATGTTTTCTTTATTTTTTCGAAAGCCTCTGCACCTCTGCCAAAATGTGATCACTTTCTCACTGTTATAGGGTGACTTGACTATACAAAACCTCTCCTTACAACAGTAATTTTTGCAAGGTTATATAAACATTTCAATTTCAAAAGGAAACAAAAGCAAGTAATGTGAGTTTTACAAGAAGATCATCACAAATTATTGCGCAATCGACTATTTCAAATAAAGTGAATACATTTTAACTTTTCATATCTCAGCAACAGGGTGAGCTATGAAAATGAGAGTTGGATGAGTGAAATTCGTTTCCAACGTCTAAAATATAGATTCTTATAATTCTACACTTTAGGTCCACTTTAAAGTCCTAAAATGAAACGTGCATGTATGGGATAAGAGACAAAAGTGAGTGAAATTTATTTTACTGCAGTATTATTTATGCAAAATTTGGACTTTAATCTTAAGAATGGATTCACAGGCAGAGGTATAAATAATTGGTTGGGATGGCGTCACCAGGGAGGGAGAGGGAGGAGGAAGGGAGATACCGTACCATAACACACGTCAGTCTTTAAGCGTCTGTCACACCTCACCGGATTGCAATAACGGAGAGGAAACGAAGATCTAAAATGTCACTCCGATGATGTACGTTAGTATCCGTTTAGTCTCCTGTTCTCCTCCGTCGACTTCGTTTCATAACCGGGAACGTCCGGTATGAACCGCGAGAGATTTTGAACATGCACAAAACTTGGACCGGACGTCGACCGAAAAAGGTCCCCCTTACGTATTCGTTACTTATCCGTTGAGCTTCCGTTTTATCATTTTCTCGTGCGTTTCTCATACTGGACTTCTACGTTAGTATCCGTTCGTCTCCGGTGATTGCTATTTTCTCAATGGATCATTACCGGACAACAAACGGATAAAACGTAGAAGTGCAGTACCTGTACCGAATGTTCGACGGACACTAACGTATAAGTAACGGAAGCGTAAAGGAATAGAACTGACAATGAACGGATAGGTAACGTACGTATAACTGAAGAAACGAAAAAACACAGGCAAAGAAACGTATAGGAGACGGACATTGACCGAAGATGCAGCGTACTTGCATCCTGTTACCGCCTCATACTATAGCTTAACAAACGTTTTTGCCGTTTTTTATTGAATTTTTTGGGTGCGACTGCACCCTTCTCCCTGCATCCGCCCCAGGCATGAGATGAGTGATCGCGGTTCTGAGGGAGGGGTTAAGGGGAGAGGGTGTGGAAGATTTTTCGACTACCGGGAAGCCTTAGACGCAATCTGGTACAATATTTTGCATCTTTTGAAGTCATATTTTTTCTCGAGAAATCTAGTTTCTAGGTAAGTAATCCAACGTTCTTTACTTTTGGTCGACTACAGTTTTCCAATTTTGTTGCACTTATTGTCGACTATTACATAACAAACGGACAAGGGCGGCGATTTGTGTTGACTATTGGGGAGGGACGCAGAATGGAAGTTGCCATCGAAGCGGAGCGCCATCATAGTTTGTTGCGAAGCGTACAAGAGAATTTTCGCCCAACAGACCCCCCAGACTGCATGAAATGGAACTTCTCGGGATCTTGGAGGCAGCTTTGAACCGTACGAGACTTGACACGTGACGAATGACAGGCATGAGCGTGTAAACGGCGTTTGGTTGCGTTGGTATAGAAGCGGAGCGCCACTAACGGTTGGCACGGAGCGTACCGTTTAAAATGTTGCCAAAATGGCTTCTATATCGCAATTAAATGGTCCTTCTCAGACCGTTCAAATTGCACTGAAGCCATCTTGATATGTGGCATGATTTCTATTGGCTGGCGCGGACTGCGCCGATAAAATTTTTGCCAAAACAGCTCCCAGATCGCAAGAAATGGTCCTTCCCAGATCTTTCAAATTGCACTGAAGACATCTAGATTTGTTACACGCCTTATATATATTTTCCCACTTTCACGAAACTGTTACTCTTCCTCTGGTATAACCTTCCCTGCGTACCAATTTAACCATTTTGTGATTGTTGTGACATGATTGAACAATGTACACGGAAGTGAAAATCCTACCCCCCCCCCTCCTCCCCTGGTTGGATACGATACTACACTACAGACATGTCACAGCATGTGTAGGGCAAGTGTACAACTAGAGCTGTTAGGTTCATGCGTACTGGATTTACACACTAAAATATGATGTAGGCCTACTTCTCCGTGAGCCACGGTCGTGAAGGTAGCCATGGAATTCGTAATAGATACCACATTCGCGCGTAGTCGAGAATTTACAGAAATAAGTCGGTCAAATACGGATTTGAGTTAACTTTTAATCACTCAAATCATTCAGTTCAGTGTTGAATACTATGTTTTGCTTGTTTTCAAATAGACAGCAATTTTCACAGAATCTCGCCAGGGGATATACTGTATTTTGGCCCCCGTATTGTTTACGCTACTAGGTATTAACCCTTAAAAAAAAAAAAAAATCAGAGAGAAATGCAATTATGGGTCTTCTGGGATGTAGAAGAGGCCTAAGTGTAAGCTCTGAGGTGGATGAAGATAGGCTATATAGCAAATGATAAATGCGTGTATACTCGAACATTCCAAATATTTGCACGAAGGACTATTGCAGTATGGGGCGGATGTACAATGAGTTAGACAGAGAAGACAACGCGCGCGAAGCGCGCAAAATTTTCGAGGATTGACACCTAAAATGTCCTGTATGCGAAGGATAATGTATCACAATACTTTATTCCATGATACTGTTACACCTCACCCCACCCCCTAGAAAAATTATGTGTCTTAAAACGTTATTTAGACGATTTTATTTTTGGGGTCAAAAACCATAGGGGGGCAAATGCCTGCCCTGCCCCCCCCCCTTTGGCGCCGCCCCTGGTTGGAAAGTCACATACCCTGGAATGTTTTCTTCGGCGAGTTCACTCCTCCAGCTTTCACAGCGGCCTAAACCTTGGCCAGCCATGGTCGGGCCCACCAACTTCGAAGTTGTCTCTCCGCCTTCATTCTCCTCCTGATTCTACGCAAAGTAGGGTTATTTGCAGCAGCATCTCGGTGCCCCTGCAATGGATCCATCTGCACATCCGAAATAGTCGACAGTTTGACATCGTGGGTTTCTATCCCACGAACAGTGATAACATCCATTGTAAATAAGCATGCAAAGCCGGAAAAATCTCCCAGCCATGCAGTTCATCGGCCGTTCAAACCGTCAGGTGTTCGTCAATAATTTTATCTCAAAGAATCGTATAATGTGCACCCATAAATCGTGATAAGTCGCTGCACATCGCAGAAAATGGCAAGGGCGGATAGGCAAATGGGGCAGTTTTTTCCCCATGACCAATCTGGCGACCCCAAATACAAGAAAAATGCCCCCTCCTGCGTCCTAAGAAATTAAGTAAAACCAGGGGCGTAGCTAGGATGAAATTTTTAGGGGGGCCTAGGTAACAAATGGGGGAGCCGGCACCGCCGAGGGTCAGGCTTGTCAAGACTATCTAAGCGGAGCGCCACCATCAGTTGGTGCGGAGCGTGCAAGAAAATTTTTGGCTTTACAAACCCTCCAGATGGCCGGAAACGGCACTTCAAAACGGCACTTCTCACGTGTTTTAAGCTGCGTATACCCAGCCTTGAAATTCAAATCTCATGTCTGCCATTTCTCAAATGATGGGAAAAAATCAATCCGTGAAAATTAGTAATTCACAATGCCGCATATACATTTTTTTTTGCTAGGGGGCAAAAAGTGGGCATTACTGATCTGTGGCCTGGGGAAGGTGACTAAAGGGAACTGGTGTCTCCCTCCCCCTTGGCGAAAATTTATAATTTCAGGAGGACGTATAGATAGCAAATGGTGCAATATTTGAGGGATTTCAGCTTTAAAAGGGAAACTAAAATTAGTTGTGACTAAGTGCGACAATAAGTCATTTTTGAGAGCGTGGTGGATATGATGTGGAGCAATTCATTAGCGGCTGGCCATAGGGGCACGGGGGGGCACTTGCCCCCCCCCCCAAAAAGTTTGCAAAGCATGGTCTTCAATTTTCAAAAATAAAAATAATAAATAAAAAAACATGTAATTCGAGATGGGTTAGGCCCTCCCTTTTCCTTGAGTGGGCTTAAAATTAAAGAAGTGAATAACTTTTCAATGCAATGCGAAGGTTAAACATTAATAAAGTGCTTTCAAAACATTTTTTCGGCGCGCTTCGCGCGCTTTTTCTCAGTTGCTTATTTGTTATCTGATTAGCTTAGGCATCATAATGTCATTTACAGAGTGTAACGGTAATGCTGGAGTTAAATACCCATAGTTTTGCAGACACTTCAGAGCTATCGGGGTCATTAGATACACTACCCATTAGCTGTGTTGATTATCATCCACGACTAAAAGCAGTTTTGCCAGGGTGTCACCTGGCCAGATTAGCATAGGTATCTGTCTACAAAAAGTTGTAACGGGCATGTAGTCCAAAAGTATTGTGTTTCCCATAGAAGGAGAGGTTTCCCTTCCCTTGTCCAAATAATTGACAGCGCAGTTGGCCTACGAGCGGTCTTATGACTGTCAAATGGCCTGTTATAAGCAAAAGGTTCTCCACGTCTGTGCTAAAGTATACCGTTTTTAATTGATTTAAAATAAACACACCAAACAGTCAATCTAAGCTCAGTGTGATGAGACTTTTGACTAGTGGCCTAGCTATTTGTATATAGGATGAGACGTCGTTCTGAGTTAGGGGAATTTATCTCTCCCTTTAAAAAAATTCGTTTCGGAACGGTACTGAGATCCAAAATACTTAGTGCTATCATTTCATCGTTTTCAAGTTTCTTCATGCTCGAAATTTTCGTTAGTTTAAGAAAACAACCCAGAAAACCAACATTTTATGGCTTCTTGGCAAAGCTGAAACATATTGTAACACAATGAAAGAAACAATAAAATATTTAAAGATGGGGCTCATTTGTACAAAAGGATCAAGCCGATTTGCCCATTTCACCTGCCTCTTACTCCACCCCTATGGTAGTACGGTAGCGATCGGTTGATATGGTTGTATTTATTTTTGAAGTAGTCAGCTCATGACTAACTGCCTGAAATGGTTTTTGAAGAGCTTTTGAAAACTACATGGGCATCGGTGTAATACATAATCATAACCATACTCCATAGGCGTAGGAGGCGGGGGGCTGGCGGGCTGCAGCTCCCCCAACAAAATATTTTTGTGAAAATTCGGGCAATATTCTGAGAATTTTTCGGGCACCTACTGAAAGAAAAATAATGCAATAATGTAGCTTAACGGAAATCGATACTTTAAAAAACTTCCTTGGTAATTAAAATATAGTTCTGATTTGGATTGAACCATCACCTATATATTCGGTATTAATTCACCAGTGCGTTTTAATTGTAATGGTTAAACTTATATATTATGATTATCAGTGGCGTATTTGAGGACCATTAGGCCATTCCCCCGTCACTGACGCCGATATTTTTAGTACCTAAAATAAAGCACAAAATTTTACTTCAAAGGTAGCATATGTGGCACCAGATTGCATGTAAGGACACCTAATTTGTCAAAAATTTTCAAAGCGGTAGGGGGTGATGCCTATTTTTTTTTTTTTAGTACCTAAAATACGTACAGTAAATTTTTTAACACAAGTTTTACTTCAGAGGTAGCATATGTGGCACCAGATTGCATGTATGGACACCTAATTTTTCAAAAAATTTTCAAAGGGGAGGGTCCCCCCTCCCCTTATACCCCTCCCCCAGGCCGGGATCACACAACATGGTGCCTGCCCCACCCCCATGAGAGAAGTCTTTCTCCACACCACTGATTATTATCATCATTATTGTAACGACTTCCCCCAGAATTATAACCAATATGGATTAGGTAGTAACGTGGCAAATTATTGTATGTAATTAGCATGCGGTGTGATAACGGATGCATCCCTATATGGTATGTACATTAACATTTTGAACGCGCGTGGAGCGCGCGGAAATTTTTGTTTCTATTTTTCGGGCAGATCGTTACAGCCCCCCCCCCCCCCCCATCAACTTGGGCCCCTACGCGTATGCATACTCCTATTGAGGCTATTGTACTATCCGGAGCTGACCATTAATATTGCTGGGGGGTCTTCCGAACCTCCCTGAATACGGACTTGAGTTTGCCCCCCCCCCAACAAAATTTCTTAGAGCCGCCCATGTGAAGCATGACCTCAGCGTAGCGCGAGAATTTTAGAAAAGTGGGCTAGAAATACATCCTGAGCTGTAAATGATTGGTGGTGTGTACCGATAGGCATGAAAATATTGATCTGCCTATTTGAAATTTTTTAACTTCTACCATTACGATCACAGATCTTATATTTTTACTGCGTTTTCTCTGTACATTCTCAAAGTTGGAAACGGTGCACTTTGAAAATTTCTGGGGGTAATTTTGCCCCCCCCCCCCCGCTGTGTACGGCCGTGGATATCATATGAGCTGAGATAATACAAGAATCATACTGAATTATGCATACCTTTTCATTTATTCTGTCTGCAATTCTCCCATATTCACCTTCTAGTATATATCTGTTACATTTGTCCATCACCCTATCCATAGGCTACATGTCCACTACTCAGTTACATATCCCCTAGATCATACCATTTGTCTCCAACCTAGGGTTAACATATTTATTTTCGAGCAAGGAGGACATAAGTCACTGTCCCGATGTAGGGGTCTAAGGGTGTCCCTTTCCCTTTGGAAATTTTTCCGGTTTTTAACGGTGTCTAGATGCAAAATGGTGCTGTATTTTTTTCACAGACTCTAGTCATCGGTATATTACTTGGTCAGACCTATTGTGGGATAATGGGCCAATCGCTCCTGCGAAGGCTTTGTACAGGGATCTTGGGGTGTAACTCCAGACAGAAAATTAACAAAAAGTGATGAGAGTTGATTTCAGTTCAATGGTGATTTATTTCCATTCCAAAAAGATTAAAGTCGATCAGAAAGAAAGGCCGGCCAAAAGAATAATTATTTATGTACAAAGTGACTCTGCATGTTGTTTACGTTTCAAGGTCTGCAGCACGAGTGAGAGCTTGCGGGCTGGGAGCCCTTCTCGTGCTTCCAACAAGCCACGAGGGTTGTGGGAAGATCCAGGAACTAAAATGAAGTCTCCTGATTGGCTATAAGTTAACACGCACTCAAGCAAATAAATATTAATTAATGTGTCGGTAATGTATGACCAATGAGGAGGCCACAGAAAGTGAAATTTGCCACACCTACAAAATATGGGATGGGGGACCTTCCGGCGTGTACAAGACGTGGAAGTAGTCACGTACACCAAAACACGTGACAGGAAACCGGAAAGACTGCCAGGTGTGCTAGAAGCGTGGGAGTAACTAAATCTTGTGAGATAAACAAGTCTGCGTGGCGTACCTTGTAAATTACTTGGAAAAGGATAGCAGGAACTAAATACTATCTGACACTATAATACCACCAGTAAATCTTTCAAACTATTTAACCCGCAAAGTAGAAGTAGGGATCATGTGGGGAAACACATAAAATCCGGACCTTGTTGGCAATTTTACAAATCCGCCCGGACGCCAGTGCGAACTAGTAAAAAGAGGACTTGTCGAAAACAATCGTTCTACAGTGCACTTGTCATGGGCAAGGAGAGTTAGTTAGATGAGGTTTGACGTCCCAGTTTCCAACCAATTGGTTCAAGTCAAGATGACCACGGCAGGCGCGGTTCTAGACCGAGATTTTATTTTTTTTTTTGGGGGGGGGGGGGGGCTTGAAACGGAAGAATAAAATTTTCTGTCATTATCAATACCGACATTGGGGAATGATGCTAAGCAGGACTCCATCAGTGGCGTACCCAGGATTTCTCTCACGGTGGGGGGGGGGGGGCATGCAGTATGTTGTGTGATCGCCGGTCTGGGGAAGGTTCTAAGGGGAGGGGGTGTCCCTCCCCTTTGAAAATTTTTGAAAATTAGATGTACTTACATGCAATTTGGTGCCACATACGCTACATTTTGAAGCAGAATTTGTGTTAAAAAAATGTATGTATTTTAGGAACTAAAAAAAATTGGCATCAGGGAAGGGGCATGGCCCCCTGCGTACGCCACTAATAGTAATAATCATAGGCGTATGGGACTCTTACAGTTTGGGGTCCAGGAAAAATTTTTGCCCGAAATTCTCAAAAAGTTGCCAGAAATCCGTTGCAGTTCAGGTGCATGAAATAGACCACTAAACCACTACAGGCGCGCGAAGCGCGCGAAAATTTTTGCACATTTTTCGGGCATTCGATCAAAAATTCGGGAACTCAGTAGAAAATTAGGGCAATCTTTTCACTTTTACTTCATCTCTGCCGGAATTTCAACTTGAGTAAGGTATCAAATGTTGTTCATGTCGGGTCTACTGTTACAAAGGCATACTGAACTGGATTTGAGCAATCACTGGATTTGAGACCGACTTTTTGGCGCTCAGAGACCGACTTTTGATTTTCACCCCCTCCCCCCACACACACCTGTATTTACGCCCCTGGGACTGGCGTCGAACGTAAGAATGCAGCTGGGTAAGCTAGTAGGCGCCCGCACTGTGCCTACCGTCGTAATACAGTAATAAGGCGAAGCGTGGCTGTCGTACTACATGCAGTCAAAACAACGGTGTACGTACGTGGACGTGGATACAAGAAACGTGATCACATGCCTATCTTGCATGACACATTTGAGAAACTAAATCCACTGGACTAAGATGTGCACAAATGTATTGGACAGTTTTGTTTTTCTCAAGACACGCAAATATAGCATGAAGATAACACACAACCTCGGAATTTTTGGGGGGGGGGGCTTGAGGAATTTTGGGGGGGCTTGAGTCCCCAATCACCCCCCCCCCCCCGTAAAACCGCGCCTGGACCAGGGCCTTTTTCCTTTTTTCCAGTTGCGGCTCACTGGCTTGTTTGCCCTACTCCATTGCTTATGCTGAACACCAAGCACAAAGGCAGTAGGTTCCATTTTTAAAGTATTTCTGTGACCCGGCCAGGATTTGAACCCCAAACCTTCCGGCTGCAAGTCGGATGCTCTAACCTCTTGGCCACTGCAGTCGGGCAAGGAGAGACACGACATACTTGTTAAGGACAGAAGAATTATTCGAACGCAGTACCTTACCGTACGGCATATTTTGTGTATTATATTGTAAAGGAATGGTCGTGTAAGAATGGTCTTCAGTGTATGGTTGCCATGTTTTCAGTAAATCAACCAGCCATCCGAAAGGCAGAAAGGGTCTAACCTGACAAAGTCACATCCGAATTTGTCGTCGGGACGTTCGTTTCAACGTCCAAGTGAATTATATGCGAATTAAATGACAGTGCAGACTATATACCTTATTTAGTGAAAGTAGGCATTTACAGTTATAAGTTGAGTTCATACGTGCGCAAAATGTGTTTTTCACACATCTACTTTTCCTTAAAGACAGACAGTCATCACCCCAAAGTATATTTTAGTGTAGGGGTATGAAAATTCTCAGTTGGTGACTGCTCTTTGATTGCCATCAAAGTTTGAAAATGTGAAAGATGCAGAGTAGCTCACATTCCACACAAGGCAGAGAGAGTGCTTTTATTACATTTTATAGCCTTGTATGCTCACCAGGACATGGCCTTAAGCATTAAAACAGGTTTATTCCTGCACAAGGAAGAGCTTCATAGAGTTATGGGAGGAGCTAGAAGTTGTATAGTTGGGAGAATTGGAACTGTCTGGGATGATGAAAATTCCCCTTTAATTCTTACACATTTTATTTAATTAGTTTTTGAAGGAAATACTTCAAAGTTTATTTCCGTTCAAACATTTATTTTTTCTTAATTCTTACACATTTTATTAGGACACAAAAAATCTGGGGGGGGGGGGGGCCTGACGAATATCTGGGGGCCTATGCTCCCCAGGCCCTCCTTAGCGACGCCACTGGGTAAAACTACCACTTGCTGGCGCCCCCTTTTCAAACTGCCCTTGGAAAATCGTTCGTTTCTCCCGCGAATGTTAGCGATTTCCAAGTCGTGAAGAAGTCGTTTGAAATCGTGAGAATTCGTGGGAAAAAGTGGCAGAGTGGGCGCCTGGCTTAAGTCTATCTACTGTTCCTCAATAACACATGAAGGCTCGCACACTGATTTTCTGCAACCGTCGTCTCATTTCGCAAGCGCTAATTCTTTGACGGTCAGTTCATGAAAAGGGTCGCTGTTGGGTCGATGACAGCTGCACACTGCCACGACTTCACTCAACTGCGAGCGACTCCAAACCCATTGCTGATATCAAACAGTTTAATATTTTCGACGTGGTCACGACGACGACAGTCTGATCGCAATCGGGACAGACAGTCGGATGGAGAACAAAATTTGGCACACACTTAACCGACCCGTCTGCCATGGGACTGGTTACGCAGTCAGGTCGCGTTTGGGTCGTTGCAGTGTGCGCTGGCTTTCTACTTGTATCGTGATCGGTGATGTCGATCGGAGCGCTTGTTTTTGCTGTAAACACTATACTTTGTATTGCAACTGTTGCGAAAGAGGTTCGCTTTCGGACTCCTTTTTTAGATTCGTTTCGTTTCGTTTATTGTTTTTTCGCTTTACATATATACATGCAAGAAAAGAATATAGCTTTAATATAGGAATTTATGTACATACATGAGCGAAAGGAAATACACAAAAACTCCAGGGGGCTTGAGAACGTGCACTCCCTATAAACAAAGAGAAAACAGAACAACAAACAAGCAAACAAACAAACTGCTTCAACAGTAGCAAAAAACAAGTGATAAAAAAAAACAGAAAAAAGGTCAAAAGAAGAGAAAGAACTACCCCAACGAAAAACCCATCCCCACCCACCCCAACCCAGCTAGTAGTCTTGAATATAATTGCGTGAAATACTTTTCCTGAAGGATTTGGTGCTTTGTTTAGCTATGACAGAGGATGGGAAGGAATTCCAGAGCCGGACGGGCTGCTGGAGAACTGCGCGATGCCCTCACCAGCGCGTAACCCATGGGCGTCAATCCTGGGGGACAGGGGGATACGTCCCCCCACATTTTGGAAATTCACCCATTGACTTAAGATTTTCACACAGTAAATTTTTGACAGAAGTGGCCATGTCCCCCCTCCCCCCCCCCCACACACACACTCGTGTAAAGATTGACGTCCATGGCGTAACCCACTTGTCTAACTTCTTGCAATGGTGCAGTTCATGGGGAGAGCCCAGGGTACTTACAAATTTTGTTAATTAATATGAAATTTTTTATTGTCTCTAAATTGCATTGGTAAGAGACATGTCACAAAGATAATTGATCACATTCCTAATTGAAAAAATAAGTCAGACTAACCGTCTGCCAAGTTTATGAGGGAATGGTAGTTGGTAGGAAAACGTATTGCAGGAGGGGTTGCAACGGTCTTGGAGACAATAATTTTACTCAAGTCGTTGGCCAAAGAGTAGGCATTCCGCTCATGTTGTCATTAATAGTTATGAGACACCTATTTATATTGCATCTATTAAGAACTTGCTCCTTAAAAATAGAAACGTGTGTGAAAAATATTTCCAAAATCACTGTGTAGGCTACACTTTATCACTGTCGGGCTTTTATAAGTTTTGGGCCGATTATCGGTATTCAACACACAGTATCGGCCGATATTCCCTATTTTCGTCCTGCATGGATATCGGTAAAATTTATCTTACTACCAACATTACTTTACCGATAGGGGCCTACTTATCGTCCTATATATGTCACAAAATTTGTGTTGTATGTGAGTATTTTTGAATACAAGTTCCAATATTTGATTTCATCAAATCGAAAGGACACTCAGTTTTGGTGTTCGATAGCCTATGGTTAGTCTGCAGATCAGAATGCTTAGTCTGCAGAATGCTTATTTTCCAGTATCGGTATCGCAGCCCTATCGGCCAATATCGAGATATGAAATACCGGTATCTGTAATATCAAGCTGCTGGTGATATATCGGTAATACACTAGCTAATTTGAAAATGCATGGATTCGATGATGCCCATAACATTCCAAAATTGGATCACCAGCTTGAGTCCATGTTGGTGACTGCATTAAGCATTTTTGTGTAAACTTTTCTTACTCACCACACACAGTGGCGTAGCTAGAGGGGGGGGGGCACAGTGGCGTAGCTAGAGGGGGGGGCAGGGGGCGGTCGCCCCCCACAAGGCCTCTGTCGGAAATTTCTAGTCTCTGTCGGAAATAAATTAAAGCGTTCTAGTCTCTGTCGGAAATAAATAAAAGCAAGTCATTTGAAACACTTACGACACTTCTTATGCATTTAAGCAGAATTACACGGTTAGTTCTAAAACCCCCACGACCCCCACACCCGCACCCACACCCGCACCCACACCCACACCCACAGCCATGACGTAACACAGCCTAGCAAAGTCGTGGGTCGTGGGGGTTTTAGAGATTTAGCGTATGATTTTTACTAAAACCCCCACACCCACGACCCTTAAACATTGTAGCGGATGACACTTTTGCGAAAGTCGTGGGTCGTGGGGGTTTTAGAAATTTAGTATATGATTTTTACTAAAACCCCCACACCCACGACCTTCAACATTGTCGTGACTGTACCGTTTTACTAGTGGTGGACCGATCATATCGTTGTTATCGGTCGATATCTCCCATTTTCGTCCAGTAACTGTATCGGTAAAATTTACCTTATTTGCCGATACGGCCTTAGCGATCATTCTAATCTTACAGTGTGTGAGCAGACACAGTTTTGTTGTACAAAGTATTGTGTGCTGTTTGAGACACCGTACGAGCTCTAAATCTGGTATATCGGGAGCTAGCTGTGTACATGTAGCATATAGCATGCATATCATGCTGTCATGCACAGTCATCTCACACTCGAACGTACGTACGTGCAGACTTAACTACTGTGGGCTAGGTCAACACACAGAGAGAAATATTATTGACAAATTTCTGTCTAATGTGGTTAATTGGAGACATAATTGTCCATTAATTCTTGTTCTGGAGTCACAAGCCATCCTCAAGGTAATAACTAATTTCATTTCAGCTTAACGAAGACTGATTGTTGTGCACTTGTGCGTAACTTTCAACCTCACGGTAGGCCCTTGGCCTAACGTTAGGTTATGAAGCAGGCCAGAGAAATTTCTCCTGATGTAGCCTAGGCCTAAAAGTTAGGTTCAATCCAGGAAACGTTAAAATTGTAGTAGGGCGTAAGCTAACAGTTAATGCACGAGAGTGCCTAATCCAGGCTAGCCTACACTTTGGTTCCTACCTTAGAAAGTTTTTCTGACATCTGTCCAAAACTTGTGTAAGTAAAGGCCTAGGCTAGTCCTCAGTGTAGTAAAGCCTAAAGGACTGCAGTCGTGCGCCTACAGCTTACTATACCGTGTACTATCGGCGACCGGCTATAGGCTAGACGGCCTTTACTGAGGACTAAGCCTAGGCTAGCCTTAGGCCTAGTCCTTGAACAGGAACGTGTTATGGGATAGGAGTGATGTATAAATAACAGCAGGTGGTTGAATACTGTGCAGGCTAGTGTTCGAAACCTATGTAGGCTAGGTCTAGGCCTAGCCTAAGTTACCTTAGACAGCTCCTTATTAAAGGCCTCGGCCTTGCGTTACTCGTTAGGGCCTAGGCCTAGCCTAGCCGCTACCAGGGTTGGCAGTTTTTGCCACAGGCGGTTTTTACCGGTGGTTTTTACCGGTAAAAACAGGTTTTTGCCGAAAAATGGAAAAAACGGCAAAAACCTATTCTGCTACATTGAATAAAATGTTGTTAACAAGGACTTTTTATGCTTTTTTTCAAAGTCTAAAGAAGAAAATCATGCTGTTACATCAAGATTAATCATTTTAGGCAACAATATATACCATATTAGAGTTTGAATGTGATTTGTTTAGTGATTTTGGCCACTTTTTGTCCGATTTACACCGTTTTGTGTTAAGTATACACACACTAGGTATATTTAATGCTGAAAAAATGCAGAAAAATGGGAAGGAAAATCATGGAATAATTTAAGGATTTATTTTCAGTTTGATGGGAAGCTTTCCTGAGCACACTGGCAAGTTGGTAACTCCACTCTTGGGTATACCTTTTCAAGGGGATCCTGCATCTGTGTAGGTCCTGCAATAACTCAGTGTCTTTCAGTACATTGACCTCCAGTAGTGAATGTCTCATTTATAATTGAACCATCCACCTTCCTTCAACATTTCCACTTTCTTTATAAAATAAAGTGCTGGCTATCCACTTAAGTTTCTTTCATTCTAACATTACTATTTGTGGTTTATCAATTTTTTTCAATGAAGATTACTCAGTCAAAAAATAGACTCTTCGTATTTGTTTGGTCGTCGATAAATTCTTACTTAATTATCTCTCAGTATGGTGGACTTGGAATACCCAGAGAAGCTCCCTTGATGAAACTCATTTACTTCAAGTTGCTGCTTAGTCAGCATGTATGGCACTGTAATTTGCTTCTCTGCTGTGTCAAACTGAAGTTTCTGACATGATAAAGGAAGTTGCTCATCTGCCTCATTCTGCTACTGTACTCAATATGTGTAACAGATATGCCCTGCCAAATTTGTGACTGAACTTATATTGAGAACTTTCATAACTTTACACATAATTTTATTAATCCTCATTTTGAAAAACTTTGCTTGATAAATCTAGTCATTTTGCAAACCAGCTGTAATTTTCAGACTATTCCTGTTGGCACGTAGTTGCTTTGTTTGTGGTTACACTTAACATGTTAGGGCTTACAGTACTATTGTAATAACTGAGAATATTTCACTCTTTATTCTGTGTTTGACAAGTTTTAGTGCTCACTTTTTAGGCAAAAAGAAAGTGTAAATGAATGTAAATAATTTTATCTCAACTGGTTTATCCATCATGTGCAATGGGGTACAACAACTGCACTCTTCTAATTGCCAGAAGAGGTTTTTTCCATTTTCTCCCGGTTTTTACCGGTAATAACCAGTTATTACCAGTTATTACCAGTTTCTACCACTGTCCCGGTATAAACAGGTTTTTTCCGGCAAAAACCCAACCCTGGCCGCTACCAGTTAAAACGTCCCCGCTTATTTGTCAAAACGTCCCTGTACCAAAAAAAAAACGTCTGGGGATTGAATCGTTGTTGATGTTTGTTTTATGATAAATTTTTCAACTAAATTTGTAGGCCTTAATGTTTTTATTATTGTAAGAAAGCTATTTTCTGTTTCTTAAAGGAAAATGAAATAGGCCTACTAATGGCGATTTAATACTTTACAACTTATGGCCACAATTATTAAAAAACTTTACATGTTGTGCATAGCCTGTATGCAGGTATTGCAGCGAGAATGTGAGTGGTTAGCTACGGTTTATACTGGTTAGCGTGGCACTAACTAAACTTTTGCGTGTCGTGATATTACTGTTCCGAACCCCCTGTGGGCTGGGGGTTGTAGAATATGCCCAGGGTATTTCCCGCCTGTTGTCAGAGGCGACTAAAGGGAAGGACTTGCGCCGTATTTTAACTTTGCTTGACACGATATAACACATTTGTGTTGGTGTGTCGTTAAATTTCATCTATCTAACCAATCGCTCCCTATACACGGCCCATACACCGACGCATTGAAAACCCGGGGTCTTCGACCTGCACAGTGCTGATCGAAATTGATTTTCTTCTTATAGCAAAGCTAGGACCTAGAGTCTAAATTTACTACCATTCGCTTTCCATTCTAAATCTTACACTTACATTGCAGTTGTTTTTTGTCACTTTCCGAAAATTTGAAATAAGATCATCAACTTCGCGACATCGTAAAATTTACTGTAGTGTTCGAAATATGTGTTGACATCAGAATGCTGTGTGCATAACATTGTGACGTCACGCACATCATTTTGATAACTGTAGTTCCTATACACACACATGGCAACTGCCTCTGCAAACGTTCTGTACTGATGTGACGATATAGCTTATTAGCATACTGATGTAAACAAAGTTTCATAGTTGCACAATAAATTTTACGGTGCGAAAAAGTTGCTGCTTTCATTTCACATTTTTGGCACATTCCGGAAATTCACAGTGATCAAAAACAGCTGCAATACTCCTGTAAGATCTGGAGAAGAAAATTCATGATCTAGTAAATTAAGATTTTACTTTCAGAATTTGCTGTGAGAAGAAAGACAATTTCAACTATCACATAGACACAGCCTATCCCCGCTATTTGCATAGGTTGGTGTAAGGACTGTGTATAGTGAGCTGTAGGCGAACGACCACAGTCCTTTACTGAGGACTCGGGCTAGACCTGCAGTTGGCCTAACCTAGTCTGCAGTCTGCTGATCTAGTAGTACAGGTGTAGGCCTAGGCCTCAGGCCTGTTTGGGTTGCTTTGGAGCTTCCCTTGTACTGTAGTTCAGAGATGAAAGTGTACGTGAGAGCTTATTTCTCAGTAAAGGACTGTGTCGTTCATCTAGAGCTCACTATACACAGTCCTTACACCGACCTATGGAAATAGCGAGGGGATTGGCCGGCTTTGTGATGGCTGTAAATGGCTGATCTCTTTTCAAACTTTTAGTGTTTAACCTCCACCATTGTGATTTGTTTGCAGGGTTGGTGATGTTTGTGATTATTAAAAAAAAAAAATCATGAATCTAGTAAATTGATATAAATCATGGTTTTAATCATGATTTTAATCAGCTTGATTTAAATCAGACAACTCTGCTTGTATGCTTGTATTAAATAGATTTTTTGATCTTTCCCACATTCCATTGTTTCAGCATTAGCCTAACTGTCCCAACGAAATCAGAAGGGGGAACTGCAGGACAGCATAGCAGCTCATCAGTTTTGACGGTTGTGCAATTTTACACCTGAAAAGACACGGGAAAGTTTGAAGAATACCCTGATAGGTCTGCCAAAGAAGAGTGCAAATTATCATATTAAAGACTGGTGGACTTCATGAAGACTTCTTTTTCATTGAGCACAGTAGGTCACGAAAACTAGTTGATGTTTCTTATGTACCGTCTGAATACGGCAACTATCATTAGTGCTCATATTCATGCACCTCTTTGTAGAAATTCAAAGTCATTTCAGCAATTTGAAAGCTGTAGTACCCATGACTTCGAGGATGTTGCACGAAAATCATTGCCTTCTCATCTAGGATAAAAGTTTGCAAAGAGTGTGTGGTATTCTGCTGTCCTTTACTCTACCTTTATACATATTGTGCTGAAGCAAATGGAAAAATGAGAGAAGGCCTGCTTTCTCCATTTTTGGTTCCTTGTGTTAACAAAGGAACCTATGTCGTCAAGTTGGCATATGTATGCGTATGTGTGTATGTGATGCCATTGGAATGTGAGGTATGTGGTGCAATAACTCAATAACCAAGAGATCAATTTTTCTCAAACTTGGTGTATACGTGTATCATATTGAGTAGATGTGACCTATTGTTTTTGGTGGAGGTCAAAAGTACCTCCACCAAGTGACATAGGGGGATGGCATAATGGAAAGTTGTGTTCGTCTAAGTGAAGTGCATATGATGACCTGCTATGACCTCATCTGACCTTTTGACCTTTGTGCCTTTTGTGACGCCTGGATTTGTCTTGTTGAGACGAACCAAAAAGGCAGTTTAACTACCCTCCTAGGATGCCCCAAACTCAAGTAAATGACATTTTTGTGAAAGGTCAGGAATGTGTGTATGTGATGCATGGGAACGGGAGGTATGTGGTGCGATAACTCGATAACCAAGTGATCAGTTTTTCTCAAACTTGCGAGTACATGTGTGATTTGAAATATGTGCCCTAATGTTTTTGGTGAAGGTCAAAAGTCATTGGGGTTGAAGGATCACATACCTTCCCTTGCTACTCCGTTTCTACAAAATCATCTTAAAGACAAGGAACCATGGTGCCCTTGGGCTTCAAAACATGCAGACAGCATTTAATTATAAGTGACTCACATATTGTGAGACTTTGTAAGAAACATGGTCCACATTGACGATTTATAGCAAATTCGAACTTACTTAGGATCATAGAATTTATAGAGGGTTCATTGAAAATGGCAATAGGATGTCACAATTTATTGCACATTGGATGTATACTTAGCCTAAATATTCTTGAAACAGACATTTTGTTTTGAAAATGATGAGTGCATGTATCATCCTGACAGAATAGGGGTTCCTACTCCCAGTGTTTCCTTGCAGTTTGCAAAAGTAAGTGCATAAATGCAGCATGGTGCTTCATGTTTCTGTATTTCATTACCCCCTGGACCTTTCAAAACCAGTTTTCTGGTTTGTTTCTTTTGAAAATAATAATATTAAAACAAAGGTTGCAAAATGATTTGAGGACTTCATGTAATAAAAATTAGGAGAATTAAATAAAATACATAGAAACTTATTTAAAAGGTAAGAAGACATTCCCCCTCCCACCATCCCCCCATATCTACACCGTTGCACTAATATGCCCATGCAAATTGGTAGGTGTAAGTTTGAAGTTGTACTATTCAAGCGTTGCAACATATAATTTTGGTCATTAAAAATCGTGGACCAACTTAAAGGGACCAAGCAAGCAGTCATCCCAATTAAATTTCAAAATTGAATTTCAGATACATCTTTTAAACTCTCTTATTTTCCTAATACATGTCTGTGATGTTTTCAGGTGCTAAGTTTGAATATTAATGGCAAACTAAGTAGTTTTCATGCATGACTGAAATAATTCCATTGCAAATATACTGACATATATTTCTAAAGCTTAATTCACGAATCAGGATATTTGTCACTATTTCATATTTCGGTGACTGCATTTTCACTTTAATAAAATTTAGGTGCAGTCACTAGAAACTATAGAAGTATTCAGCACAGTATTTTTATGTGCAGTTGATAACATGCGATGTGGTTTTTTAAGTGTCAAGGGAAGTTAATTTACAGTTTACTTTAACAGTGTTTTTTCTCTTCATATTACATATCCATCATATTTCTTTCATTCTAGATTCTTTACTTTAAGGGGGAGAGTGGGATAAGGGTTCAGGTGCATAGCTGTGGGGGTCTTGGGGGCCTAGGCCCCCAGATGTTTGTTAGGCCCCCAAAACTTTTGGTGTCCTAATAAAATGTGTAAGAATTAAGGACGGCGATCAGTGCCGTGACCTCCCATTTGATGCCTAGACCCCCCTAAAAATTTCATCCTACAGTAACTATGCCCCTGCGAAGGTTAGGGGAGGGGGAAGATTATCCAAAGCTCCTTTACTTTTATGTAAACACATCTAAGTGTATGAATAACTGATAATTTTATTTTGTAAAACTTAGGAATTTTACTTTTCCTTTATGTCCCATTAAGACAATGGCCCGGATTCCTTTGCACCAAATTGTCATGTTTATTCCCATAGAAAACCAGCTTTTAAATTAGAAGAGCCTACCAGACCACATGAATGTCCCATAGAAATAAATGGGTTCCAAAAGAGTCCCATACTTCCTTTCGGTCCCATTTATTCCAACACGGAATTTTAATAGGATATTATGGTGATTCCATTGAAATGTTCTCTTGGGTAAAATCCAGTTAAGATAGTCGGGATGAGTTGGAATTTCCAACTGAAGTCAACTGGAATACAACAAGCCAGAACTGTTTCATTTCCAGTTAAAATGCACTTGAAACAGTCGAGACCCATTAGAAATTCCAACCCTGTTACAGCAAAGACAAGTTGAAAGTGGTCCATATCCAGGCGAAACAGTTGGGACCATGAACGAAACCAGTTGAAACCAGCTGAAAATTTCAACTGGTTTTTACCGGAATTTTCTCCTGGGTTAGGAAAACTTGGGGCTAGCTTGGAGGGCGAATCTGAAAAGAAATGTAGTTTTTAATTTATGATGGCATAGCTGTTTTAGTTCTCATTTTCTTTATCATATCATTCTGTAAGATGTGTAGAATTGGGGAAAGGTTTAAAAATACAAATCTTTGTGCAGTGCTTAACAATATATATCATGTTATTCTTGTTTTCACGTTTTTGCTCGGTAAATTGTAAATTGTACTCACGCGGAAACTCAAGTAAGGTATAAAACACTTCCCAGCCTTTAGTCTTTCATCTAAAGTAAGACTGCAAGCCTTAGTGCCTTTTGGATAAAGTTCGAAAAAGCGAAATTAATACTTTAATTGACAGTGAGGTTAATATTTATAGCAATCTGTTGAGAGAAGCATCTTTTACAAGTAAAAGGAAGGGATGTTTTTTTCAGATCGAAAATGAACATCTTATATATTAACAAATTTATCCTGCATGGAAAAGACAATAATGCTTTTTGAATACAAAGCTTTCTGAAAGGTAAAGTTCCACCTTTTGACCAGGTCCAACACCTGAGGTACGCGTATAATACCTCTGCCGCCGGCGGACCGCCGTTTATCCGGTCATATCCCTGCGGTTGGCAGACCCTCGGTCCGACGGTGGGAAAGCGGTGGCAACCGCCGACGGGCCGCTGTCTTACCAACTCAATGATCGCCGGTGGCCCAATGTCGGCCCGCCGGCGGCGACAACCGCCGGCGGGCCGCCGCCGGACCGCTGGACAAATCTACGTCGGCCCGCCGGCGTGGTTGCCACCGTCGGCTTGCTATCAGGATATGTCTAAGACCCTTCATTTTTAGAGTACTCGCACATAGTATCCAAAAAGAGACCAAAAGTTTTGATTTACAAGCAATCCTGTTTTGTTTTTTGATTCCTTGCCACAGGCAGGCAAGTAATCTATGCATTCATGATGGCATGGGTCTGTATGTGTGTATGTGCGTGGTGTATTTGTGACACTTTGCTCGTTAACACGATATCTCAAGAAGGGAAACTGACAGTTCTCAAACTTGGTACCTAGATGCCCTATATTGAGAGGAAGAACCCTGTTGTTTTGGTGGGGTCAAAGGTCATTTGGGGTCACCGGGGGGTCAAACACTGAAAATCTTATTAACACGATATCTCGATATAGGAAGCTTGGATTAATTTCATACTTACTATGTAGATGTGTTATGGTGAGAGAAAGAACCCTATCATTATTGGTGGAGGTGAAAGGTCATTTGGGGTCACTGGGGTGAAACTCTGAAAAGCTCGTTAACACGATGTATCAAGGTAGGCAGCTTGGATAAATTTCATACTTTGTATAGATGCATTATGGTGGTCATCTGGGTCACTGGAGGTCAAACCCTGAGAACCTCTTTCACACGATATCTCGATGTAGGAAGCTTGGATAAATTTCATATGTTATAGTTTCACGTATATTTTCACGGTGGTCAAACTCTTAAAACCTTGTTAACACGATATCTTGAGATAGAAAGCTTGGATAAATGACGCTTTTCATACTTTGTATAGAAATTTGTCATGTTTAGGAGAAACCCTATTGTTTTTTTTTTTTTTTTTTGTTATTTGTTGTCATTTTTTCTGTTACTCAAGTTTTGGTGAGGTTCAAAGGTCATGTGAGGTCGGCAGGGGTCAAATTGTGAACACGTCGTAAAAAGGATGTACAAGAGAAATATAAATTTGAGGGATGAACCTCGTTGTAACAAAGCACCCCCCCCCCCCTTTCGGCAAGGCGTCACTAAGCCTTTAGGCTTTCTGGTTTAG
The DNA here is from genome assembly GCA_029531755.1 of Holothuria leucospilota. NCBI lineage: Eukaryota > Metazoa > Echinodermata > Holothuroidea > Aspidochirotida > Holothuriidae > Holothuria > Holothuria leucospilota. The sequence continues at coordinate 11,050,218 of CM055966.1, read as the reverse complement.
ACATTCTATCAAACTGCTAAATCTTGTTTCTAGGACGTTCACACTTCTGTTTCCTAACAGCATGCATTGCTGTTCAGTTGTGACATAGTCCATAGCTATGGTTACTTTCTTACAGGCACATACGCGTACGTAGCACCAATCACTGCAGCAACGCACACAGACAACTCTCACAGTAACAAGCGGGGAAACTTTGAATGGCGATAGCCTAGGCCTAGTTCAGGGAACAAAGTGTACGGGAGAACTAGGCGTATGTACCCTTGGCTAAATCTAGGCTAGGTATAATGTGAGGGTAACTCATACTTAATGGCCACTCGCCACGATTTAAATTTAACGTTACTCGTCTTTTTTCCTAAATAGGTCTGTTCTAATTATATCCGTAAGGATGTCATAAGCGACAGAAGCGGGGATGGGGCAGGGGAGACACGTTCTCCTTTAAATTTTTCAGTGGGGGAGGGGGGACGGACCACCATAAAAAACATTGTAGGTGAAAAACGGACGATTTAAAACCAAAGTCAAATCAACACCAAACACGTATAACCATAATTAATGATGTACGAAAATTTAGAACATGAATGAGAGTCCTCCGTAGCAACTAAATATTGTCCGTTTAGAAAAGAAGGAAATACCCAGAACTTGTGTGAGTTCATCCGTTTCAGAGTGATACTTTGTCGGCAACCTTCCTTCTTAGTTTGGAATGCTAGATGTTTCTCTTATACCGCAAAACCGACGCTTGATAGTAAATACCAAAATGGTCCCACGCATGCTAGACGCAGAATTGAAGACGGGTGCAACAGATGGGGAGTGTTCAAGGGGACATGAGGCCATGAGCCCTATTGTCGGGGAAACTCCATTTGCGTCGGGAGCCTTGATTGGTACGATAAAGTATGTAATCCCCCAACGACGACCAGCCGCATCAACAAACGTCTTGAGTTTTCCCTGAGTAGGGCATACTGCCGAATAAAGACTACCATTTCATATTTTCTTCAATAGCCACCTCAAAATTTTCGGCGCGCTTCAGGCGCCATATTTTCGCGTTTGCCATTCCTTCGGAACTCTGCTCTTCCGTCGGGGGGGGGGGGGGGCTTGACCTCCACCAGAAGCCACCCCTATTTGAAGAGGCAAATTTGTGGTGAAGAGTGCCATTTCCTGCAGTCTAGAGTGCCTGCATGGGAAGCAAAATTTTCTGACCTCAGCCCCAACCATGGTGGGCTGAGGTCAGTGGTACTCCCGTTGGACACTGCAAAGTTTAAACTGCCCTCTCAACAGCTTAAGGGGCCGCTTATGAAACCTGTGAACCCCTGCCTCTATTTGCCGTAGATATAGCTAGCCTCAGGATCTTTTAGGTACGGATTTGGCTCTTTCCAAATGTCCTCTCTCTCAAAGCTTGAGATCCCCTTTGTTGCCGTTAATCTCTTTCCAGCCTCTCCATTTGGCGCTCACCCTCAAAAAGTTTGAGAACCCCTAGTCTATACCATAAAAAAAAAGTTTTGTTTGTCTTTCATTGATTCCATTTCTCATTAGAATTAATAAAAAATAATCCCACCATGGTAATAATCTTTTATGGCTACTCTTTCTATGGCTCACTGGTGTAGAGGAGATGGGTGAGGCAAGAGGCGAACAAAGATAATATAATAAAAATTCTCGAAAACTATTTCACTTCCAAAGATCACAAATTCAATATCAGATTGCATGTGTAAGGACACTAAATACACCCCTCCTTTACATCCCTCCTAGAACGATGACCACATAATTTCCCGCATTTTTTAAATACCTAATCAGATTTTGGTTCGCTCGTCCCCCTCCCCCCCCCCCGGAATATTAATGCTTCCGCGCCCGCTGTGTAAGGTACCTTCGCTAAGAATATTGTTCAGTATGCATTATAAGACTCACAACGATCGGTAAGGATGAGTGACTTTTCAAAGCCGTACGCCATGCACGGTGCGTCCATTTTTCGCGACGCTTTCTCATGTAAATCATTTCATATATTAGTCAGGTGGCTTAGCAAATTTAATGTTACTGGCCGGACAAAAGTACCAAATTTGGCATGAAGTTTCTTTTTGACCTATCTATTGATTTTATCCGTGGAACCCACTTGACCGGCTCCGATTTTCCAAGATGGCGGCCAAAATCCAAGATGGCCGCCAGAAAAAAGGAAAAGTCATATATCTGCCTGTAAATATCGGATATGAACAAATAAGGGGTCAATTCAAGTGTTTCAGGGGTCACTAAAGCAGATGCTGGCCATGGCATGTTGCTCGCGTAACCCACTTCCAAGATGGCGGCCAAAATCCAAGATGGCCGCCAGAAAAAGGGAAAAGTCATATATCTGCCTGTAAAAATCGGAGATAAACAAATGAGGGGTCAATTCAGGTGTTTCCGGGGTCATTGAAACAGATGCTGGTCATGGCATGTCGCTCAGGTAACCCACTTCCAAGATGGCGGACAATATAACAGAAATGCACCTCTTCAGGTCAGTAGAAGTTTAAACTTGACTGTAAAGATTCTAATTCCAACCGACAGCATACTGCATAGTAGTAGTTAGTAGTAGTGACATGCAGCGGTTTTTCTAACATTCCCAGGATCTGAATAAAAATCTCCCAAGAATTTCCTTTGTTATTTACACTCACATATGACTGCGTATTTTGGGACAATACGACACTCCTTGTCGAGCGAGTTCTAAAGATGGGCTCAAGGCGCCGGTCGGTAGTAGTCAGCCGATTGTAAAAATTAATTAATTTGTATTTTGTTCTGCAAATGCATGAAAATCGCTAAACGTCCCAGACCATTCTGCCAGATCTCCAAGATATTCCTCAAATAACTGATATAGTTTTCCAGTGTTCCCAGGTTCTCTTGCGAAGTCGAAAATTCCCAATATCTTGAGAAAATTCCCAAGCGTTAGTCCTACTGATAGTACAGTATGCAGTTATCCTTCCACCTGATGAAATCCAATTAAATAAAATACACAAATTCCTAATTTCTGTCAGTTGTCCTTTTTACTTTACATTTCTCACCCTTCATTCCTGTTTTGTACAAAGCATCTCATTCCTGATGAAAGTTTTACCTCTGTACAAGGATATGTGGAAATTTCCTCAAGATTTTCTGGAGATTTCCTCTACATCAGGAAATATATTTGTTAGCGGAGGTAGTTACTCGCCACAAAGATTGAGGAACAAGTAAGGTGTATCCACTGATACCAAGACGCACGAGAACGGTTTTGATATTTACATTACTTCCATAAACAAGCTTTTATTTCCTTTGTAGTTCCTCATAAACACTTTGTTTGATAATCAAGTTCCTATTTCTGACTTTAAATGTTTAAGGGTCGTAGGTGTGGGGGTTTTAGTAAAAATCATTCATTAAATTTCTAAAACCTCCACGACCCACGACTTTGAAGAAAGTGTCATCCGCGACAATGTTTAGGCATGGGCGTCCGCAGAAAAAATTTCAAGGAGGGGGGCAAAATTTTTAATTGATCAAATCAGACTGAACTTTTCTCCCCGAAAAGAGCTTATATGCTAAATGATGCCACCTTTTACTGAGGGGTAGCCAGGAATTTGTAAAGGGGTGGTACGCAGGCAAACTATATAAGCGTAGCGCCAAGAAAATTTGGAAAAACATGCCTCTCAGATCGCTGAAAATGGCACTTCCCAGGCCTTGTAAACTGCATCTAATCATTCAGTTTCTATTTTGAAATCTCATGTTCTGGAAATTTTCAAGCGATATCATCTAAAAAAGTTGATTTGGGGCCATACTTTAACATTTTGGCAAAAAAGCCTCCCAGATGGCTGGAAATGGCACTTCCTTCCCATGCAGGCCTTGTTAGCTGCATCTTATCATTATTTATTTTGAAATCCCATGTTCTAGAAATTTTTATGCGATGTCATCTGAAAAAGTTGACTCGGGGCTATATTTTGGCGCGAAGCGCCAAGAAAATTTTGGAAAAGATTGCCTCCCAGATCGCTGGAAAAGGCACTTCCCAGGCCTTGTAAGTTGCATCTATATCATTTTCTCTTTTGAGATCTCATGTTCTGGAAATTTTCAAGCGATAGCTTCTAAAAAAAAGGTTGAATTGATTTATTCTTCACGTATTTTTTTCACGTTTTTTATTTTCCAGGGGGGCAAGTGCCCCCTTGCCCCTCTTTGCGGACGCCCATGTGTTTAAGGTCGTGGGTGTGGGGGTTTAAGTAAAAATCATACACTAAATTTCTAAAACCCCCACGACCCACGACTTTGGTAAAAGTGTCATTCGCGACAATGTTTAAGGTCGTGGGTGTGGGGGTTTTAGTAAAATCATACACTAAATTTCTAAAACCCCCACGACCCACGACTTTGAAGAAAGTGTCATCCGCGACAATGTTGAAGGTCGTGGGTGTGGGGGTTTTAGTAAAAATTATACACTAAATTTCTAAAACCCCCACGACCCACGACTTTGAAGAAAGTGTCATCCGCGATAATGTTTAAGGTCGTGGGTGTGGGGGTTTTAGTAAAAATCATGTACTAAATTTCTAAAACCCCCACGACCCACGACTTTGCTTAGCTGTGTTACGTCATGGTTGTGGGTGTGGGTGTGGGTGCGGGTGTGGGTTTGGGTGTGGGGGTCGTGGGGGTTTTAGAACTAACCGAATTACACACCGATATGTCAACGTGAAAATCAAAAGTCGGTCTCAAAAGTGCCCGAAAAGCAAGCAAGCAAGCAAAAAAAAAAAAAAAAAAAGGTCCCCAGAATTTCGAACAACTATCAAGATAATAATCTGTCGGAATTTTTTTGCTTTGCCCCCCACAAAAAATGTCTAGCTACGCCACTGACCACACATCCGTCATCCATTCAAATCAGGTAGCGCGATCTGTGTTCGAAAGTGGGAAGGGGTGAGGCGACGGGAGCTTGTTGTAGATTGTGCAACTCACGCGAGTACGTGACCCGATAGGATTTTAGGGCTTCAGGTTGGAATGACCCGGCCAACGGCTAATTCCGGGAGTGCGAAGCGCCCACTGGCTTGACTTTTCAGGGATTCCAACTTGGGTTTAGTGAAAAAGCCCCGATGGGGGACCAGTGGAAAAATCCCCCGGGGATTTCAGGGCTGATATGACAGCTTTGCGGCATCTCAAAATGGCATTAGATATGCAATGAACAATTTGATCATTTTTTTCTGGAATAATACGCTAGAAACCTACTTGTGAAGTAGCCACTGGCCGAGCAACTTCCATGTGCAGGGTTTTGTGAGTGGAAAGGATGGATATAATCTGGATTTAGGGTTCAGGAACAGTTCACTCCTGCCCAGACCCGTAGTCAGACAAAGCACTGAAGGGAAAGAACAAGCTTCCAGGGGGCGAAATAGTTTTCGGGGGCGAGACACATTTAATGCAGTAAAGCAATGATAATTTTTTACCTAAACGGGGACGAACGTTATTCCGAGGAGCTTCGCCCCTAGCCCCCCTTGGCTGCGGGCTTGCTCCTGCCCCACTGCACTTTAACTATACAGATGAGATAACAAAGCTATGTCTACGATCAGATACATGAGGAGATGGCACGAATTCCGCTTTCCAGCAGAGGAACATGATATACAAATGAATGTATACTTTCCTGAGTTTGTTGTCTTGGGCTTTAGAATATGAGTGTAATTCTCTGAGGGATCGTTGTACAGTGGGTAGACTGCATGGCTATTGCCTGTGGAGAAGCGACATACTCAACTTTTCATCCTGATTGTGGTATACGAAAGCTTGCAAACTATTCCATGTAGACAAATGCAGAGTACTTCACACTGGCAGGAATAACGCCCGTTCTTGTTATTCGATGGGGGAAAGGTTTTACAGGCCATAGATGAAGAGATATGCCTTTAAAACCAATAAACATGTGTGCCAGAGATAGTTAAGAAAGCAAAAAAAAAAAAGACAAAGGACTTGGCTATTTTAAGTAGAACTCTTGACTTTTAAGGAAGAACGATCCTGCTGCCACTCCATGAATCTTAGTTCGCCCCTGTCTTGGAGTATTGCAGTCCAGTGTAACGTACACATGGTTTCGCACATAAAGCAGGGGCGGGTCCAAGGGGGGTTTTAGGGGTTTAAACCCCCCCTTTGATTTTCGAGGATTTTTCGTTTTGTATAATATATTGTTTATTTTTCCCGGTATGTTTTAAAGGTTATGTTCAGTTACAACAATGCAATTAACATGCCATTATAAGGTTGCTGACAGCGTATTTTCCTTCTATCGTCCCGATTCTCTCTCACTCAAAATCCTTATAGAGTCAGTGAGTCCTTCAAGATGATGCCCAGCTCTAATCTTGGTTCCCATATGCCATGAAATCGCATCCAATAGTGCCTAACTCTGTTTTAAAAATGGGAACTCGACTCCAGCTTTTCGCTTGTACTCCCGCCGAAAAATTCAAATATTGGTTTGACTGGTAGTGGTTGTCGTTGAATTGGAATCACTTAATATATTCAGAAATCGAGAAGGCCAATTATACTTTGGACATCCGTTGGATGTAAAGACGTTCGGGGAAAAATAGACTGTTCAGTGGGATCATACATATAAAGAAATTACTATCGTTCCGGAAGGTATTATAATCCAAAATTCGCTTATATACTGGGTCCCCTTTCATTACTGGGGAACAGTGAGAGAGCCTTGGGTACCGTGATTGAGTCAGGACTCGAACCCCGGACCTAGCTCTAGCTCGTGGGTACTGTAACTCCTGTGTTACCACCATTGATATTCCTTTTTTATCCAAGAGTACGTTATGACCAAGATCACGTTTAAACATTATTCCATGAATAACAGTGGGTGTTTGCCTGGAGTTTCTTGCACATGGGAAATGCCAGTGACCTGTAGGCGGTATTTTAGCATATTTTCCTTTGTGCCTCTAGACGACATGGTTGTATGTACAGCAAGGGAGGGTATCAAAGAAACGTAATGTTTCCATGGAAATGACAAACATACAAAAGGTGGCCTAAGTATAGGTCTGAGAAGGGTCAATTTTTCTTGGTTCACGCCCCGCAGTGATGGCGCCAGGTAGGGGGCAGGGGGGGCCATGGCCCCCGTCGGGGAATTTTTGCAGTTTCGTCTGGGAGTCTCAGTCGATACGGTAAAGTAAGTAGTCCCCGATGACGACAAGTCGCCCCGACGGTTTACCTGTTTTTGCTCTCAAGAGGACAATTTCCCTTAACAGAACCCAAAATTTTCGGCGCGCTAGGCGCGCGATAGAGTCACTCCAGTATCTTCAATACTTACATTCTACATTGCTAGATAGCACAAGACCTGTCAAACTTAACAAGTAACATGTAGGCAGAGCACACAGTTTATGTAGAGGTCGTAAATTCCATCCCGTATCGTAAAGCCTAATTGCTGTGTTCTTGTGTGTGTCATGCGGTACGGTCAGTTGGTGAGCGACTCGAGGAGCAAAGTTTGGGTAATTCATAGGGTAGTCCAGGTGGTTTCGATAAAATGTATGTTATCCCCGATATGGTCTACAACCCCTACAGTTTTCCTTTTTTTCTTTTTGTTCATAATGATTACATATTTTTTTTGTGTAAGACCAAAAAAAAAGTGTTTTGCAAGGCTCGACATTAGGAAGTTCAGCTTCTCTCATAGAGTTGTTAACGAGTGGAATAGTCTGCCTGAGAGGGTAGTTAACTCTACATCTGTGCACTGCTTTAAGGTTAACATTGACAAGTTCTTCCATAACTGTGGTAGGATCTAATTTGTGCTGGACTCGTTTGGTGTTGGTTGGTTGTTTGTTTTCAGCCAAGGTTGTTTGGACTTCATGGCATCTTATGGGGCCTTAGCCCTCCTTTGCCCTTTAACCTGTTATGTTAAATTTTCGCGCGCTTCGCGCGCTATACAATTCTACGTTCAGACTTAAAAGTACACTATCAGTGCGCAACTCGGCTCATGAAGTATTAAGTGATATTATGCAAAATATGCGCTGCAATGGCTTGGGATATTTAGGCTCTCCTTCATATCCCCTCCTCACCACCCCCTCGACATAGGGGTTGTCGGAACTTCGGGTCACTGCATGATCCGGACCCCTGTCGGGAAAATGCTGTCGCTACAGACCTGGTCGGTTTACTTATTTTGGCTTTCAAAAGGGTCATTTCTGCGATAAAACCCAAATTTTTCGGTCCACTTTGCCCACTCTTCCTCAGTTCCGTTACTAATAGCTAAATATAGTACAAACCCTTTCCACCTTTTGAAGTAACTTAATATTAGTAGAATACATAAATTTATGTAAATGTTGGCCATTTCATCTCATGTAGCTAAACCTAGTTAATGTTCTCTTGTGTCTGTCGTGCGGTAAGGCTAGTGACTCGAGGAGGGAAGTACAGTGTAGGTTATGCCCGATATGGCCCAACTGCCTTGACAATTGACCTATATAGGGTGTCCGACTTGCAGCCGGAAGGTCTAGGGTTCAAATCCTGACTGGGTCATACCAAAGACTTTAAAAATGGAACCTACTGCCTTTGTGCTCAGCATAAGCAATGGAGTAGGGAAAACAAGCCAGTGAGCCACAACTGCAAAAAAGGCCGTGGTCGTCTCGACTTGAACCAATTGGTTAGAAACTGGGACGTTAAACCTCATTTAACTAACTGATCTACATAGGGTGTCCCAAAAATGTATACAGTTTCATTACTTTTTCAAGGTACTTTAAACCTTTGAAATTTGTATCTAATGCTTGTTTTGTCCTTCTAGAGACATGGAAGTTTTGTTTGACAGCCATTAATGACTTATGAAAACGCCAAGGATCGCTAATCTCCCTTCACGGGGACTTTGAAGGACCAACATACTCCCCCGGCCGCACTCCTCCAGATTTCTTCTTGTGGGGCTACCTAAACGCTAAAGGACAGGATCTATTGCAATCCAAAGCCACGGACACTACATCAGCTCAGGGATAATATCAGGAGAGAGATCAACAACATCCCCTAGGAAACATTTCCTGCAGTAATGCGAAACATGGCAGTTCGTATGCAATCAGTTATTGGACGTCGTGGGGGTTATATCCAGCATGTGGTCTGAGGGAGAAGGGTTAATTCATGACACACTGTGCCGGACAACCACAAAATGACAATGCAGAAAATACTTCCACCCTATTGCTTTAGAATGATACCAATTTTGTTTCAGGAAATTAAAATTATGACCATGCATTTTGATCCTCAAATGTATATCTTTTTTCGGACACCCTGTATATGCTTCAAATAAGTACAGATTCTTTTTAGTGTAGGCCTATCCAAAATAATTTCGCGCGCTTCGCGCGCTTTGAGATTTCACAGTTTAGATTCTGGGAAAAAAGATAAATCAGGGCGGAAATATGTTTGTCTATTATATACAAATATTATGAAATATATGCCCCGCAATGGCATAACCTGTTACACAAGTTGTCTTCAAATCCCTCCTCACCAACTCCTCGACGACATCATGGCTGTCGGGGCTTCGGGTCGCTGCCCCCCCCCCCGTCGGGCAAAACCTGGCGCCACCCTGACGCCGCGCCAACAGATGGTGCGCTCCACCTAGATAACGAGACAACCAAAAATCCCGTGCATGCGATCAAGCCTACCAGTTGAATTTTGAGGGCCCAATACCAAAATACCAGCAAAAGATTTCAAAAAGAGAAACCAAATTTTCTTTATTGAGCACAAGCGAGCAACTTTCAGTAAGTCATTGTGAGTGCCTAGAGAGAGCACAACAAATGACTCAATGCTCCGAACTTCTGACGCCCAAGATCGTTATCGGGCTGTAGAGCATGCATCTCTCACAAGAAGGAAGACAACTTTCTGACAGGGCATTTATCATAAAAATTTCTGACACAGGGAATTTCAATGGAAGCTTGTTTTTATACGGATCAAAGACCCTAGGAATCGCTTAGGAAATGCCATTTCCTGCAATCTGGGGGTCTTCTGGACCAAACATTTTCTCTGTACGCTTCGCGCCAACTCATGGTGGCGCTCCGCTTAGATAGTAACTATATCGCAAAACCCCCCCTTTAGCCAAAACCTGCATCCGCCCCTGTAAAGGTGTCGTGGGAATATACCATAAAATTACTGGGAGGGGTCAGTCCTCTAGTGCGCTGGTTGACCTTAAGAATTTACCTGGGGATCTAAAAAAAAGGCCGGGGGATCCTGCCGTGAATTGGTATTGGCACTTGTTTAGGTATTTGTATTTTATTACAAACAAATGATATTGGGTTCAGCGTTACGCGGACGTTCGTTGACGGAGAGTCCAACGTCTGGGTCTGAGTCCAGCCAGCCTTTCCGATCTAGGCGTCCCTTCTGCAGTCATGCAGTCCTCTAGGCAAGGATCTGTCACAGGAAACTTCCGTCGGCATGTAACGCAAATCAATTGAGCCACAAATCAACTTACAGGAATTGAGATTTCTCCACAACGCATTATTTCCTCACGGGGCGCATCTAAGGCCGTTGAATAGTGTGCGCACTTCTCAGTGAAAGGTAACTTCGTGAGAATAGTATGTCTCATCACACAAGGACAGATTAACACAAGACACTCTTCAGGTGGAGTTTGAACGCCGAGAAAGGTATATTTAATGCAATATATTTCCGCGAAGAAATACATTATTAAATATAAGCACAATGGTAATCCACCTGAATATGGTGAATTATCCGAGTCGGTGACTTTCCTCAATCGAACTTCAATTTGCAGTACGGTCGAAATGGAATTAACCAAGTAAAAACTAATATAAGAATTTAGCAAGTGTTGAGAAACTTTCACCCTTTGGCAGTCAAACGGGTTCTGGACTTCCTAAAATTAATCTAGACCTGTCTTCACCCAAGGAGGAAGCCCACAATACTCTAGAATCTCACCCGGGCCTATCCTGAGTTAGCCTCACAAATATGTGTAGGGTAATTACAGTGGTTTCTCTGCACTCTGTCAAAGACACTTTACCAGGAAGGCAGGATGAAACAAGTGCCAACTGAAACTTTGGTCTCCTAGGGGCACAATATTTTAAGTTTAAAGAAAAGGGCAACTTATTTTGCATCAACATGATGCCATCGCCTCCATCGGTTACCAAACAATTAACCTCGTACAAAAAGAGCTTTACACTATGGCAGGCCATTCATCCCTTTCAAGGAACAGTAACTTACCTGTTCCTTAAAAGGGATGAATCGCCTGCCATAGTGTAAACTAGTACTGTGTAGGTGCGAGTGCTCAATGGACTGTTTAAGGGATGAAGTATAAGCGTAGGAAGCGGGGTGGGGGGCTGGTGTGCTTTATCCCCCCAGTCAAAAATGTGGTGGGGCTGAAGTATGCTTCCGCTCCTCAATCTAAGCACAAACCCCTCTATTTGTTTCCTCTTAAAAATTGCCCAATATATTACACCAAATTGCATCTAAGGACCTCAACTATTCAAAAATTATCCATAGACCCCTCCCCAGGACGGCCGTCCGAAACAACGGCCCCCCATTCTTGAACATCTTCCTACGCCAATGGAATGAAGTGTGCCCAATTTGGTGATTGAAATATTAGCTATACACAGTATGACACTAGAAAACAAATATTTGAAATAGTAAAATATCATCCATTTAACACCAGTATGGAATCCGCTTTAAATAAGATGTAAATCTGATGATCTGAAAGGTTCCGTTTCAGAGGAGCGCTTTCACGCAATAACATCAGATGTACGTCTTTTCAAGGGAGGGGATTTGTTCTCAGTATTGGGGGGTATGACCCCATTTTCAAATAATTTACTGAGTGTGTTAAAAAAATCAGTCAATGTGCGATTTCTCAAATATTGGGGGACATATTCCCCTGTACCCCTCTTGATCGACGCCCATGCGTCATTCGTCGTATGAACATAGACTTGATAATCTGAGACTCATGTCTGTACAAATAAAAGGGGTTACTGACGGACATTATTGAAACTTATTGTGTTATTTGTTGTTTCTAGGATGCCTATAAGCCTATGAGATAAGGATTTATCAGGGGTAAGGAAACAAGACTAACAAGGGTCATTGCGTGTAGACTGAATATACCAGAATGTACGATCGGTGCGAAAAGGGCCATCAACGCTTGGCCAGTCCCATCTGAACTTTTGCTTCTGCTTTGTACTGTGCAAACACCTCCGAGAGTCGGTTATCAAGCACAGGTCAGTGTGGAAGGGGAGCTGCCTAGATTTTGAAGCGCGCTTTAGACACAAGGTCTGAAGATTAACATCGGCTAGACTATATTTGAAAGAACAAATATCAGGTGCTGCGCCAGTGGCGCAAATCCTGGGGGGGGGGGGGGCTCGGCCCCGAGGTGAAAAGTGAGGGGGCGAAACCGTAATTAGGCACCACCAAATGTTAATAAAAATGCTCAAATATTTTCCGTACTTGGTCATTTTTTAACAAAAATGCAGAATATATGGCCAATAGCTCTTTGCCTAATACCCCTGCCTGGAACACGTACGGCTGTTGATTTTTATTGATAAATCTAATTTAACTTTTGACATTCCTTTGCTGACAACAAATACAGTTATAAAACGGATATGGAATTAAATGTCAATGGATCGAAGCCGTATGAAATTAGTTTACATCAAAGGCTGAGCCATTATGCATGGCTGACCATTTCAAGCCGAAAGCACAAGCCAGCAAAAACTAGTCACGAATGCTTGTAAATGGAATATCTGTACTCTATGTATGTTCATTCTTCAAAAAAGAACAATTTAGAGTTGAATATCAATTAAGCAAGCCAATTACTCGTCGTCTTGGATACATATTGAACTTTGTCTCTGCTTTTTTTTTACATTTAAAACACATCGCAGCTCTTGCAAATCTTTAATGCAGTGAAGCACATATAACTTTGTGCTCAAACTAGTCCTTTTGGCAAGTCTAAATGTACTCCCAGGAGCATTACACTGGAAAGTTTCCGTTCGAAACAGGCGTCTGAAATGCTAAAACCTAGGAGCTTCCGGGTACTTAGCCCCTGGACCCCACCGGGACTTTGCCCCGGACTCCACCAGGGGCCCTAAGGCGGGCCCCTGGACCCCACCCATTTTGGACTTCGCGCTCGCGGTTCCCCGCTACGCGGGCACAGTTTCATGTTTACGCGTAGTACATCATATGTGCTTTGCCCCTCCCCCAACCTCAAACAGAATTTGCGCCCCTGTCAGCTGGCGGCGCGTATATATGGTGGAAGGAGATCTCATTCCCGAGCAGTTTTTGGGTTCATGGAGGATTGATAACACCTCTTGCTAAAGGGTGGGGAAACAATTATGTGTGTGACTTGATACTTCTAGTGGTCCTGTTGAGGTTACTCTGAAGCTGGATGTTGGAGAGAATGATATTATGAACCGCCTTATGTGATAGATGGCAATAAAACGAAGTTTGGTGCGTTGCACTTGAGGTGGCTCCCATTTGAGATCTGTAAGCATCTTAGTGACGCTTTCTCTGTAATTATAGTTGTAAAGAACAAAGCGAGCTGCGCGTCTTTCAGGACATCTCAAGTGTTGTTTTGTCACTTTTGATGTACAGATCCCATATTGCCCCACATTACTCCAGCTTAGGGCGGACCAACGTTTTGTAGGCAGTTTCCTTGACACCTTTGCTGCAGGAGTGGCTATTTCTTCACAGCAGTCTAAGCACTTTAGGCCTATTTGCTTTGTTGGTAGTTAATGTGGTGACTTGTGAAGCTGTTGACTGCAAATTTAGTACTACATCCAAGTTCTTCATCACCTGCAGAGACTTTTTAGGCGTCTATATAATGAGAGATTTCACTTGAGTCCCTGACTCACACAGATGAATATCGTGAATACTACATGTGTACACCCACTTCACATGTCTTGCGAAGAAAATGGCTGACGCCTTTGGTGATGACCTTTTCAGCGTCTTTGATGACGAAAAACCATCATCATCTGCAGAAGATGTCATTGAAGACGACAAGAAATCATTTGAAAGCGACGAATTGTCAAAACGGTGAGATGACGTATTTTCTCCCTTTCTAAAACCTTCAAGTAATGTCAACGTATTAGTTATGAAACACATTAAAGGCTAATTGCGCATGGTAGCATAATTACTCATAGATTTGTTTATTGGTACCAGTTTCGCGAAAAATATGTTTCCACACCGTTTCCAAGGTGGGGCCTATTTATCCGGCTGCCGGATCCCAAGCTCAGACCGTGTAATTTATCCGGCCGCAAATATCAGCCAATCAGAGCGGTGAACTCAACATGGGTGAACACATAGAACAGGATAATGGGAACTGCTATATGGTTAGCAATAGCAGTTCGAGTATGTACATGCCAGGGTGCATTTCATGTAAAGTCTACGCCGAAGTTACGCCGAGGTTCAGCGTTTGTACGCCAACAAAACCACAGGTGTGCCGAAGTTACGCCGAGGGGTCAGTATTCGTATGCCAACAAAACCAAAGGTGTCATTTTATATACATTATACCACACAATATTGCCTGCTGTACGATGAGTATTCATCATAGGCTAGGCCTACCTGAAGCAAAAAGTTACACATACATTCTTTCCTATTTAACAGGAAATAAATCATGTTTTGTGACTCAAGGTAAATTAAGTGGAAACAAACTGTAGATATTTTCACGTATGCCAAAATGCCAAGGAGTCATGCGCCAAGGCCGATTTTTATGTACTCCAGCACGCCGAGGTAACCATTTCACCGCCACTATGCCGAAGGAAAGGAGTCGGTGCTCATGCCGAAGATCTTCGCATTGTAGTGCATGGAATGCAGACTGGTGTACATGCATATGCATGCATATACGCGGAGGCCGAACGAATAGCACGTACGAACGTGATTTGTCCGGCTGCAGCACTAAGACAATTTAATTCTAGATGAGCGCCCCTAAGTACAGTCTATTTATAAGCCGTGTGGCCATTGATAATTCTGATGCTGGATTACTGAGAAAAAGAGACAGTAATGTCTAGGCTGTATCACTGAGGGCTCAAGATTGTACCCCTAGCGTATATTCTAACCCTTACCCAAAATTAGAAAATGGACAAACGAAGTGGCATAAAAAAATTTACCAGCCCGGTAAAGCCCTCCATTTCTTGCAAAGAAATGTTTTCTTTTTGGTATTTTGCTACAATCATGCAAAAAGATTATAATAGCAAAGCCAAATATTTATTCTCAGATGACATTAAAAATGCGTCTTAAACACCCAAATGATGTAAAATGTAGATTGTATCAACCCCCTCCCCATCCAAACATACTAACATGAGCGTCACAGGCAGCATAATGCCAGACAAAGATCCAAGGGGGCAAGGGTGGAACTAACCAGACGCCAGGCGCCGTTTGTCGCTCATTTCTGCTAACTGACCTCGTCCGTAAACCCTCTCTGAAGAATGTAGCCAGGCGCTGCAATATTGTCGCTATATCGTCGAAAGCAGCACCTGTAATCTGGTGCTGTTATTCGTCTAGGCTAAGGTAAAACGCAAGGTAAATACTACAGGCGTACTGTCTTCTGGTTAACATTTAAAGTAGCCCATGGTCTCATGAAAAAACAGCGAACCAGGGTCGGGCACTTTGGGACTTACAGAAGCCAACCCCTGGGTCAGCCAACCTTTATTTCACACTCCACAGAGTAGGAGGCAGGGAAATACATTTCAATGGGGGCGAAAAAATTTTCAAGTTGAATTTTTACACTACCATATATTGAATCATTGCTTGAGAAACTGATGATTCATCGTGAGATTGAGCAAATGTGCGTCTCTCATGCTAATGGCAGACCAACTGCACGGTCAAGTGGTTACAGAATCCGATTTGCAGCTGGAAGGTGAGGGGCTCGAATCCTGGCCGGGTCATACCGAAAACTTCAAAATTGAACCTATTGCTAATGTGCTAATTGTTTGGTGCTCAGCATAACCAATGGAGTATAAAGGAAAACAAGCCAGTGAGCCACAACTGGAAAAAAGGCCGTGGCCGGCTCGACTTAAAGCAATAGGCTAGAAACTGGGCAGTAAAACAACTCCCATTGCTACTGCATTTGAGACCTTCAGTAGAGGGGAAATAAAAAAAAGGGGGTTGAAAATTTGATTTGTAATACAGCCTAGACCTGGAGAGCTTGGGCTTCATTATAATGATAATGGATTTTCATCCAAATTCAATGGCGAACGAGGATTCAATTCCAAGAGGATCAGACAAGGAATTGGAGCGGGAATTAATGCTATCAAAATAGTAAATATTGAAATGCTTCCAATAAAAAAACTGTAAAAGTATGCTAGACAGTCAACAAGACAAATTAAACAAGCACAATGAGTATGATTATACAGAGGAAAAACGACTTTTATTCCCTTCATATTAAAAAAGTTACAGTCATAAGTACAGATATTGAAAGTAGCTGTAACTATTACACAAAATATTTTCATTCTGTAAAGAAAGAACTTAGATGGGTTTTATATATGAAGATGAAAAAGTTTTTACACGCCACTTAAGTAGGGGCTGTGTGCAGTGTAGCATTTAAACAAACATTACACACTTTTAAATGCACAGGCGTAGGAATTTTTTTTTTTTTTGTGACGGGGGGGGGCTGCACCTTGTTTCGGATCACTGTCCGGGGAGGGGTCTAAGGGGAGGAGATTTCCCTCTTCCTTTTGGGAATCTTTTTGGTATTTGAGGGTCCTCAGATGCATTTTGGTGCAACATTTTGGACAAATGTTAAGGAAAATTATTGCAAATTTTAGATACTTTTATAGAGGAGAGACAAATAAGGGGTTTTTGGCCTTGGAGATTGGGGGGGGGAGGCAGAAGCATACTTCAGCCCCCACACATTTTTGACTGAGGAGGAGGGCTTCAGCCCCACTTCCTACGCCAATGTTTAAGTGTGGAAAGAATGATGCATAGTATATTTTGAAGCACCCACAAAATATAACTACAGTATATCATATATATAAAGCTGAGGCAGGAAATTGATACGACTGACAAATCTTGTGCCATACCATAAACATCAAAACCAAATATAAAATAGAAATACAAAATGAATAAATGAGTGATCTTCTTTTGGCAGATTAAGAATGGAGATGCATGAGATCTTTTGGCAAGTGTAGGACTGAGTTGTGTAGTAAAATGTTAAACTTGCAATTACTATTATAGTAAATATACAAAATTTCAGGCACTTTTTGCATACAACTGTAAAGAATAGTGCTGGTTTTTATATGAAGAAGAAAAAGTTTTTACACATCATTTCAGTAGGGGCTGTGTGCAGTGTAGATATTAAACAAACGCCGCACACCTTTCAATGTGGAAAGAATGATGCATAATATTCTGTTACAGCGCTCACCAAAAATAACTTCGGTATGTCATATGTATAAAGCCGAGGCAGGAAGTTGCTACGACTGACAAATTTTGTGCCATACCATAAACATCAAAACCAAAATATAGAATAGAAATACAAAATGAATAAATGAGTGATCTTCTTTTGGCAGATTAAGGATGGAGATGCATGAGATCTTTTGGCAAGTGTAGGACGGAGTTGTGTACTAAAAAGTTAAATTTGTAATTAGTATTCTTTTGCTTTTGCTTTTCATACAAGGATTTTTTTCTAAAATACCTTATGAATGTATGCTGACGTTGTCAGTTTGTGTGAACGAGTATCTGCCAAGTCCTTTAAAAAATCGGCCAAGTTTGGCCTAATAATAAGTTTGACCGCGGTCCTGTGATTTTCAAATTCCCAAAATTCCTCCGTATTTTCCTGTAGCTAGTCGTGAAGATCGAGGAAATAATTCGATAGGCTATGATATAGTATATATCTTATGGCCAATTTTCCCGGGCCCCCAAAATTGCCCCGGGCCCGGGACATTTGTTCCCCCTGCCCCTCTGTCCCCTGTCGGCGGCCCTGCATATGGCCTTTTTTCGGGGGACTGTGTTGGTTATTGCCCCACATGGGCTCCTGAAGTATCCCATATGGGTCATATGGGCATATGGGCTGGCCCGTATGGACCCCTAATGAAGGTTGGGTGCAAACGCATATGGGCCCCATATGGGTTCACCTATATGGGAATCATATAGGTTTTCTACCCATCCAGAGATGTGCTCAAACGAGCTTCCGGGGGGCTTGGCCTGGACCCCACCCGCTAAGGCTGGCCTTTCGTGCCCCTTTTTAGTGTGCTATGCATCACCGAATTTGTCGGCAAAACATAATCTCTGCACCCCCCCCCCCAAGATTACACCCTCGCTAGTACGCCCCTGGAGAAAAGCTTCAGTTACCTAGGCTTGAAACAATGAAATGTTAGAACATCCTTGCCTAGCCTACCTCTGGTTAGGCCGCTTCCCCGTACTCTTCGACTTGGCCTCGCCGAAATGTTTGCACACGAACTTAAGCGTATTTGAACTTAGCATCATACAGCACAGGGTTTTGGGAATTAAGTCTTTTGTTGGCAGTTTCGACTGTTCTACTATCACCGATGATGTAGATGGCATTATTATCTCTTGAGTATTCTTCCAGCGCCTTTTTTAGGGCTTCAAACGTCTCAAATTCTAGTCCAACATCCATGTTGTGTCACTGTTCTACTACCTTCATGTTGAACTAAGTAGTGTTGCTACAGTAGCTAGGCTAAAGAGCTGCATGCTGGCAACATTAATGCACGCGCCAAAATGTTTGTAATTACGTCACTGCGCTAGGGTTTCGCCAAGGGAAGCGCTGATTGGTTGACATCTGCGGCCGGATAAATTACACGGTCTGAGCTTGGGATCCAGCCAGCCGGAGAAATAGCCACTACCTGTTTCCAAACTTAAAGGATTTCTTATCTTACCCCAGAAAGTAATAGTTCACCCAACTAAGTTTCCTTCTAGCCCCTACTCCAATTAAAACCAATCTTCATGTCTAATACACCTCTAAGACAGAGCCACAGTAGCCTGCAATGAGTTTCATTTCCAGTTGCACGAGACAACTGACTGAGGCCTTAGACCTAGTTTGTTAGGCCTAATGTTACAACTTTGTTATCAACAGTATTTAGAACTCTTGGGCTATTTCTTAATATGTTTTTGCAGAGAGTTGTTAGCAACTACCAGGTTTTGGGGGACACATATCCCCTTATAGTCTTATGTAGGCCCGCCTAGCCCACAGGCGCCCCTTAACATTGTATAGTATACCATATACTATGTACTATATGTAGACGGAAAGGTGTGTCACAAATCTCCTAGCTTGAACAAACAACTTACGTTTATGGCACAATTACTGCACTTTTCTCGCCAAATTTGTCTGTGTGGAGACTTTTGATCATAAGGTACCTCAACGCAGCTCTTTTTCCTGAATAACTTCACTTGGCGTTGTCTGAAGGATGAAATTTCGATGGAGTAACAGTCTGAGGATGGTAGCTTCTGATTGGAGAGCATTCAGCACTTCCACACTATATAATAAAATACCCTTAAAATATTCTCTGAAGTTCTCTTAACTTTCTAAATTTCTTCCAAAATTTGTTGAATTATGGTTCACTTTTTATTATTGCAAATCTTGCAGATATATATTAGCATCAATATGAACAATTTTTGAACATTAAATTTGATAAAATTTGAAAACCTTTTGAAAAGTGGAAGGGCTAGCATTTTCTACAAGCACTACAAGCAGTTGAACTGTAACTGTTTTACAGTCTTCAACTGCCACAAATGCTCATAGTAAATGCAAGCCCTTCCACTTTTCAAAAGGTTTTCAAATTTTATGAATTTCTATGTTCAAAAATCTTGCATATTAATGCTAATATGTATCTGTAAGATTTGTAATAATCAAAGCAAAACATAATTGACAAATTTTGGAAGAAATTCAGAAAGTTAAGAGAACTTTAGAGAATATTTTAGGAGTATTTTATTATATAGTGTGGAAGTGCTGAATGCTCTCTATCAGCAGCTACCATCCTCAGACTGTTACTCCATCAAAATTTCTTCCTTCAGACGATGCCAAGTGAAATTATTCGGGAAAAGGAGCTGCCTTGAGGTATCTTATGATCAAAAGTCTCGACACAGACAAATTTGGCGAGAAAAGTGCAGTAATTGTGCCAGAAACGTAAGTTGTTTGTTCGAGCTACGAGATTTGTGACATACCTTTCTGTCTATATAATACATAGTATATGGTATACTATACAATGTTGAGGGGCGCCTGTGGCCTAGCCTAGGAGTAGGACAATATGTTGAATGTTAAAATTCTGTATCATAATTTGACAAATAGCCTAGCCTAACTGCTTTGACTTCAGAATGTTTCCTTTTTAAACTCAGGCCTAAGTATTGCAACGATCTGTTTTGTTTGTTGATATCTTGCTAAGCCACTTGGCTACATCCCCAAAGAGTCCAAGATTTAATGCATGTGCTTCTGACATGACAGTTGCTTGATTTTGCACACAATGCTTTGCTTTGCACGTGTTTATCAGACTTACCAATACTGTACATATGCAGTTCGTGTGTGTCACACACATTTCACGCTTCTCACACGCTCACACGCTGTTCACTATTAATCACATGCATAACAGCCTCAACTTAACTTGCTTACTCAAAAAGGCCAAACTCAAGACCTCCGATACAACAGTCATCATAGCAAAGAATTTTTACATCTAAATTTGCAATACTGTAAAGTGAATACGATCAAATGACAACACACAATTGCACCAAATGACAGACGAACTGGTTGAAAAATATTGTACCATTTAGCATCTTATTGCATTTACTATCATCCCCTCCCCTTAGACCCATCCCCAGGACAGTGTTCACACGTAAAATTTCTCTCATGTTGGAAAGTCTGGTTTATTTTAAAATAAAAGAGCTTTAGCTAAAATACAAACTTCATATTTGAAATAGATGAAACTATTACAGTTCATTTATAACATACCTGTACTGTCGCTTATGCTAGGTCTGGCATAGCCTAGTCACTATTTTGTTCATACTTGCAGTGAAACTTGCACACTACTACCGTATACCTTGCAATAATCACTGTGCACAGCATTTATTATGAGGCACCACTGGTACAGTACTGTTCTGTTCAAATAATGTGGAACTTACCCTGTATGTACGTAGCTCTCGTAAGGCTCAGAGAACAAAGTAAATGTTAAAATGATCTGAGGATCTTTGGCTAGTGCTATGTATAGTCAAGTGGTGTAGGCCAGGGTTTTACGACAGTTTGAAAATGTGCCATATTAGTAGTAATTGCAGAATTGTTTTCCTTTTTTATGACAGTAATAAATTAGTGCATTGGTATCAGAACAGCATATTTGTACAGCAGCTGTATTCTTGGTACATTACGGTGAACTGGTTAAAGGCAGTAGGCAGTCGCCCCAGAATTTGCTTTGAAAAATCAGCAAATTCTTGCAAATCTCCTCTTATTGCATTACAAGCAACTCTGAAGACATTTTGAACATAACTGTTACAAACAATACGTAAAGCAAGGAGAAATTCTCCCTGCTTTTCATAATTTACAAACAAAAACATTGTCACATGATCAAAATAGGCTTTTTATGAACTAGATTTACTAACTCTGATTGGGGTGATTGCCTATTGCCTTTAAATGTATGGTAGATGTATAATACACTTGAGCTTGTTTCTAACAGGTGTACTGTAGGAATAGCACTGTAACAGGCCTTGCATTTTGAAATTTACAGGAGCTCAGTTAACTCCGCTTTCCTACTAAGTGTGAAGAGAGCTACAGTAATTGCATCCATGGGTGGGAATGGGGTGTTCATGCTAGTTTTTCTCTCTTTATTTTCTTGTAAGGTCATTAGCTAAGATAAACATCTTATTGTTTTTCTAGTGTCCTGTTTATACTTCATCATGTATTTTTTCTTTGTAAATTATGCATGTTTGTATGAGCAAAATAAATAAATGAAATGAAAATTGCTTACCTTTTTTGGGAGCACCACTTCATGTTGAGTTTTGCATTCATAAGTAATCATACTACTGAACGGCACTATTTGAAGTTCATGTTGATAATAAGTTACATGTAATAACATATGCATTGATTTTCTCATGAATAAAGAAAAACACAATATGTTAAAAACGACAGTTTGTGATTTTCTATGTTGAAGTATTTTTAATCTTTGTAGCTGAATACTGTACATTTCTGTGCATATCTTGACTACAGCACACTTACTGTACCTGTACAATCACTCGGTGTAGTCAATCAGTGCAAGCCATGAGTCAGTTCATTATCTGAACCTTTTACAGTAGTAGAAGTAGTATGTAAAAGAAAAGGGGAGGAGGGAGGGTACACAATGCTGCTCTGCAATTAAGAAAAAATGGAAAAGAAGTTAAGAAAAAGTGAAAAAGAAGTTAAGAAAAATTGGGGGTGTGGGCACTAGCTTTGATGAACAGTAATGTAGTTTTCTAGTGCCCATCATATGTATGTAAACTAATTCATTTGAATGTAATTTTGTTGATGAGTATGTACATATGAGAAATGAATTGAATTGACTGTGAGGACCCTTGATCCCTATTAAAGAGGAATGTGTAGTGAGCACTCAACCTGGTGTTGGCACTACAGGGCAGAAAGCTTCGAATTGAAAATAAATCCCCAATATCTTTGATGAAGCTGCCCTGCTGGGATTTTCTTTTCTTCTTTTATGGGTGAGGGAGGTGGTGGACATAACCATCTTAATATTTCCACTTCACCATGGCAATGGACACATGTTTGACTGAGAGCGATGTCAGTTTCCAACACTGCTATGGGTTTGAATCAACTTGGAGACTTGAGTCAGCCCCACCTCCCACCCTATTCTATTTGGGCACAATATACATATATGCTATAATCAGGCAAACATGCATTAAAGTTTTAGGTCAAAGTGCTCCAGTTGCACCTAAATTGGAAGTACAGTGCCATACTCCTGTCACCTTACGTGTGTGGTTACAGTACCATGCTGCATTTAATATGATACTGTATATACTGGTTACTGTATGTCTCATGTTTGTGAGTGCCACTCT
This sequence comes from Holothuria leucospilota, assembly GCA_029531755.1. NCBI lineage: Eukaryota > Metazoa > Echinodermata > Holothuroidea > Aspidochirotida > Holothuriidae > Holothuria > Holothuria leucospilota. The sequence continues at coordinate 11,027,385 of CM055966.1, read as the reverse complement.
AGTTTTTCATTGTAAAAATCTCTTTTAGAGTCTGTGAGCACTACAGTATTAGACTTGTGATTTTTGCTTTATTTTCTTTTACGTTTACTGTAAATTGGGAAGTAAGAATTGGTCGTTAAGTCATGCCAGTTAAAAGGGATTATTTCATCAACAAGAAATGTGCTGTATTTAGGGCTCCTTGGGTATCCTTATTGACAATTGTGACTGCGCTTGACATAAGGTAAATTCCAACATGGACGTGGACATGAGTTCAAGTAAGAACTTCACTCTGATTAGTCAGTGGTTACTGTGCATTTTGTGTTTTGAACTTGTCTCTTTTGCATCATAGGCCTACAGCATTGTACAGTATGTCTACTCTACCATACTTGGATGGAGTAAGCTACAGTAGGTGGTTCCAGTGAACTCGCTTGCCTTCAAGATGTCTTCAGATCAAATCTCTGTGGACACACTTGGAAATTTTCTGATTACACAAAATTGGTTGTTTGGCATGTCTACATTGTATTTGCAGTGGAACTGAGGAAGTTGTAATGTCTTGATTTCAAAGTGCACTTCTATAAAGTCAGGAAGTTGTCTGATTCAGGAAGTTGTCTGCATCAGTACTTTGCTTGTTTCAGTGGTTGAGCAGCAAAGCCTTAGCCAGTGATGCGTCTGACTGCCTTTGAGACGGCTAAATTTGAATGAGAGATGGCCAAATTTGAGCAGAACTGCTTTTGAGACGCTAATAAATGGCTTGGTCTAGTCTCCCAAATTGAGTTTGATTTGACGTCACTTTGCTCAGACATAATGTTAACTCAATGATATTCAAACCAACCAAATTAGTCCCCACCAAAATCATACCCCTTTTTGCTATAGGCAAATTAATTCCTGTAATTTAATTAGAACATTCCATTGTAAAATGCCGGAAACATTCAAGGAGGCTTAGGTGTTTCTACAGCTTCGTGAGCATGATTTTTACCCTAGTTATGTGAAAAAGGCTTTCTCTCCCTGGACCCCCACCAAGGGCCCTAAAGCGGGCCCCTGGACCCTACTCGTAGGGAGCTTCCCGCTTCGCTCTGGTGCTGTGAGTGAGACTCCCTCCTCCAGAAACCTGGCTAAAGCTCTATTTGCAGTGGTACTAAGGAAGTTGTAATGTGGTGATTTTAAAATGGGCTTCTATAAAGTCAGGAAGTTGTCTGCATCGGTACTTTGCTTGGTTCAGTGGTTGGGCAGTGGTGCATAGCAAGGATCCTCCGCACCTTCCAGACTTTGGGGAAGTGGCTCCAATAAAGACTGGGAATTCATGCACTCTCATCCATCAGATGGAGATATTAAATGATAGCATTGGGATCAGTTAATACTCCAGTGCCTCATAACCACCTCATCACTGGTTCAGAGGAGATTGCAAATCTTGTCAGTGTTCATCCAAGATCAAGATGGTATTGGGTCCTTGAAGAGTTGGGGGGGGGGAGGCTTCCTGACTTTGCGTTTGATCATGTACATGTTTGATCGTTGTAAAATGTAAAGGTTCTGTAGGGGTAACTAAGCTCTGTAAGGGTAAGGAGTAAGGCTCTGTAGGGGTAACTCTAAGCCTCCTTGAATGTTTTGGGCATTTTATAATGGAGTGTTCATTCATACTTAGTTAAAATCCTCAACTTCTATTGGTTCATTACGGTCAGGTGACCGTGCATTATCCTAGGATAACCCACGGTAAATTAAGAATAAAATCACCGGCGGATGAATACAATACCGTACTATATACACTGTATTTATAAGATCACCTAGCTTTAGATATGGCCCTTTGGCTGACACCCATAGGAGGCCTAGCTGAGCATGATATGATATATCCAGCGTTAGGCCTATGGTACGTGACACTACTTCACTAGTCACATCAAGGACTCCTACGAAAATGCTTCCATTTCTAAGAAACTACTTTCTGCTTCCCAAATCTTACTGTGAAACCCTGTATAAAGAGGCCCCGAAAGGATCCATAAACGGTTATAATTCAAAGTCAAATAACCTAGGCCCAAGCCTCAGTAACATTACAACTTACACAAAAGTTCCTTGTCGAGCACTGAAAGTCTGAATCCTCGAACGAAATCAGCGTTACCGCTGTTAGGGCTGAGATCTCTAACATGTCCAAACTTTTCTCCAAAAGTACGTTTGAAATGCTGTGACTGTTTATCTCCCCAAATCAGCAGCTGAATCCTAGGCAAATTCCCATTCATTCTGAAGTAACTTAAAAGCTCAAGAATACCTGAAGCATCTCGTTAGGGTTTGAACAGTTGACGCAGCAATTTTAAAAAGACCCGCCGGTACCTTAAAGCATACTGGTGCGATATGTCACTAGTACTGCAGTACAGCATCTCTAAACGTTGTGGTACGTGCATGTGCTTTATGTAACACAGCATGTGCCCACCACACAAGGCGTACACAACGTTTACAATGATAGTCCTAGTAAATCATGGTAGCTCTGTGTAGTAGTGACAAATGTACATGATACAAATGCAAGATTTCGTGGCATAAAGGGGTTACCATGGAGTCATAATACCTCTAGCTACGTTACCCAGGTTAATTTTTTGTCAGTCCTTTTCAAGGGCTGTTGAAGTCTGTTAAAGAAGAATACCATTTCTCAAATTTAGTACATCGTTGTTATATTTCATGACTTACGGATATTTCATTTGAATCTCATATTTGTTAATAATCAGTAGGCTACTTGAATTAATTGCGCACGAATAGGCCTATTGTTTTGAAAGGTTGTGAATAGGTCTCATCTTTCCTCGGGGTTTTGATTTCAATAAAAATGTGGTTATCGGCAAACACAAATTTTCTTTCTTTTTACTATTTTTTCATGAAATTTGTGTGTATGAATGAACAGGGTTAACCGACACTGGACCGTGCATTAAATAGAGGATAATGCACGATCGGGGGTTAATGCAAGCGATGCACGAGGGTGCAGCCCGAGTGCATCTAGCGATAGCATTAACCCCCAATCGTGCATTATCCTCTACTTTAATAATGCACGGGCCAGCGTTGATTAACCCTTAATTCTAATTTAAATTATTTTATAATGAAGTGTCCGAAGTAAAATTCTGAAGGATCCATTCAGTCTGACTGCAATGGATGTTGTTGGCAGGATGAGGTTTATTACCAAATCTAAGCTGTATGATTAGAAAGTAGGATGGGGGAAGGAACTAAATACTTAAACACATTGGTTCACAGCAGCAAATGCCACTTTGCCATCCGAGGACTATTTCCTAGTAGTTATTTCTCTTCTGCGTCCTAGACCTATTTTTACAAGTAAAATAGCCCTATGGCCTTGATGCAGAAGTATCGATAGACAGCTACTTTTTCATATTGTGTTGTGCATTCTCTCAGGAAATTACGTGTGACTAACAACCTTATCTAAGTACTAGATACTTGTGTCACGTTGTTGTTGTGGCCCGCCATAGTAAACCGCAAATGTGTACTGCATTTGGGTGGGGGGGGGGGGGGGTGGGGGGGGGGGGGGGTGGGGGGGGGGGGGGGTGGGGGGGGGGGGGGGTGGGGGGGGGGGGGGGTGGGGGGGGGGGGGGGTGGGGGGGGGGGGGGGTGGGGGGGGGGGGGGGTGGGGGGGGGGGGGGGTGGGGGGGGGGGGGGGTGGGGGGGGGGGGGGGTGGGGACATTAATGGTTCTGGACAAAATGTCGGTAATGGACGTGTTGGGAATTCGGTACTTCCGGTCGGGTCACAAGGTCAAGTGTACCATGACAACGGGCAACGTCTTTAGCTCTGCATGCTCAGCATGCAACACCCGCGCTGGGACATTGTAAGCGTGGTACACTTCACTTTTGACCCATTCCCATATTGCATTGCGTGGATACCTTTCCCATCTCGTCTATTAATACCCGTAGGTCTATAAGCCGATATTCCTCCTTTGCCGGTAGCCGAATTACTAAACTTTAATTAAAATAATAATATTATCCAACCGTTATATACTTTCAAATTACATTCAAAGGTCACGCTATTTTTTATGTCTGAATGTAAGTGACAGTCCGAATATTTTAGATTATGAAATGACACTTTGGCATCAGATCGAAATGGCCGATAATAAGAACTGGAAATACCGGATATCTATAATGTTGGTATTGTTAGTAATATCGATACAACACTAAACATTAATTTTTCAACAACTGTTCAATTTCCGTATGGCAGGGATGTAGTTTGAATCCACTTTGGAGTCCGCGGTACTTTTTCTAACATCGGGCCTCAGTCTAGAGTCAAAATTGTATCCGTCTAAGTTTTCACTCATTCGCACTACCATCGCTGACCCCGATCCCTTGCCCAATATGTGAAGAACTGATGTCGCAGCGCGAGTCTCAAAGTTTAGGAAAAGTTCCTAAATCACTAAAAGTACAAAAAGTAACACCTTTCAAATTCCAAAAATATCCAAAGGGGAGGGGGACACCCGCTCCCCTTAGACCCCTCCCGCAGGCCACAGATCAGTAAATGTTGCATTGAGAAAACGTCCAGGCTAAAACAATGCCGGCACTCTTGATCCAACCTCTTAAAGCTATAGCGGCCTGACGAGAGGGATAGCCTAATACATTATAATTAATGGGAATCTTTGCATTTGATGATGCATTATGAACCAAAATATATCCATCTTGAGACTTAATTTTTCACCCAGAGATATACTTAAACCTCAGAGCTTCCGGGGATTTCGCCCTCCGGAATCCACTAGGGGTCCTTAGGCGGGCCCGGTGTTTTAGCCAGCCCCTATTTGTGTGACAATGTCGCATAAACGGCGACAAATGTCGCACAAAAAACATCTGACAAGCAAATTCTTCCTGGGTGTAAATTTTTAGGTTCCTCATTAGGGCAGAAATCCACTCAAATATTGCACCATTTGCGATCTAGGCACCTTTCAAATTCCAAAAATTTCCAAAGGGGAGGGGGACACCCCCTCCCCTTAGACCCCTCCCCCAGGCCACAGATCAGTAAATGGCGCATTGAGAGAACGTCTCAGCTAAAGCACTGGCGAACATCTGGATCCAAAACGCTTAAAACTATAGCGGCCTGACGAGAAGACTAGCCTAATACAATTAAATTAGTGGGGATCTGGTTTGTATTTGACAATGCATTATGAACCAAAATATATCCATCTTGAGACTTAATTTTTTCACCCAGAGATATACTTAAACCTCAGAGCTTCCGGGGCTGTGCCCCTGGACCCCACCAGGGGTCCTTAGGCGGGGCCCTGGACCCCACCCGCTAAAGCTCGTTTTCGCACTCCGCATACCCAGATCCGTCGGCAAAACATAATCTCCACACCCCCCAAAGATAACGCCTTCGCTACGCCCCTGGCAGTCGATCATAACCATCAATACATTTTGATGTTTTCAGGATTCAACAGTGTAGGATACCGGATTTGGCGGGGAGAGGGGGAAGACGTATTCAGACCCAAGGACTAATTGACCACTTCTTAACATCGGAACATTATTAAATGTAATGTCTACCGTAAATCAGGCCGACTAGCCCCCCCCCCCCTCGGATCCACCCCTGTTCAACTTGTTGCTTTATATACGTTCTACTTTAACACTCTCTGATAGTCCTATATTTGATGTAATGAGTTTGGCAATGCTATCCTGACTTTATGTTTGAAACAAACTCAAAGGGCAATTGCAAATAACCCATTTGAATTAACATACCTTCATATTATACTACTCATTCATGTATAGACCTTATGCATATGACGTAACAGAACAGAAAGTGTGCCCCCAATATAGGCAAGTGCGTATCATAGAACCTTTTCCAAATAGCAATTACAAAGGATTGTGGGATAGTGTTTTGGTCTGCATCATTCCTGTCCACTGTAAAATGCCACTGACAAAAATAATGCACGCAAAACTCTATCCCACAATCCTTTGTAACTGCTATTTGGAAAAAGGTCTATTGCAGCTTACACCAACGAATGCAGACAGCTGATTTGTATACCGGTCGGATACACGCGTAGTCCTCTACGAGCGCTTCCGAAGTCTATGTCTTGCGTGCAGTAAGCTTCATTGTTTTGCCGCCGTATGACGTAGCGTGACGTCAGTGCATAAGGTTTATTGTTTTTACAAATTCCCTGACAATTTTCGATGACAGGGTAAATAGACCCTCAGCAATGGTGTCATCATTTACTTCATAACCGCCGACCTCGACGTCATGTTAGAGGACAAACAAATATAATGTGTACTTAAGGAAGTTACGTGATTACCTCAGTGGTGGGCGCACTTCTGCATATGATTCTTTGACGTCATTTTGGACCTTCAAACTCCGAACACTACCCTCATACATGAAACCGTGTTTCAGAACCATATTCTTACTTTCGCTCTCCATTCATCAAAGAAGGCGAAGAATTTCAAACTTCAGCAACGGTGAGATGTTGGAAATAACCATGGGCGTGGATTATGGGGGATGGGGGACGCGTCCCCCTCACTTTTTGGAAGGGGGGGACATCTCCAAAAAGTCCCCCCACTTTTTCAAAATAATGAAAACTTAAACTGTGATGAATTGTAATATAACATAGATTACGAATTGACACTACATTTTAAAAGTTAAATTGCTCCCAAATATGGCACCATTTGCCATAAAGACACCTTCTAATTTCCATTTTTTCAAAGGGGAGGGTAACACCCCTCCCCTTAGGCCCCTCCCCCAGAACGGCGATTCGCAAGTGGTTAAAAGTCCCCCCCCCCCCACTTTTGGAGATTGATCCACGCCACTGGGAATAACATTCTTAACACTAAATGTCACAAACCGCATCTTCATACATTGTTTTAATTGTCGAGAAATAAACTCATATATCTCACAAGGCAGCGCTTCAAGCATTTAATAATGTCTAAAGCCCACTTCATTTTACCTATTTTATTTCAATGTTGTACCGTTTGTTTTCATGTTTTCGGCGAAAAATGATAATGTATGATTGTTTTTGATGTATTTTTAAGGACACCTTAATGGAGCCTGGTACTGAGAAGTTCTGCAATTTAACGTCATTGCCATGGGCGTCCGGAACGGGGCACTTGCCGCCCCCTGGAAAATAAAAAACTTGAAGAAAAAGTAACATGAACTTTTTTGTACGATATCGCTTGAAAATTTCCAGAACATGAGCTTTCAAAATAGAAAATGATTAGATGCAACTCACAAGGCCTGGGAAGTGCCATTTTCACCGATCTGGGAGGCATTTCGACCAAAACTTTCTTGGCGCTTTACGCCAAACTATGGTGGCGCTACGCTTAGATAATTTGCCACCAGATTTCGCCTCCAGGCAAATTCCTGGCTACATGCATGTAAAAAGCGCCAACATTTAGCAATTAAGCTCTTTTGTGGGAGTAAAAATTTCCCCTGATTTGATCAATTAGCAGTCCCCCCCCCATTTTTTTTTTCTGCTGACGCCTATAGCCATTGCATTCTTTCTTTAGCACTGCACTGAACAAGTTAGTTTGGAGTTCTAATTCCATTATACTTTATCTTAACTTACAGTGAAAATTATAATTGTGAAATTGTAACTTTTTGTGCATTTTGTTCTGTTAAGAGTTTGAACTTAAACCCGCTAACATTTTCACTCATTGTCAATCATTAATCGAGGACGGAAAAAATGTTTGAAAGTCCGAGGGTGGGGCAGGGTATCCAAATCAGGGCAATACACCTAATGCAACAGCGCCCAAGGCTCCGGAGGAACGCGAAGCGCTCCTCTAAGGCGTTGGGTCTAGGGACCACAGTGGGATATTTGGTGGGTTACTAGGACAATGCCCCGTTGATACCAGGAAGCGAATTCTCAAACGCTCTGAGGTATTTGTAGAATTAAGTCCAAGTATTTGACTATCTCCTAAAAGCAATAAATGACCATTAAACTGCAGGTCACAAAAATACTATTTAATCATTTTAAGAGCAGCCTTCCTCTGACAAACCGGAGGTCAATTATGTGATGCAGGGGCTTGTTGTTGGGTTCGTTGATAGTGGTAGGATTTTGACGAGACTATGGAACAATAAGCCCACTCAAGATGTTCTACAAGAATTAATAACGAGACAACTCTCAAACACGAATTGCGCGCTAAGCGCACCGAAAACAGTACCGTATTACGTAGGAGGATTTGTGAACTGTTTTACTCAAATTTAATTACTGCAATATTACCCATTACAAAATAATTCTGTCCTACTTGTTCGAACCACCTATTCATTTTATTACTTTTCGAAAATCTAAGAAAATGCCCCTTACCCCACCTCTCGTTACTGCGGAAAAATAATGTAGTTTCTAAAAAAAAGTTAGGAGTTTAATTTTCTAAAGACCATGAAGGCCGGTTCATACTTCCCAATTGATTTTTGTGTCAAAGTGTAACTCTGTTCTAAGCAACAAGCAGATATTTTGACAGTATCGTGTAGCTAGACACTTTTTGTGTCGGAGCAAACACCAACATTTTCTTACAAATATTTTTTGAAATTAGTTTGGCTACTAATTCCGTTTGCCATAGGGGTATTAATTTTACTTTGAAAGTTTGTTTTGGGGGTGGCGTGCGACTTAATTGTCTTGGAATCTGCGTAAATGTAGGGCACTTCTAGCCTTTCAAACCTTTCTTCTAGTCGTTCTAACCTTTCAAATCAGGATTTCTATTAGGTTACCGTACTGCTTGAAGGTCAGGTTTGTGGGTAGTTCATACATAGACATTATTGTGGGTGTATGCAGAGAAATACCAAGGAACGAATGATTTCCAGCAGGGTTGCATTCTCGAACGGTGTGGTCGACGAAGTCTTCACCGTGAGCTCCAAAGGCGCGAAGCCAGAAACGGCGTGTCTAGAGGTCCTCCCAGAGATTTCTTCTGAGGAGGCCCCAACGCCTGGCACCATCACTCCCATTGACTTACACACTAAACTGTGCTTCTTCTTTCAGTTTTTAGCTTCTTACTACTTCTCACTACTTGTCAGTGTTCGACCTGATGAGTTGGACCATTCCCAGCAGATCAAAAATTCCTTGCCACAGTACCATGGCCATTGAACGGTTGAATTTCTGAGATAGGGGCTCCTGAAATATAAAACTGTGATACGGCCTCTCGCACAACACATCCAAATATAAAACTGCTCTGCTGTCTTCCAAAGACTCAAAATCGTAAACAACAATATTAGTTCTGACCATTTTTGCAAAATTCGTTCTTTAATCTACGCACTGAAAAATACATTTAACAAAAGATCCACACCGCTATTTGAACATGGTAAAAACTGAACAAACTTACGTTTTAGGGACTATTTCATATAGACATGCGTCTTTGGCCGAGTGCATTCTTCTATAGTGGTTGTGCGCAACTTATAGTTAGATGGCCTTGGCGCTTTTCTGGACAATTCCATGTGTAATTGGAATACCAATGAAGTTTTGGATGATGGTCATTTCAAATTAGGTGCTGAACGAAAACTTTCATTGCAATTTGCAAAGGTACTGCTCCTGTTGAATCCCACCTTACTGGCGGGGTTTTGGGCAATGGGTACCGTTTAGGTCCCGAGGCAAAACCCGAAGTATTTACAAAATTGGATCCGTTAGCATCCGTTAGTCTTCAGTTGCTCCAAATTCATTGTAGATGATACAAGCCACAACAAAAATTTATCGATTTCTAAAACAAACTGTCGGTCGAGTTGATGGAAGGTTTTTTTTTGATAGGTTTTTTTTTTTTTGCGCATCACGCAGAAACACACATTTTTATATAAATTCGGAGACTAGGATTCAGGATGTCAGTGCGACTGAATTAAACAGAATACTATATCAAAAGTACTCTTTTGAGGGTCTTCCTCCTTCTAAGTTTGTCGGGCATGATATTAGTAGTGGGACATTTTATATAGAATTGCAGTTCTTATATCGCATGCAACAAAACTTCTGTAACTCTTAATGATATGTGGGCACCACGTGCAGACTCAATCGGAGGTCTCAGCCTTCCCTAGCCCCCCCCCCCCCCCCACGCATTTATTATTTCATTCGTTGCTGTTGAAAACGCTGAGAATTTCATTGTCCTGATTATGACTGTAGGGCGCTCAGAGTCCACAAAAACGCAGAGGCATAAGGACTTCTGCACTCCAATTTTCCCGCGGAGGATTCAAATCCCCCGTCGTAGACGCACCTTAGGTGCTCTTCAGTGCCGTATAGACCCACCTTAGTTGCTCGTTGGCGTAGTCGCGAGGGTTTAGGTGTTAGAACCACCAGTGAGCGGGACCTAAAATATTAAAAGGGAGACTAGAGAAATTAGGAGGGAATTTTAACACAATGGAAACTGTTGAAATGCAAAGTATTGTAAAATGTTACTAAAATGTAATTTTTCGGCCCCACTGAAGAGCACCCATTGCAAATGGTCATCGCATTCTTAACTCCTGTTGAGTTATTTCAGCAAATTATTGTTCCATTTTTCCTGATTTTCATACACGATAAAACCATCTTTGCATTAGTGAGAGCAAAGCGCATATTCAGCCCCAGTAAGTGACTGACTTGCATGGCAGGGGGTGGCGACAGGATTTGCCCCGCTCCGCGACGGGGGGTCAGCAACCTCATGCCCCGACAAAGGCGATGAGTTGCCCAAAGGACGACAAATTTTGACCTTTTTTGCAAATATTTGTAAATTTGGAGGTGTTATTGGAGAAAATTTGAAAAATTTGGTTTTGTTTTCAAGCGGCTGAATGTCGTTGGGGTTACATATTATATCGAGTGCGGATTAAGTCCCCCGACGAAACTGGAAAATTTATCCGACGGGGACCAGCCTTCCCCTACGGTACCCCAACCCACTGGCGCCATCCCTGTTGCATGGTTTCAACACAGTATTGCATTAGTGGGAACAAAAACTGATTAGCGCTCTTTCCAAAATTTCCTTCGACTGGATGCGGAAACGCAAAACCAAATTTTATCCCGACGGGATTCTGCTCCCCGAAGGAGGTACGTCCCCAGAAGGGACACTTAGACTTAACGGACCAACCTCCCATCCTTCAGACCCATACGCCATAGGTCTGTGATACGTGGCCCCACACTAGACTGGCTGAAAAGAAGGGATACTACACTTGAATTTGGCCAAAAGCAGAGGCAGAGGCAGAGGGACTAATCCGAGGCTCTGAGCCTAACATTGCTGTCCTGTACTTTTTCAAAAGTCCCTTCGGCTGGATGACGAAGGTGAAAATCAAACGTTACCCCCGAAGGGGTTCTGCTCCCTGAAGGAGCTACGTCCTAAGAAGGGACACTGAGACTTACCTAAGTTAAGATACTTTTTTCAAAGTCCCCTAGCTCTCTGGAGAATAGCTGAAGGGCGAAAACCAAACGTTACTCTCGGAGGAGTTCTGCTCCCCCAAAGGAGCTACAAGAGACACTCATGCTTGACTTGAACAACTTATTTTCTTTTCTTACGTCCCCTCGACTCTGGCGAAAAACCAAAGGTCAGGGGCCACAACCACTACGACCAACATCTTCCGCATGTTAACTTAACACAAGCAATTAAGTCAAATTACAAAGTTAGAAGTTCCTGGAGACTTGATACCAGAACGTCAACCTAATTCTTGAATATATTACAATATCTGTTCATTACACTAGAATTTCATGGTTGTGAATATTTTCAATAACGGTAAATCCTTAGGTGAGAAATGTCTGATAAAATTCAAATGTAAATACATACCATTTCTTCCTGTAATGAAGTTTTTTAATATTTTGATTACATAAATTGACTCATCCAAACTTACTGTAATGATCCATAACTTCTTACAAATTAAAATGCTGCTCCATTTGCACTATGAGAGAACTAAAACAACACTTTTTGTGCTGATTTGACTTCAATCAGCAACAAGAAAGTGCTGTTTTTTCGTATGCTTATTTAAAAAGGATTAAACCAGTGGCTTTGCCAAGAGGGACAGGGGTACTTCCCCCAAGTTTGCCGTGCCCCCTGTCTGACCTTAGTGAGATTTTGTGTATGTAATAAATTATGCGCAAACACATCTTTTATATAAAGACTTGGAGACTAGGACCCACTGTCACTTAATCGGTCAATCAAGGGTGCTAAAATTGCACCAAATGTTCTCAAAAGTACATTTCAGGGCGGGCTTTGAGCGTATCTATTTTCGTAAGCTTTGTGAAGCACTACCTTTTGGGGAAGTATATTCTACTCTGAGAGTTACCATCTCAACATCTACAGCTATGGGACCACCGCGGCTATGAGTCCTCTCCATTTAATATTACAATTTCCACTTTGATCATCTTTAATTTTACGTTCGAAAACTGTTAAGATTGAGATTTTTGTTGCCTTTTTAACGCGCATCTTATAAAACAAAAATATGCGGAACTTCATCTCATAAGCTCATGTCCGTTTATTTCAAGTAATGTCATTTGGACATGCATTAATGTCCAAATGGCCGAACAGGGTCGTTGGCCCCTGCACTCTCAAGTACTGGACCGGTATTTTGTATTGCCTCCACATCGCCAACATATTTTTCAATAACCTCACATTTTTCCCAAACTGCTAGAAGTAAAGAGAGAATAAACTATTAAAATCTTTAAATCTGAATTTTTTTCGGGCACTTCACCGGCGATATAGGTGCTATAGATTTTTCATGTACCAAAGAAAGTGTAGCCCATAGAAAATTGAAGAAAGGGAGAATAAAGTCCTGCGATCCGTTCTGAAGCCACTCATTGAGCTCTATGTACGGCAACAATACAACAGAAGGTAATACAAATATTGTCTCGTTGTTTTAACCCCAGTTATTAGGGGGGAGGAATTACAAATTTTTTAAAGCCACGAATGTATAACGAAAACGTAAGGCACCATGACTTATGCCTGTTGTGAAAATTGCTCATTTAAAAAAAATGACATATTACTCCCAAAGTTGAATATAAACTGTACGTATGAAGACATGCAAATCATCTGGCTTTTTGCCGCACAGCGGAAGCGCCCTCACAATTTTCGTGGCTTCACTGGTAAAGCACGCAGCATGTACTGTGTCAGCGTCCTCCTTTAATTCCTATGGACTTAACCGATTAAACACACAGCGATACATTGTATCAGCGTTCTCCTTATTTCAATTTCTATGGTGTAGCCTAAATTTTCCATTGTTTACAAACATCTTATGCATTTCGATATGGAACGCAAATTACGCAAAGTTCGTTAATAACGGCGTAATCGTTAGTAACAGTGGCGTACATTGAGTTAATAACGGCGTGATTTTCAACAACAGCGTGGTAAATGTTGGTAATAACGGCCTGATTTTAAGAGACAACGTGGTTAATATCGGCAACAATGGTGTAACTTTAAGTAACAAGGCGGTAAAAGTAGTTAACAGCGGCGTGTTACGAAGTGGCCTCGTACAGCAAGAGGTTAACAACGGCGTAATCCTTATCAATAGCGAGCTAAATGTCGTTAACGACCTAATATGAGTTAACAACGTGAAAGCAGTCAATGGCGCTGTTTCAGTCAACGCAAATGCGATTAACGATGTTAATGGGAGCAACAACACGATTGGTAGTAGGCTAAGTCAATGAGCCTATGCAGGGAGCTAGAAGACAGCTCCACGCTCAATGTTCATGGAGCTGGAAAACAGCTACATGCTCAATGTTTCATGGCGCTTGTACTTTAGCTGCTGGAAGAGTGGATGTTTTTTTTTTTTTTTTTTATCGCAGTGCATTTGAGGATTTTATTGAAGCTTGTACAAAGTCATATACAGATAGAAGGCTTATCAGACTCAGAGCCAGAGGTGTGCACGAAAAATTTTACTTGAAGAATAAATACAGCATGGCCTAAGGAGATCCGTCAGGGATCGGGTAAAAGATCAAAATAATGCCCCCCCCCCTCCGATCAGTGGCGTCGCCAGACTTTTTTATTCTGGGGGAGCACAAGGTGGCACAACAGTTCGACGAGGGGGCACAACTAGATAGTGGCCGGATGCAGTATGTTGTGTGATCGCCGGCCTGGTGGAGGGGTGTAAGGGGAGGGTGTGTCCCCCTCTCCTTTAATTTTTTTTTTTTTTTGCTTTTTTTAAAGAGCCTAGATGCAAAATGGTGCGAGATTGTAGACTTTTTAATTAACCTTGGAGGTTTAGTTATGGTGGTTTATTGGGGAAATTTTTTTATCCTTCAGTGGAAATACCTTTTCAGTAGAAATGTTTTTTTTGGGGGGGGGCTTGATGAGAGGGAGTGGTTAAAGGGTGTTCTTTTCCCCCCTTGAGACATTTGTATCCACGTAAGATTGCTAAGAACAAGAGTAAAATGGTGATACTGTACAGTACTATAACTTTTTAGCAAACTTATTCATGTTTTGTGTGTGCGTGTGTGTGTGTGTGGGGGGGGGGGGGGTAAATTGAAATAAAATTACTTACTTGCATTTTCCATGAACTAATTTCACGTGCGGAAAATCCATATGCAACTGATTGTGGAAGTTACATTTTCATTTTTTTGCCTGAGACTTTGGCCATGTTTTTAGTCGAATTACCCTAACCTTGGCAGGGCCTTTTTTAAGAATTTTTTAGTGGGGGGGGGGGGGGGATTCCGCAAAAGGGACCAACTCAGACGCGTGTCCAGGATTTTCAGCAGCTGACAGGGGTCTGGCCTGAGGGGGAAGCCCTTTCGCCCGAAGGTGCCCGCGCACGGCGGGGGTCCAGGCACTGGCGTAGGCAGGATTTTGCATGGGGGATAACTACAGGACCTGATCGCCGGCCTAGCTGGGAAGGGGTATAGGGGAGGGGGCTCTCTGAGAAATTTTTGTTAATTTAAGGTAGCTTAGATGCAAAATGGTGATGTTTCTGAACTGATCATATGTGACTGGAAATGTTCATAATTTACTGGATACTAATTTTTGGTTACAATGGCCGTATTGTGAAAGGGGTCTAGAGGAGGAGAGAGTGTCCCCCTCCCCCTGAGGAATTTTTGAATATTTTAAGCACCCTCAGATGCAATCTGGTGCACTATTTAGCATCATTTGAAGTCTTTTTTTTCCATTACAAAAAATAAAGTTAAAAAAGTTCGGCGCGAGCAGGAGGGTCTGGGCTCCCTCTGGACACGCGCCTGCAACTTAAACAGAACGCGGCCATTAGTCGGCGCATACATTACAAAGAAGAAAAAAGATTGCCAGAAAAGGGACTTCCGATGGCTTATAAGAAAATTCATACATTATTTATAGCCTATTTTATTTAGTCACTGAGTAAGGTCATTTTATAGTACCCCCTTCCCTCCCCGTCTGCTTAACATTAGGCAGTGACTTCCACCAGTGATGCACCCAGGATTTTGGACTGGGAAGCTAAGGATTGTGGGAAGAATAAGCGGAGCGCCACCATTGGTTGGCGCGGAGCGTTCCAGAAAATTAGTTTGGATAAATTCCCCCCCCCCCCCGATTACCGGAAATCTCTTTCCTCGGGCTCTGCTATTAAGCTCCTAGGAACGGTATTTTCAGTATTTTCTAGGATGGAAAACCAGTCTTCTTAAAACTGTTGGCAGATTGTCAAAATATGGTGATGTCTGCCCCTCAATATACAAAGTATGGTAAATTTTTTACAATTTTCTGACTGTTATGTGTTACCAGTACGTTATAGTAAAGAGCAATTTGCCACATTTCCTTACCTCTGGTGGCTTAAATATACGCCTACAAAATTTTCAGCTTACTAAAAAAACAAGAGCTCGTTGGAACCCCCTCCCCTCCTTCCTTTGGTACGCTACTGGTTTCATGAATTCCAGAAAAAGGGACCAAGGGAGGGGGGAATGAGCTGACTAGGGGGCCGTGCTGGGGACTGGGGGGGCCACGGCCCTCCCAGGCGCGGATCCAGAAATTTTGAGGGGGGCCCAAGATGGAAAATCCCATGTGCACCGAAGGTGCACCACGAGCGCGAAGCGCGAGTCCCTACGCGTGGGGTCCAGGGGCCCGCGTTAGGGCCCCTGGCGGGGTCCAGGGGCGGAGCCCCGGTGGGGGTCCAGGGGGCCAAGCCCCCGGAAGCTCTCGCAATATTGCATTTTTAAGAGCACAGAAATCGGCTCCAGTTCTTATGTCAGTGAGATTTTATACCTTTTCATGTTGCATGGAATTTGATGTGTGTATGGCTCAGTATAAGTTACTATATGTACCTGCAGAAGTTCCGGAGAATCTAAGTTATCTTAAAACTTGAACTTGAAATGATTTTTGCCTTAATGAGTGTTTTATTTTCGTTATACGGTATTCGGGTATAGGAAGTCAGATGAAACAATTGCGCGCGAAGCGCGCCGAAAATTTGAATTTACATTTAAAACCATTGCTATGGCTAAAGGTGTCAATTCCCTTTTGTGATCAATTAAAAGGTGCATTCGATACTAAGTTTTCAGTTCTCCTAAGAAGAGGAGGTGAAAAAAATGAATATCAGTTGCTTCACATCCTTACAATACTGGCTCCTCTGAAATCACGTTTGTGCACACGAATAATTGGCTTATGGTAGAACCCCACCGATGAGTAATGCGAATACGTTTGGGACCTTATTGATAGTAAAAGAAGCAATTCAAGGCTAAAAGTGCGCAGATCAAGCGAAAATCAAGAAATATTGAGAAGACTTTGCAAAAACCGTGAAAGATTTCAAATGCCTTTTGGTAAAAAGTGATGAAAATAAATCCATCACTCACTACAAACGTACCTTTCTCCGTAAGCGAAAACAATTGCACGCGAAGCGCGCCGAAAATTTTCGGTATAGAGCCTCCCGAGAGCTCTGCATTAATTGTACACTGAAAAGGGGGGCCAACAGGACTCTCACAACCTAACATCCATATGGGAGGAGAGATGATATATTACCTTTTCTATGAATTACTGAAGGGTAGACCCTTCAAAAATCTATGACCGATGGTGCCGGCGGGAGTGGGTGATTGGGGGAACCGCAGATAACTGCTAAACCGTGCCTTTTTAGGCAGTGGGATTTTGTATACGCTATATACAAGAGTGGGAGAGCCTTTTCTTGTTAGTACATGAGGGTGCAATCCCAGAAAGGGGTTTAACCTCCCCTTTGAAAAATTTTTGTTAATTTTAGGGGGCCTATATGCAAAATGGTAGTATCTTTGGGTCATTCTAAAGTGATTGTTTGTCAGTTAAGAAATGTCCACAGTTTAGTGAATTCTAACTTTTGTTCGGGTGAGAAAGGGAAGTAAGAGACGGTCAATATATTGTCTTCAAACCTTAATTAAGTCCCAGGAAAAATCATGGGCGTGGATCCATCTCCAAAAGTGGGGGGGAGGACTTTTTCACATTTGTGAATCGCCGTCCTGGTGGAAGAAGCAGTGGTGGTAGCCAGAATTTGCGTCACGGGGAGGCAATACGTTTTGTGATCGTCGGCATGGGGGAGAGTCTAAGGAAAATTTTTCTAGAACTGAATGCCCTCAGATGCGATTTGGTGCAACAAAAGTGTAGGATTTTTAGGTTATTTTCCTTCTAAAAAATTCGTTTTCCTAAGTATAATTGCAGTCTCTTCCATCATTTTGAAAAAGTGAGGGAACATTTTGGAGATGTCACCCCTTCCAAAAAAGTGAGGGGGGACGCGTCCCCCGTCCCCCCCATGAACCACGCCCATGGGAAAATTGTACACGCAATTATACCTGCGTGGAGTCCACGGAAACATTCTTGGACTATAATAAAATATTTCCTTTACACTTTAAAAGGATATCCAAGGTTGACAGAGAACAGTATAGCGCCTCCCGGGAGCTTTGAATTAGTTACAGTATACAAAAGAGGAACCAACGGGATTCTCACTGTCTACCCGACATCCATATGGGAGGAGATATGATGTATCACCTTCTTTTTAGGTATAGCAAGAGGGATGGTGGACAGGCAAAATTCGTCTCAGAAGAGATTTTCGTCGTTATTGAACGTCGCGGTAAAATGTTTGGAAAATAAACTACGGCAATAACGTACTTTCAATCTTTCAAATCATGTGCTAGACTAGATTAGTCAAAGATCCCATAATGATGAGAGCCCTGCAGAGAAGGAGATGTACGTTTTAGAGAAAAATGTTTGCATTGGAATAACTTCTTGCGTCATAGCTTTGTCAATGGTATATGAAATCGGGTGTAAACCCTTTCGTATGCGCGCGAAGCGCCCCGAAATTTCGAATAAAATATTAGTCCATGACAAAACCTGCTATTCAGAAACGAATCTTCTGACTGAGAATTCTTAAAAGGCACTTTTGCTCCTTTGTTTCCCCCGTGAGTAGTTACCGAAAAGCTATTGATAATAAGGACAACTCTGACACAAGGCTTGACGCTAGCGGTTGCGTGCGAAAATTTGGAATTTGTCAAGAATTTCCAAAGCTTATAAATAGTTTTGAGAACAGTATGTGAAAGAAAATGGTTAGAACAAATTAACCAATCATCAAAAATGCATCTCACCCTACACCCCCACAGAAATCTGTAGCTTAAACGACTTTTGGGACCATTTAAAAAAAAATCAAGAATCGATGGGGGAGGGGGACACACGTCACCCATTGCCCACTGTGCCGACGCAACTGTCTGCAGCGTAGAAGCCTTTTGAGTTCATTTTTAAACTTTTCCGAGTTTCGAAATCGAATAGGGTATGCACGCCGCTACTTTGCCTGCAACAGCTGGTGCCACTGTACACAATAGCACGTCACCTGCAGCTTGTCTTCTGTAATGATTCTGCAAGGTCTGTATGGAGAAAAACTTTGCCTCTCAATCCCTCCAAATTACAAAAAATTTCACTCTTTAACACAAAATTGTTACTAAATTTCAGTGCAGCTAGCCGGGCCCATACTGCATATGTCACGATGTTTACTTATTTAGATCTTAATTCAAGGATCATTACTCAGCTATTCACCTGTTTTCGAACATTGTAGCTCTCCTTTCGTCGCCAACCACTTTGAAAGATATCTAAAGAGATAATCCAGCTATAGCTCCACCCAACCCCTACAGAAATATATACTTTGAATACGTTTTTAGACTCTTTTATTCATTTTTTGCTCTTAATTTTCTTTCTCCTTTTCTTTTTTTCTTTTTCCTTTTTTTTCTCCTTTCGTTTTTTTTTCGTGGCGAGGGGGGGGGGGCGGGCCCCAGCCCCCCTGGATCCGCGCCTGGGCCCTCCAGTATGTATGTTAAACAAGGCCCTGTATGGAATCACTGCTACCGCACTTCGTTACTGTTCAACTGGCTACAGTGCATGTGTGATCACAGCAGAAAAAAAGTCATTGGTGCTCTTGACTTGACTATGAAATTTCTGTGATTGCAGGTAACTGTTTGCCTACGTAGGTTGTGCATGGGCGTTACGGACCATCATCTCAGCCCAGTGTTGTAACTAGTCACTCAATTTTGCAGTCGAGTCGAGTCATTTACTACTTTCAATGTGACTCGAGTCGAGTCAGTGACTCGAGTCATTGTATTATTTCAATGAGTAAAATTATGATACATCATTTCCCTTTTGAAAGTTAGTGACTCGAGTCATGACTCGTTACAACACTGTCTCAGCCTCCATCTGAAGTTTGCGAAAGGTATAGTAGGCTTACACATTTAACAAAATATTAATTTTGCAACATTAATTTTTAATGTTTTGGGAAATTTCAAAATTAGGGACATTTTTATAAATCGGGGCCACTTTTTAATCGCTCACGGAACGCTGGAATCGGGGACTGTCCCCGAAAATCGGGGACGTCTGGTCACCTTACCGTAGCCTGCGCCAATACCACTAACTAAAATTATATGAAGTTCATTGCCACTGAGAGAAACGAGATCTTAAAAATCCCACTTATTATTGTATTAGGCCTATTCTTAATTCTTCTATAGCCTATGCTACCATATGTAGGGCGCAGCCCTTGCTCCCCGACGGACCGCTCAACTCCCAAATGGCTCCCGTCGGCGGCCTTAAATTTTAGGTTTTTACTGTATTGAGGCATAGGTATCCATACCCACCCTTCGAAGAGCCCCGAATTATTGCATGCTTTGACCAAATTCTCAGGGTCTTCTTATTTTGAAGCGCCCCTACGGGTCATTCTCGCCAGGGGTCTGAAACGTAGCCTACGTCCCGTGGCACCCAGCTAAGAAAAGCTTCTTACTCCCGCGAATGAACAGTATAGTTTACTTCACCCTTTCATTTGAGACCACACCATGCGCTAAACGTTTTGCCGCCATATGGCATATGCTTCTTTGTTCTTTACCGTGGACTTTGAGTTTCGCAATTTCCCTAGGAACATACTCGGAACCTTCCTCATCTATCAGGTTCTTTCATTGCTTGGACTCACTATCTCGATGGATTGAAAAAAAAAATCGTTCACTAGGATTCCAGCATTTCGAATTTACTTTACGCCACCTTTTTATTTTTCATCCTGTCATTTTTCATCCTGTCAAACATTGGTCCGGCCGATACGGAGTCATTCCGCCTCGCCTCCACATCAGCCGTGTGCTTTAAATATCGCCAATACGGTAAGTAACAGCGCCATTGAAGTTTGCGTTGTTGATGCGAATCGTGTTGTTGCTTCCGTTTACATCGCCGTTGATTGAATTTGCCTTGACTGCAACAGCGCCATTGACTGCTTTCACGTTGTTAACTGCTTTCACTTGTTTACGTACAATCAGCCTGTTGAACGCGAAAAGGTCGTTAACGACATTTAGCTCGTTATTGAAAAGGATTACGCCGTTGTTACTTCGTATCACGCCACTGTTAACCACTCGTACAGCGTTTTACTTAAAGTTAGGCCGTTGTTACCAATACATACCACGTTGTTTCTTAAAATCAGGCCGTTATTACTAACATTTACCACGCTGTTGTTGATAATCACGCCATTATTAACTCAATGTATGCCGCTGTTACTAACGATTACGCCGTTATTGACGAACTTTGCGTAATTCGCGTTCCATATTTCGATACCCACCTGTTTCTGCCCGATGAGACCGATTATGAAAAAGTGTTCATACTCATATTTTTCAGAGAAATTCCTTTGCCGAGATGTGATTATGCTGTAATTTTGTTGTTGGTTTCTTGACATTTCAACTCATCGTAACTGAATGTACAATTTCGAAGATCATTTAGAGGTGGAACACACTCCGTCCCTGTATAGCCTACTTTGGCTGAGACCATTTCATGTGGTATATAATATCATTGCATAATGACATAACTATTTTTACACAATTATTTAACCACGGGTGACACCAAAGAGAGTGAAGAGGTCATGTTTTGTAGGCATACGACTGGGTAATGATTATCCTTACGATTATAAGGATGGGCGAATATGCAGTCGAATCATCGAAGTCGCTTATTGTTGGCGTAATCTTCAACGATTTTTCTCACTTAGGAAAGTTCATTAAGGTTTTCAAAACAGCACCAAGATTATATATGAACCGCTTTATTCCTCTATCTACTGAATCAGTCGTCTGTAGTCAAAGGGGCAGGGACGACACCTCCCTAGAAAAATCTTTGCCACCCTAGAAAATATTTGAGAACAAAAACAGCTTTTGCCTCAGTACACCTTAACATATCTGCCCCCTAGAAGCTAACTCTCCTCTGCCCCCTTCAACACCCTTGTCTGGATACGGGTTCTTATGTACCGGCCAGGTTTTGCAACCGTCTCTTACACAACTTCTATATTCCTATTAAGTTTTGTCATTACATCATGCACCCTGAACTCAAACGATGTATAATTTTGATAATTTTGGTCGTCGTCATCTTCTCGAGTTTCTATGTTATTGTACCTGGGGTTTTTCGTGTCGTTGTAAAGTTGAAGTGTTTGATCTTTGTTATCCCAATCTCCTTGTGGAACGCGAGAATTGAAATTTACGTACGGTCTATTTTCGTGACGGCTGTCTTCCTTTCCGTGGTACCATTCAAGTTCACCGCATATCCTTTCTTCAGTATTCACTTTCGGCTTATCAAATTCATTGGCGACATCTATTTCAGTCTCCCGATAATTTTGCCCTTCGTCGTTAGTTGACGACCTACTTTCACTGTCATGGCCCAGATCACTCACAACTTCGTCGCTACCAACAGTGTCATCGGTTTCCAGAGCGCTATCTGTGCTTGATGCTAACATATAACAGCTGGCTCCACTACTTGACTTGTACAACGTGTCTTGCGACAACTCTGAGCCAGTCGCGGAAAAACTTGCAAAGGGTGTGTCGACTTGTGGTGACGGTGTAGTACACGCATAGTATGAACTATCATGGCTGTCACAAATATCTGTGCTTGATTCTTCAACCTTACCGTTCAAAGCATTGAAAACCTCCTTTTGATGAGGTAGAAAACGTTTTTTAGCCAGACACTCTTTCATCTACAAGAAAAATAAAACAGAAAATACAAACCTCGACAATCTCAAATTCCTGTGAACCGGATATTAGAATAAATGGAAAAATTAGGAATGACCTTAACTTGATCTCAGTCCATTAAGTCAGTATGGGGCACCGGAGTCAACAATTATCTGGTTATGAAGTTAAACTGGGCTCCATAAGGTAGTTCCATTTTATACGCTTATCAGTCGATCAGTAGATATCATCACTGGCAGCGGGAAAGCTTAGAGTGGGGACAGGGTGATATGGTCCCCCTAAAGCCGGGGTCACACCTCCACAATTACCTACGACTCTCCGTCGTAGACATAAATCGTAGACATAAATCGTAGACATTCTGGTTCGCCGACTGCATCCATGCAGCTACGATTGAACATGTTCAATCGGGCCAACGGCTTACGACATGACGGAACTCTAGTCGTGCAACCGGTCACACCGCCACGACCACAGCCGACGCGGTGGGTGGTCGCCGTCGTACCGTAGGTTGTTGTGGCAGTGTGACCCGGGCTTAACATACATGATGCTGACAATCCTCCTCAGTCCGGTATAATGGTTGCAGTCGGAGGACCAGTGGCGCCGCCAGGCTTTAGTGATGGGGAGGGGGCAACAGATGATGTCGTAATGGTACTTCAGTTAACCTCCCATGTGTGCGCAAAATGCGTTTTTTTTTTCGTGTGCTCCCTGCTTTCGTATACACAGTCGGAATCCTTCCTTTGTCAGGTGTCACTACACTAAGGTGCCGTCCTCGGGGAGGGGTCTGAGGGGAAAGGGTGTCCCCCTCCCCTTTGAGAAATTTTTGTTTATTTAAGGTTGCTTAGATGCAAAATGGTGCTATCCTTTGCAATATTTTTGGAGCTGATCACATACCTGTATGGCTGGAAAATGTCCATAATTTAGTGAATTCCAATTTTTTCGACTGGCTGGATGTTTTTTCCAACTGAGTGGCGACGCTTACATATTACTTTTTCATGCGTCCTGTTTTGAATACAGCAATGAGGATCTTTCCTTTGTAACTACAAAAAGGTGCCGTCCTGGGGAGGGGTCTAAGGGGAGGGGGTGTGTCCCTCCCCTTTGAGAAATTTTTGCTAATTTAAGGTTTCTTAAGTACAAAATGGCGCTATCTTTTGGAATATTTTTGGAGCTGATCATATATAGCTGGAAAATGTCCATAATCTAGTGGATTCTAATTTTGGTTACGTGAAAAAGGAGAGTATGTTGTCTAAGAGAAGAATACGTTGTCAACGTACCTCCTGAAGACTCCCTTGTGGCTACTTTACCGCCTTCTATTGGTAAAGTTTTTACCCCAAAATACGTGGCTGCGTGGAGTCCACAGAAACATTGTTGGACTATAACGAAATTTTTCCTCCCCTTCATTGTGCATTATAAAAAGGCATCTAAGGCTGACAGATACCTTAAAGGACCTCCTGGAAGCTCTGGATCAAGTACATAAAATTGAGTGATGACATAATGCCTATTACTTGACATCCAAATGATAATATAGAGTATGACGCAGAACACTTTACAACTATCGTATTTTTACTAATTTTGAACGAAAATCCAGATGAACAGCATCCAGCAATGGGGAACAGGCGGGAGGGAGAGTATAGGTGCAAGAAGTTGATATCAGACTCCCTGATAGGTATAGCAAAAGGGGTGAAGGACTAACAAGCGCGTTTCAGAATGCTTTTTGTCGTAAGTGTATTAAAAATCACCATCTATCAGGGGCGTAGCCAGGAATTTATCAAGGGAGGTAAAGCCCATAGACAGACTCTCAGCGCTTCGCAAAGCGCAAGAAAATTTTGGCCCAAAATGCCTCCCCATTTCCATGACAAAACCTGCATTCAGAATCTGCATCAAGACACTTTCAATTGCCCAATAAACCTACATGCCACTCAAAAAGCCAGTCTTTTACTTGGTAATTCGTGAACAGCTTTTAACGTTTTGCTGCTGTGCTTCTCCGGGAGTTGCTATGAGAAGATGTTGATAATAAGAACATCGTGGTAAGGTTTGAAGCACGCGGAGCGGGCGAATTGTTGATAGTTTGGAAAGGATTTGCGAAAATTCTGATAGTTTGAGAAACATTTGTGACAGAAAATGATTAAAATAGATCTATCACTCGGTTAAAGCACACCTCATCACCCTACCCCCTACAGAAATCTATAGCTTAATCGCCTTTTGGGATCATTTTAAAATTTTCAAATATTTTTCATGGGGGGCACGCGCCCCCCATGACATTTTGTAGTGCTTTATCTCAAAATTTCAGTTAAATCTCCTCTTCTCCCCTCTTCTAGAGTAAAGGCCATGAACCTCTTCCCCGTTCAGAAAACTTGTATCCGCACATGATTACGTTTTTGCTTTACGTGCACCAATAATCAATCAATAGGCCCAAGCTCTTAATTGTCATTATAGCCTACCTTTTTTCATGTAACATATTTTTCTGGGAAATTTCTTTTATGATCCTTGGGACCCCCTTTGAATATCTTATTCCCATTTCCAGAACTTTTCATAAGTTTTAAATAAAACAACAAAGTACGATCTGTTTTACTGCCTAAAATGGGTCAAGTTGCCTAATTGGTGGACACATACGCCATTTGAAAAAGGACAGTTATAAGATATTCAATGTCCATAAATTTGTAGATACACCGGGCTTGAGCTAGGGCTGAGCCTCTTTTCTGCATACTCCCCTTCCAAATAATGGAGCATTTATGATGATTTGGTACCTTGGTTCGCATATTTCTACCTAAAGACTGCCCAAACGTAGTCAAACTTTCTTTCGAGGGCTTTGCTCCCGAATATATAACCAGGGCTCTTTTTTCGGAACGGGACCCTGAAAAGCCAAGAGTCTGGGCATCAACAATTGCGATGGTACCAGGAAATTACATGCCCAACTTCTCATGTTCAACCTCTCCTTTATCTAGGATTGCAATTTTTATTTGCTCTATGCAGGGGCTTGGTAGTAAGATGAAAGTTTTGCCAAAGGTATAGCCACCTCTTATTAACAAAGAATTTCACTTGATCCCCAGGACCCCTCCTCGGGCCGCACTCCCTGCAAGAAGTGAGGAAGGAAGGCTCCATCCAGGTACCACTGGTGGCGTCATTCAGATAATAGATTTTCATTGATCAAATGTCGTCGTGATCATGCACATACCCCATTGGGGACTATTGGTGTGAACATGTTCATCCCCCCCCCCGCCCCATCAGAGAAGCTAGCCCTTTGACGAGAATGTCATGACACCCAACCTGGCTGCTAATGAGAGGAGTTGCAGGAACGAAAAAAAAAAAACAGAAATTTCTTGCCATTCTCCTTTAATGCCTTACGATAGACATCAATTTCATGCTCTGCTAAGGCGGTGAGAGGGAGGCCTATATGTAGCACCTAGCATTGAGAACATATCCAAAAGCTGTCTTGGTGGTGTAGCCATTGCATTAGCGTCAACAGCTTCTGGGGGGTGGGGTTGGGACCATGGCCGTACGGGCCGGGGGTGCTAAGGTTGGCCGCCCCCCCACAAATGTCAGAAACCTGACAAGATCGCGCAGATATTTTGTCTGAGTTTGGCAGAAAATTGGACAATTAAATTAGGTCTGGAGTCGGGCGAAAATCACCGCCCTCCCTGAGAAAAACAGTCCGGGTACGGCCATGGTTGGGACATGACCTTGACCAGAACTGTTTCAAGCTCCAATCGAGAATCCTTAGAAGCGAGGGCATCCGGAAATCACAGTCTTATGGGGTCTGGGAAATTTAGAGGCCAAAGGATTAGATCTGTGGTGTTATCTAAGGCATTAAATGGCTATTTCGACCATTTTCGAGTTCACGGAAGGAAAGTGGGGTCTGCCGTGACCCTCTCCCCTACCCGACAGGAATTTTTAGGGATAAAATGATGAACGAAAGGCCATATCAAAACAAAAGTTAGTTTCACTTTAATTCTCTGAAAATATGATCTTAATAGAAAGTACCTGTACCAACCTTTTCCTCCGGGATGAAGTAAGGTTCAGGGAGATGATTTGCCGATACTTTTTGTCTCGTGATCCAGGTTATCCTTCCGAACATTATGAGGAAGATAATGGCACTTATAGTTATTGTGATCACTATCATTCGTCGAATGGCTAGAACAAGATTGAAAAGACAAACCTGATGATGATAACATGAAATGGTTCCCCCGTACATACATACAAAGTCAATGGTAAATCAGGGACGGTATCAAAACATCATCTTAATATTAGCTGTCAACTACTTCTGGCTCTTTGAATTAACAAGGCTCGACTTACCTCATGGAGCGGTTTCTGTTTCTTCACCCCCTTTAAGGCTTGACTGACCTTTGCTTATCCCCCTTTAGGGCTTGACCGAATAAGGAATATGCCGTACAGCCTACTACGCGGCAATAAGGAAGCGGAGAACATCGCGGTGGTATGAAAACTGACATGCCAGTTTTCCCACCCCTTTCTTCGGTAAACATGGGAAGGAGAAATCAAGATTCCACCGATAATGTGGATTGGAGAAAACCAACGTTAGTGAGGGGGTACTTCAAGAAAGGACTATTACACAGTGTCTATTTTCGAACACCCTGTCCATAAACGGACGCGCCCGCACAAGTCATGGATTAGCGCTATATAACTTTGGTTATGTTATTACCGACGTGGGATGATCTCACCGTGGTACGGAAAAATCGTCTACGAGCGAGCTAGCTAGGTACTTAAATTGAAAAGAGGATCGATAGACATAGTCCATTCATGGACAGGGTGTTCGAAAATAGACACTGTGTAATGGTTCTTTCTTGAAATACCCCTCACTAACTTTGGTTTTCTCCACTCCAGATTATCGGTGGATAATGGCAAGGAGAAATCGTATCTTGATTTCTCCTTTCCATTGTCACCCTAGAAATCGCCAAATAGCTCTCCCGGGTTTACCAGGTTTAAAGGTAAGTTGGTACCCAGTGCTATTTTGAAAGTCGCACTTCGTTGACCAGCTATTGCTACTATGTAAGTCTGATTGTGTCTCTACGGCCGCAGGATTTAGATGTAAATTGCTTTTTTTGTTATTTGTTATGGTCAAGCGTAACCTCAGTGGATCGAATTTAATGATTTGCATTAGTCTGAGAAGAGAAAGCGTCGCTTAAGTTTTGGCATCAGAGAACCACAGTATACGTTGTCAGAAGGACACATTCTTGACTGTATTCCGAAAACTTTGGAAATAATTGTTGCAGTCGTTGCCATAGGAGTGCACATTTGGTGTAGGGCGCAGAAACTAATTTTTCTGTATAAGCTGGGGTCACTTCGCAAAAGAATTGTGACAGAACTATACCAAGTGCCGTTACCCGGTGACTCTCAAGAAGTTTCCGAACTCTCTGAGAGGGGCGGCCGACAGTCCTGTCGGAAGGATACCGACGGCCGAAGTCAGGGAGCCTGTTACATGCCAAACATAACCGTTATATCATGTAAGTACCGGTTCTATGTTATTATCTCTCCTCACTTGCGGTTTTTCCTGGGGTTTGGCCAAAATGGGTTATATGTATATTACTATAAACTGGATTGTAATGGAATGGAACTTTATTATGACTGTGCCTAGTATTTCACCTGCATTACAGGAACAGCATGCAAAAATTAATGTAAAGTAATTGCATTAAAGCTGTCCGGCATCCAAGTAAAAGCAGTAATATATGTCAGCGTGAAATGTTAGGCTACGTTATGCAAACGTGCTGACGATGTTGTATATGTATATTTGGGAATGAAGGTAGCCAAATGGGGGCTCTAATTTAGAATCAGTGCCCTGAAGTGACGTACTGTAACCAAATGGGATATATTGTTAGAACTATTGTAAGAAGAGAGCATTGGAAGTACAGTAGAACTAAGAAATTGATTTCTGTTGTTGTTAATTTGTATATATTGCTTAGCCGCCCCCCCCCCACCTCAAGGCTTCCCGAACAGAGACAGTGCATGGTACAATTACAAAAAATAGGCCGTTCAGCCTTCTAAGTAGGCAAGTCTTTTCTCGTCGCCGTCTTCGTTGCTCTGTTGCCGTGCTTTAAGGTTTTTATGGTTGTCCACGCCTGATATATGTCATCATCTCATCTTTGTTCCCTAGGTCATTGCAACTTTTGAGATTATCCCGGTTGCTGTCTTCATAATAGCTGTTTTTATTTTGTTTACCATTTATATTTGCCCTCATCGATATTTTTTTTAGTTTGCTCTACTTTCTGCCATTCGACCAGGTTATTATCACAGTCGTTTTTTGTTTGTTCTTACGATTCCCTCTAAAACTGTCGTCTTCTTAACTTTTCGTCCCTTATTTGTTGTCGTCACTCTGCATGCATGCTATTCTTATAGATGTCGTCATCAACCGTTGTTGCTCTCTTGTTCCCATGGGCGTATGAAGAGACATTTTACAAAGGGTGGAAAGCTCTTGGTCCAAAATTTTTATATGATTTGTAAACAGTCATGACATGAATTTTGAACTGAAAGCGACATTGTTTTAGCCTAAATTTGACAGTTTTGTTTTTTGCTGGGGGGGGGGGGAAGGGGAGGGTTGCCGACCCCCACACTTGCCTCATACGCCTATGCTTGTTACCGACATTGTTGTGGTCACGTGAAACGTTTCATTAACTTCCTGTTCATTCATTGTTTACAATATGATTTGAGTTTTACATTGGTTGCTGTTTCATGGGTTTTCTGTTCAGATATTATGTCCCCGATATTCATTAGGCTATTTACCGTTAATATTAGATTATTGGTAACGCACATGTCATTTTTGAAGACACAAATCGGGCCAATTTATCATAAATTGATACATCAGTATACGAACCTGCATTAGGTCTTGCAATAGGATCAATAACGACATGTCTTGAGGGAGAATGGCCACCTTGAGTCCAGGCTGTTAACTTGGCAGA
This sequence comes from Holothuria leucospilota, assembly GCA_029531755.1. Lineage (NCBI taxonomy): Eukaryota > Metazoa > Echinodermata > Holothuroidea > Aspidochirotida > Holothuriidae > Holothuria > Holothuria leucospilota. The sequence continues at coordinate 10,998,286 of CM055966.1, read as the reverse complement.
AAACGTCTCGTAAGATTCGATACCTAGAAAAGAAGTACGGCAGTTTAAAAGCATGATATCCTATGCAATGTAAACGCTGAGAGTCATCTGATGACATACTTTGAGCAGTGACCAGATTCTAGGCCTACATATAGGATTAAAAGTATTCGAAGGGGATCCAGCCGAAAATCTCTATAGCACCCTCTTTTCTATTTTCGTCACATTTGAGACTAATCTAACACCATTAAACGTACCAGATTCTGTTTGATCAAGTAACTGTTTATAAAGCTCCTTGAATTCACGAGGGGGAGTAAATCTAAAGGAAAGTAATGTTACAATTTAGGACAATACTTTAACGCCCACCATTTTTGTTTGCGAATTTGTATCGTACCAAGCATAAAATGTATGGTGGCGCCCAGCTTAAGTCAACTACTGAACTAAAATACTCGTTCAGCTATGCAGATTTAATGTGGTGCCCAAGATTTTACATCGAAAGCTGGTCTGGTTATCGTTTAGAATATTTGTCTCATATATTACTTAATTTGAACAAGGCAATATTTACCAGTAAAAGTGATGTTTCTGACATTTGCAGGGATCGTCACATTCCTGACTGTTTCTTCTTTGTTAGGTCCTTCTCTATTCAAAACCAGCTGATAATGGTCTATGATTCCATTACGGTATTGCTCCAGTGGAGGCTGTGTCGAATGAAAATATGAAACCACACACTATACGCAACATATACTGCAAACCGGTCTATAATCACGTCACAGACTCAATTCTTCGTTGCAATTTTTCTTATTTATTTCTACCTATTTCATTGGTCAAGTCACAACTAACAAAACGTTTCAGATCCATATGATGAGTTCAGCACTTTTGAAATTTGATAATCACATGCAACAAGATATCATAAAGAAACAAAAATACTTTAGCCGTTAAAGTTCATGGCAGGAATTCTTATTGAGACTTGCCACAAGTCATCTGCATAATTTTGTTCTCCTATCTTCCATCTCTCTCACTGTCAGCTGAACCCTATTGCATCGTTCCAGACAATTAAAATTTTCATTACCAAGTGTTTAGTTTTATCTCCTCCAACTTGCAAAACTGTGTTTGTAACCTCCACATGCAGACATGCAGCTTTATCAAAGACCAGTCCTGGTGTCGAAATAAGAGTGTCTGCTTTGTTCCGCACTCTTGTAATTTGAGAAAACTGTGTAACTACTCCGTATGCAATGCGAGCTTGTAATTTCATGATTGTACACGTTGCAGTTCACAATCCCACACCACTGATCAGTCATGGTACTGACCAATCAGAGTGGATGTTATTTAAAGGCATACTTTGAATTTGCCCAGTGTTAATGTCAGTCAAAGACTGCCAATTCTGTGAAAGACTGTGAATTCAGATACCCTCATATCCATTAGCGGCTCGCCATAGGGGCACGGGGGGCACTTGCCCCCCAAAAGTTTGCAAAGCATGGTCTTCAATTTTCAAAAATAAAAATAATAAATAAAAAAACATGTAATTCGAGATGGGTTAGGCCCTCCGTTTTTCCTTGAGTGGGCTTAAAATTAAAGCTTTCCAATGCAATGCGAAGGTTAAACATTAATAAAGTGCTTTCAAAACGACATTTTTCGGCGCGCTTTGCGCGCGTTTTCTCAGTTGCTTGTTTGCTACTACATATGCTTCAGACATCACACAAATGGACCTGTCGTTAGTGCGAGCTAAGGTAATCCATCAAAACAACTGATCACGCTGTGATATTTGTAATCTGATTAGCTTAAGCATCATAATGTCATTTACAGAGTGTAACGGTAATGCTGGCCCATAGTTTTGCAGACACTTCAGAGCTTTCGGGGTCATTAGATACACAACCCATTAGCCGTGTTGATTATCATCCACGACTAAAAGCAGTTTTGCCCGAGTGTCACCTGGCTAGATTAGCATAGATATGTCTACAAGAAGTTGTAACGGGCATCTAGTCTAAAAGTATTGTGTTTCCCAGAGAAAAAGAGGTTTCCATTCCCTTGTCCAAATTGACAGCGCCGTTGGCCCACGAGCGGTCTTATGACTGCCAAATGGCCTGTTATAAGCAAAAGGTTCTCCACCTCTGTCCTAAAGTATACCGTTTCAATTGATTTAAAATAAACACACCAAACAGTCAATCTAAGCTCAGTGTGATGAGACTTTTGACTAGTGGTCTAGCTATTTGTATATAGGATGAGACGTCGTTCTGAATTAGGGGAATTCCCCTCCCCTAAAAAAAATTCGTTTCGGAACGGTACTGAGATCCAAAATACTAGTGCTATCATTTCATCGTTTTCAAGTGTCTTCATGCTCGAAATTTTCGTTAGTTTAAGAAAACAATCCAGAAAACAATCCAGAAAACCAACATTTTATGGCTTCTTGGCAAAGCTGAAACATATTGTGACACAATGAAAGAAACAATAAAATATTTAAAGTTGGGGCTCATTTTGTACAAATGGATCAAGCCGTCTTGCCCATTTCACCTGCCTCTTACTCCACCCCTATGGTAGTACGGTAGCGATGGGTTGATATGGTTGTATGTGAGTAGTCAGCTCATGACTAACTGCCTGAAATGGTTTTTGAAGAGCTTTTGAAAACTACATGGGGCATCGCTCTAATACATAATAATAACCATACTCCCATAGGCGTAGGAGGCGGGGGGCGGGGGCGGGTGGGGGGGGGGAGCTGCAGCTCCCCCAACAACATATTTTTGTGAAAATTCGGGCAATATTCTAAGAATTTTTCGGGCACCCACTGAAAGAAAAATAATGCAATAATATAGCTTAAAGGAAATCGATACTTTAAAAACTTCCTTGGTTATTAGAATATAGTTCTGATTTGGATTGCACCATCACCTATATATTCGGTATTAATTCACAAGTGTGTTTTTTAATGGTTAAACTCATATATTATGATTATCAGTGGTGTATTTGAGGAGCCATTAGGCCATGCCCCCGTCACTAACGTCGATATCTAATAAAACAAAACACAAAATTTTACTTCAAAGGTGCAAATTTATGGGGGGGGGGGGGGTGTGAAGGGGGGGGGGGGAAGGTGGCGGGGGGTGGGGGGGGGGGGGGCGGGGGGGGGGGGGTGGTGGGGGGGGTGGGGGGCAGTGGGGGTGGGGTGGGGGGGGGGAGGGGGGGGTGGGGGCGGTGGGCGTGGCAGGGGGGGTGGGGGGGGGGGGGGGTGGGGGGGGGGGGGGGTGGGGGTGGGGAGGGGGTGGGGGGGGGGGGGGGCGTGGGGGGGGGGTGGGTGGGGGTGGGGGGGGGGGGGGGCGGGGGGGGGGGGGGGGGGGGGGGGGGGGGGGTGGGGGGGGGTGGGGTGGAGGGGAGGGGGGCCGGGGGTGGGGTGGGGTGGGTGGGGGAGGGCAGGAGGGGGGGGGGGGGGGGGGGTGAGGGGGGGGGGGGTGGGGGGGGGACGGGGGAAGGGCAGAAGTTTTGACCCGAACGATTCGTGGATCTCCTCAATGTTTACAGAATGCACACCCCCCCCCCATATACTCCCTACCATATTTCTTCGGACATTCTTTGTCCTTGCTCAAATGACAATGAATGACGTAAAGTGTTGGGAAAATAATGTAATACATCATTAATTTGCAAATGTTAAAAGAAGAAAAGCATCAAAACGTTATCAAAACTTTAATGCTACCATGGCGACTATGGGGTTTTGGGTTAAATTCAGGAACTTATATTAGGAATCGATGTAGTCTACTTATGACCCACTTGGGAAGGGATGGGACTTCTTTTTATTAACTTTTAAGTGCATAAATTGAACTGTGGAAGAAACCGAAAAAAGAAACACTGCAGCGATCCGTACTTTTGAGTGAGCCCCTTCCGATTTATCAATTTGTCATATCATTCTTTGTACCGCCCATTGGGTACGGTTACCGTATTTGTCCTAAGTACGGGGAATTTTGTACAACACCTTGGGGGAAGGGGTGTGAGAGGAATTTGGAACTTTGGAAAACTACCTAGATACCAACATGTAGAACATCTTTTCATCCGTGATGATGTGATCCAGTTCGAGATAAAATGCAGTCAACTCAATATAAATGAGTACACAATAGTTTCCTATTTCAGAAAGTGCACCTTTAGAAAATACTTTTAGCACTAAGTTTTGGAATTTGTGCAGAAAACCCCATTGGTAACTGTTTTGTCATGTGTTTGTGTGTGGAGGGTAGGGGTTGGATTCTGCATCCATGTCCTTGCCATTAGTGCAAAACTTAGACATTTCAGATGAGATTTTTTCGAAGGGGGAGTTCGATGGATTCATCCTCAACCTCTGGAGCTTCAACCTCCATAGGAATAAAACCAATCACGTGAGGGGGGGGGGTCGCATCCCGTGTGGCAAAGATCGCTTCAGTTGGGGTAGTGTCACGGATTTCATGTTTTATAAGCCCACCATCCCCAGGATATACTGTAGATGATGGTCTTGTTCAGGAATTGTTGAACTTCTTAGTTTCCCCCTCCACCTTGCGCATTGCAAAATCTTTCATGAGTACTGGCCTGCCTGAGTAGGTTCCTGTGTTGAACAAAATAGTAATTAACCAATTAAAATGTATGTGATCTCAGTTTAACAAAACACACGAAAGTTATCGAATTGTTTGACACAATGGAGTCTGATACTCGTAATAACTTGAAAATGTGCTCATAATAAGATACCATAGTTGCAAGATACCTCAATGTGAGAGCTAACCGTACTGATGCATGGTGAAATCGAATGCCTAAAGGGTTATTTTTTCTGGATCAGTCGTCGAACTTTTCCACGCATGCATGCTCCCTGAATTGTTCAGTGGCAGAGTACACACTCTTTAGTTGGAAAGTCACATACGTACCCTGGAATGTCTTCTTCGGCGAGTTCACTCCTTTCACACCTTTCACAGTGGCCTAACCTTGGCCAGCCATGGTCGGGCCCACCAACTCCGAAGTTGTCTCTCCGTCTTCATTCTCCTCCTGATCCTACGCAAAGTAGGGTTATTCGCAACAGCATCTGGCTGCCCCTGCAATGGATCCATCTGCACATCCGAAATAGTCGATAGTGGCGACATCGTGGGTTTCTATCCCACGAGCAGTGATAGTATCCATTGTAAATAAGCATGCAAAGCCGGAAAAATCTCCCAACCATGCAGTGCATCGGTCGTTCAAACCCTTAGGTGTTCGTCAATAATTTTATCTCAAAGAATCGTATAATGTGCACCCATAAATCGTGATAAGTCGCTGCACATCGCAGAAAATGGCAAGGGCGGATGGGCAAATGGGGCAGTTTGGGGGGGGGGGAGTGGCAGAGTGGGCGCCTGGCTTAAGTCTATCTACTGTTCATCAATAACACATGAAGGCTCGCACACTGATTTTCTCCAACCGTCGTCTCATTTCGCAAACGCTAATTCTTTGACGGTCAATTCATGAAAAGGGTCGCTGTTGGGTCGATGACAGCTGCACACTGCCACGACTTCATTCAACTGCGAGCGACTCCCAACCCATTGCGGATATCAAACAGTTTGATATTTCCGACGTGGTCACGACAACGACAGTCTGATAGCAATCGGGACAGACAGTCGGATGGAGAACAAATTTGGCACACACTTAACCGACCCGTCTGCCATGAGACTGGTTACGCAGTCAGGTCGCGTTTGGGTCGGTGCAGTGTGCGCTGGCTTTCCACTTGTATCGTGATCGGTGATATCGATCGGAGCGCTTGTTTTTGCTGTAAACACTGCACTTTGTATTGCAACTGTTGCGAAAGAGGTTGGCTTTCGGACTCCTTTTTTAGATTTGTTTCGTTTCGTTTGTTTTTTCGCTTTACATATATACATGCAAGAAAAGAATATAACTTTAATATAGGAATGTATGTACATACATAAGCGAAAGGAAGTACACAAAAACTCCAGGGGGCTTGAGAACGTGCACTCCCTATAAACAAAGAGAAAACAGAACAACAAACAAGCAAACAAACAAACTGCTTCAACAGTAGCAAAAACCAAGTGATCAAAAAACAGAAAAAAGGTCAAAAGAAGAGAAAGAACTACCCCAACGAAAAACCCATCCCCATCCACCCCACCCCAACCCAGCAACGTCAGCGGAGAAGACGATGCTCAAGACAATTAAGAGAAGCAAAACGTGATAATCAGAAGCCTACGGAATAAACTTGGTGCAGTTAACTCTAGTAGTCTTGAATATAAATGCGTGAAATACTTTTCCTGAAGGATTTGGTGCTTTGTTTAGCTATGACAGAGGGTGGGAGGGAATTCCAGAGCCGGACGGCACATTACGAAGAGAGTTGTGTTGTAAAGAACTTTATTCTGAATAGAGTCCAGATGTAGGGATACAGATTGTCGAGTGTTGTGATCATGAACTAAAAAGTTGTGAGAAGTATAGTTTGAAAATTGGCTGGGCAGCAGGTCGTGTAAGGATCGCCGGTAAGTGAATGTGGCCATGTTGGTGTTAAAAATATCAGCAAGTTTCAGAAGGGTCAGTAACTTGAACAAGGAACTGGTATGGTCACGTGGTTTGGAGCAAGTGATGTGTCGAAAGACTCTCTTTTGCAAGATGTTTACTTATCGAAAAGAGAACGACTTGTAATAGACCAAGCAATTGAACAATAGTTAAGATGAGGATAAATTAAGGCGAGATAAATTGAACGAAGAGCATTTCTCGGTACGATATACTTAAGCCTTCCTAGTATACCGACAACTTAAGCGATCTGGGCCGAAATATTACACACATGCTCATTACAAGAAAGCTTAGAACCAATATGAATCCCCAGAAATTTAACATTTTCCACACTTTGTAAGCAATTGCCCTCAATAGAAATTTTAAACTAATGACTGGCCCCGTTAAGGGTGTCATTATTAAAACAATAAAGTTCGTTTTTGCCGCATTTAGGGAAAGTTTATTCACAGTGAACCAATCAAAATAGAGCTTGAGTTCACGGCACACTAGCTCCTCCAGACGCTGTGGATTAGAGTCGCTGAAAAATATATTAGTGTCCTCAGCAAACAATACAAGTGAAGCATTCTTTGAAACATTGGAAATATCACTCTGTCCTTCTTGGATGCAGTGCCTTAAAACGTTACTAAATTCTATTTTTCTGTGCGCTTTGCGCACTATGTGATTCTCCATATATAAGCTAATTTTCCGTTTCATAATGCAAGAAGGAGAGAGTGTGCTTTGGATTACTGCAAAACTCCGTGCAACCTTCGTGATTGCCCATCCTAGCTCCCAATCCCCAAACCCGCTGCATCATAAAGAAATCGAATGGCCGTTAGTCCTGGTAATTATGAAACAAAAGGGCTAACTGCAATTTTAGGTCTGTTTAGTGCGTATTGAACGTTATTTGTAGACAGGTTGTTATGTAAAATGAAAACATTACTAAAATGTCCGCAAAAGTACTATTTTTCCGTGCCTTCTGCGTGCATCCATCATGTATTCTTGTTGTTCTATCATAACTGCCATGGAACAAACTGAGTATAAAGATTGCACAACTCCGTAGAAGCCTATGACCCACCACCCTGCGGGCAGCTAGTTTTTTTTTCGTAGGATGCCTATGGAAAATCCATGTTTTCAAAAAATTTTAAATTTGTTTCAAAATTATGGTTAGGGTTAATGGGGTAAGGGTTACGTGGATTCGAAATATTTGACCTGTTCTTTCATAATCCGGTGTCAGAATTACAAAAAGGGGTCGAAAAGCGGTTATTTTGGAATTAGAGGTGTGGCCTATTTTGGCCTATTTCCAAGAAGCTGATTGGTCCATTGGTAGGGATATTCCATTGCCATCCTACGAAAAAAAAAAAAAAACTCGCCTGCAGGCCCTTCAATCCCGCTGTATATCTCGAGCAAATCAACCGGCGGTTAGTCCAAATTGTGGTAATTTGAAAAGATATGTTAACAGGCTGCAACTTCATGGTCTGTTTAGTGCGTATATCAGTGTCAACTGTAGTATCAGTAAAATGCTTAATTGAAGTGCCAATAATCGTGTAAATGCTTCCGAGCTTCCGGGGCCTAGCCCGTTGACCCCACAGAGGGACATTAGTGAAATGGGCCCTATACGTCAAAGACGATCTTATGCTCCTACTATGGAATTACCACCTCGTAGCTAGTATTTCCATGACCCAATCTACCGGATCTACCTTGCTGTTGTAGCAGATAAATGAAGAAGGGTGGCCAAGGTCAAATTGACATTGGAAAATGCATTTTCCGGTAGTATTTCTTTTAAAGGTTTATGTGTGTGGGTGCGTGTGCGTGTGTGTGTCTGCTGTCTCGTCCTTCCGTTATAATTAAGTTTTCCTTACTTAGAGGGTTATGAGTTAACCGTTCTTGACACATATATTTTTATCGGGAATGCACCACTTGTTTGTCCATAAAAGGTTTAACAGCCCCATTCCCCCACTCACCGATCCTTAGGGACGCCCTCGATAGTGTTATATGTACAAACAGCTTAGGGTACTATAAATATTATGTCAAAACAAGTATCTTATCACTGTTTGAGGGTAGGCCTATACTAATCCAGTGATGCTGTTATTTATATACCTCATACATAGATAGGTCATGAATGCGTCCTTAGAAAACAAGCAATTTACAAACAACTTTCAGCGGTGGCTGCATTCTCTTAAAGACAGACAGTCATCACCCCAAAGTATATTTTTAGTGTATGTATATCAAAATTTTCAGTTGGTGACTGCTCTTTGATTGACATCAAAGTTTGAAAATTTGAAAGATGCAGAGTAGCTCACATTCCACACAAGGCAGAGAGAGTACTTTTATTACATTTTATAGCCTTGTATGCTCACCAGGACATGGCCTTAAGCAATAAAACAGGCTTATTCTTGCACAAGGAAGAGCCTCATACAGTTTTGGGAGGAGATAGAAGGTGCATAGTTGGGAGAATTGGAACTGTCTGGGATGATGAAAATTCCCTTTTAAGGTGAGACCGAAGTTTTTCAGCGCGAGTCCCCTTTCTAGGGATCGTCTCAGAGAATTTTCCCTGAATAAAATCATTACCACTGTGACCATCTTAGACCACCGTGACTTCTAGAAAAAATCCTGCGTCCTCTATGAGTAATGTGAATGCTAATGGAGTATCTGGCTGTTGATGATTGCAACTTATGTGTTGACTGAAACTCCTTCACTGCAATTTGCGAAGCGCTGCTGGAGAACTGCGCGATGCCCTCACCAGCGCGTAACCCATGGGCGTCAATCCTGGGGGACAGGGGGACACGTCTCCCCACATTTTGGAAATTCACCCATTGACTTAAGATTTTCACACAGTAAATTTTTGACAGAAGTGGCCATGCCCCCCCCCTCCCCCCCCCACACTCACACTCGTGTAAAGATTGACGTCCATGGCGTAACCCACTTGTCTAACTTATTGCAATGGTGTAGTTCATGGGGAGAGCCCAGGGTACTTACAAATTTTGTTAATTAATATGAAATTTTTTATTGTCTCTAAATTGCATTGGTAAGAGACATGTCACAAAGATAATTGATCACATTCCTAATTGAAAAAATAAGTCAGACTAACCGTCTGTCAAGTTTATGAGGGAATGGTAGTTGGTAGGAAAATGTATTGCAGGAGGCGGTTGCAATGGTCTTGCATGGAGACAATAAGTTTACTCAAGTCGTTGGCCAAAGAGTAGGTATTCCGCTCATGTTGTCATTAATAGTTATGAGACACCTATTTATATTGCATCTATTAAGAACTTGCTCCTTAAAAATAGAAACGTGTGTGAAAAATATTCCCAAAATCACTGTGTAGGCTACACTTTATCACTGTCGGGCTTTTATTAGCGTTGGGCCGATTATCGGTATTCAACACACGGTATCGGCCGATATTCCCTATTTTCGTCCTGCATGGATATCGGTAAAATTTATTTTACTACCAATATTACTTTACCGATAGGGGCCTACTTATCGTCCTATATATGTCATAAAATTTGTGTTGTATTTGAGTATTTTTGCATACAAGTTCCAGTATTTGATTTCATCAAATCGAAAGGACACTCGGTTTTGGTGTTCGATAGCCTACGGTTAGTCTGCAGATCAGAATGCTTAGTCTGCAGAATATGCTTATTTTCCAGTATCGGTATCGCACCCCTATCGGCCAATATCGAGATATGAAATACCGGTATCGGTAATATCAAGCTACTGGTAATATCGGTAATACACTAGCTAATTTGAAAATGCATGGATTCGATGATGCCCATAACATTCCAAAATTGGATCATCATGCAGCTTGAGTCCATGTTGGTGACTGCATTGAGCATTTTTGTGTAAACTTTTCTTACTCACCACACATCCGTCATCCATTCAAATTAGGTAGCGCGATCTGTGTTCGAAAGTGGGAAGGGGTGAAGGCGACGGGAGCTTGTTGTAGATTGTGCAACTCACGCGAGTACGTGACCCGATAGGATTTTAGGGCTTCAGGTTGGAATGACCCGGCCAAAGACTAATTTCGGGAGTGCGAAGCGCCCACTGGCTTGACTTTTCAGGGATTCCAACTTGGGTTTAGTGGAAAAGCCCCCATGGGGAACCAGTGGAAAAATCCCCCTGGATTTCAGGGGTGATATGACAGCTTTGTGGCATCTCAAAATGGCATTTGATACGCAATGAACAATTTGACCATTTTTCTGGTATAATACGCTAGAAACCTTCTTGCGGAGTAGCCACTACTTGATTCCATGTGCAGGGTTTTGTGAGTGGAAAGGATGGCTATAATCTGGATTTGGGGTTCAGGAACAGTTTCACTCCTGCCCAGACCAGTAGCCAGACAAAGCACTGAAGGGGGAGAACAAGCTTCCAGGGGGCGAAGACCGACTGCAATGGTCAAGTGGTTAGAGCATCCGACTTGCAGTCGCATATTGAAACCTTTTTGCCATTTCCGTTTTGCACAGCAAACCTGCCTAAAAACGAGCTAAATTTACCCTTTTTCAGCTCTTAAATTGCCATAACTTGGTAAAAAAAATTCACACAAATTTACTTCGCCGGAACGGTATATAAAAGTATAGAATAAAAGCTTTCCAAAAATTTACATCTGGAAACCAAGGAATAAACTTTTGAACCGTCATTTTTTCGATCCAAAAAGTATTTTTTTCACAGTTTCTCGCGAGACCTCCAGTAAATATTTCGGTTTGACCAGTTTCCGAATCCAGTTGCTAAACACTGCGTGACGTCATCAATATACTTCGAACGGAAAATGAAAGAGGACTAATGCTCTATCAACTGATATAAAAAGGAATGTGATTGACCTAAATTAAAGACCGTCACTTTCACAATCCAATCAAATTTCGTTTTCTAAAATTGAAGTGCAAAGCTCGGTCACACTGCTTACGTACCTACACTGTGTGAGCTGCTCTCACAGCAGTTTCGGATTAACAAAACCGCAAAGACTTCCTGCGTGTGCAGAGTATTTATTTCTCAGTAGATTTCGGGCCGATTTTGGCACAAAGGTTTCCATATGAAGGTCTGGGGTTCGACTCCTGGCCGGGTCATACCAAAGACTTTAAAAATGCAACCAACTGCCATTGTGCTTGGTGTTCAGCATAAACAATGGAGAAGGGAAAACAAGCCAGTGAGCCACAACTGGAAAAAAGGCCGTGACCGGCCCGACTTAAACCAATTGGTTAGAAACTGAGCCGTAAAACCTCACCTAAATCTAACTCCAGGGGCGAAATAGTTTTCGGGGGGGGGGGGGGGGGAGGGGACACACTAAATGCATTAAGGCAATGGCAATTTTTGACCTATAAGAGGACGAACATTTTTCCGAGGGGCTTCGCCCCTAGCCACCTTGGCTACGGGCTTGCTCCTGCCCCACTGCACTTTAAATACAGATGAGATAACAAAGCTATGTATACTATCAGATACGATCAGATACATGAGGCGATGGCACGAATATCCGCTTTCCAGCAGAGGAACATGAAATACAAGTGACTGTATATTTTACTGAGTTTGTTGTCTAGCATGGGCCTTAGAATAGGAGTGTAATTCTCTTCCTCTCCGCTAGGGATAGTTGAACAGTGGATAGACTGCATGGCTATTACCTGTGGAAAAGCGACATACTCAACTTTTCATCCTGATTGTGGGTATATGAAAACTTGCAAAGTATTCAGTGTAGACAAATGTAGAGTACTTCATACTGGCAGTAATAACTCCCCGGCGTTCTCCTTATTCGATGGGGGGAAAGGTGTCACAAGCCATAGATGAAGAAACATGCCTTTAAACCAATAAACATGTGTCAGAGATGGTTAAGAAAGCAAAAAAAAAAAAAAAAACAGACAAAAGACTTGGCTATTTTAAGTAGAACTCTTGACTTAAAGGAAGAACGATCCTGCTGCCACTACATAAATGTTAGTTCGTGTAACGTACACTTGGTTTCACACATATAGGTATACGTGGGAATATACCATAAAATTACTGGGAGGGGTCAGTCCTCTAGTGCCCTGATTGACCTTCAGAGTTTACCTGGGGATCTCAAAAATAGGCCGGGGGATCCTGCCGTGAATTAGTATTAGCACTTGTTTAGGTATTTGTATTTTTATTACAAGCAAATGATATATTGGGGTCAGCGTTACGCGGACGGTCGGTGACGGCGAGTCCAACGTCTGGGCCTGAGTCCAGCAAGCCTTTCCGGTCCAGGCGTCCCTTCTCCAGTCATACAGTCCTCAATGCAAGGATCCGTCGCAGGAAAGTTCCGTCGGCACGTAACGCAAATCAATTTAGCCACAAATCAACTTACAGGAATTGAGGTTTCTCCACAACGCATTATTTACTCACGGGGCGCATCTAAGGCCCCGATGTAACACCGTTGAATAGGGTGCGCACTTCCCAGTTAAAGGTAACTTTGTGAGAATAGTATGTCTTACCACACAAGGACAGATTAACACAAGACACTCTTCAGTTGGAGTTTGAACGCCGAGAAAGGTATATTTAATGCAATATATTCCCTCGAAGAAGTCCATTATTAAATATAAGCACAATGATAATCCACTCGAATATGGTGAATTATCCGAGTCGGTGACTTCCCTCAATCGAATTTCAATTTGGAATACGGTCGAAGTGGAATTAACCAAGTAAACAGGTAAAAACTAATAAGAATTTAACAAGTGTTGAGAAACTTTCATCCTTTGGCAGTCAAACGGGTTCTGAACTTCCTAAAATTAATCTAGACCTGTCTTCACCCTTGGAGGAACAAGAGGAAGCCCACAATATTCTAGAATCTCACCCGGGCCTGCCCTGCGTTAGCGCCTCACAAATATGTAAATACGTGTAGGGTAATTATTGGTTTCTCTGCAGCTCTGTCAAAGACACTCTACCAGGAAGGCAGGTAACTGAAACTACGGTTTCCTAGGCACAATATTTTAAGTTTGAAGAAAAGGGCAACTTATTTGGCATGAACACGATGCCATCGCCTCCATCGGTTACCAAACAATTAACCTCATACAAAAAGAGCTTTACACTATGGCAGGCCATTCATCCCTTTCAGGGAACAGTAACTTACCTGTTCCTTAAAAAAGATGAATCGCATGCCATAGTGTAAACTAGTATCGTGTAGGTGCGAGTGCTCAATGGACTGTTTAAGGGATGAAGTATGAGCGTAGGAAGCGGGGTGGGGGGGGGGGGGGCGGGTGTGCTTTATCCCCCAGTCAAAAATGTGGTGGGGCTGAAGTATGTTTCCGCTCCTCAATCTTAGCACAAAACCCTCTATTTGTTTCCTCTTAAAAATTGCCCAATATGTTACACCAAATTGCTTCAGTAAGGACCTTAACTATTCAAAAATTGTCCATAGACCCTCCCCAGGACTGCCGTCCGAAAGAACGTCCCCCCCCCCCCATTCTCGAACATCTTCCTACGCCAATGGAATGAAGTGTGCTAATTCGGTGATTTAAATATTAGCTATACACAGTATGACAATAGAAAACAAACATTTGAAATTTTATAGCAAAATATCATCCATTTAACACCACACCAGTATGGAATCCGCTTTAAATAAGATTTAAATCTGATGATCTGAAAGGTTCCGTTTCAGAGGAGCGTTTTCACGCAATAACATCAGATGTACGTCATTTCAAGGGAGGGGATTTGTTCTAAGTATTGGGGGGCATGACCACCTTTTCAAATAATTTACTGGGTGCGTTAAAAAATCAGTCAATGGGGAGATTTCTCAAATATTGGGGGACATATTTCCCTGTACCCCTCTTGATCGCCGCCCATGCGTCATTTGTCGTATGAACATAGACTTGATAATCTGAGACTCATGTCTGTAGAAATGAAAGGGGTTAGTGACGGACATTATTGAAACTTATTGTGTTATTTGTTGTTTCTAGGATGCCTATAAGCCTATGAGATAAGGATCTATCAGGGGGTACAGCAACAAGATTAACAAGGGTCACTGCGTGTAGACTGGATATACCAGAATGTACGATCGGTGCGAAAAGGGCCATCAACGCTTGGCCAGTCCCATCTGAACTTTTGCTTCTGCTTCTGCTTCGTACTGTGCAAACACCTCCGAGAGTGGGTTATCAAGCACAGGTCAGTGTGGAAGAGGAGCTGCCTAGATTTTGAAGCGCGCTTTAGACACAACGTCAGAAGATTAACATCGGCTAGACTATATTTGAAAGAACAGATATCAGGTGCTGCGCCAGTGGCGCAAATCCTGGGGGCAAGGGGGTTCGGCCCCTAGGTGAAAAGTGAGGGAGCAAAACCGTAATTAGGCACCACCAAATGTTAATAAAAATGCTCAAAAATTTTACTTACTTGGTCATTTTTAAACAAAAATGAAGGATATATGGCCAATAGCTCTTTGCCTAATACCCCTGCCTGGAACACGGCTGTTAATTTTTATTGATAAAACTAATTTAACTTTTGACATTCCTTTGCTGACAACACATACAGTTATACAACGGATATGGAATTAAATGTCAATGGATCGAAGCCGTATGAACTTAGACTACATCAAAGGCTGAGCCATTATGCATGGCTGACAATTTCAAGCCGAGAGCACAAGCCAACAAAAACTAGTCACGAATGCTCGTAAATGGAATATCTGTACTCTATGTATGTTAATTCTTAAAAAGAAAAACAATTTAAAATTGAATATCAATGAAGCAAGCCAATTTCTCGTCGTCATACATCTTGAACTTTGTCTCTGCTTTTTAGCTCAGCTGAAAGCTTTCAGCTGAGCTATTGCTGTCGTGCACGGCAAATGTCTGTTACCATAACATTTGCGTTTAAGTGCCTGACATTTCGCTGTTTTTCGTTAGATTTGGCTGAAATTTAGTAGAGATGTTAGCGAAAATGATATCTGTATGCTGCGTCTCTTTTCGATTAATTTGACCGCTATTTGACCTCGGGAGGGGGCTTTGTTTGAAAACGTAAAATTCCCTACTTGTCTTTCAGTTTTGCACCAATCTCAGTGGCGGATCCAGGATTTGGCAAAAGGGGGGGGGGGCCCAGGTCATAGTGGTTTGTATAAAAGCCCGATATGGGGAGCGGTCTAAAGAGAGGGGTGCCCAGGGGCAGTGCAAGGGTATTTTGATAAGGGCAAAGCATGTGATGAGTAATCGCCGTCCTGGGGAGGGGTCTAATGTCCCCCTTCCCTTTCAGAAATTTTTGCTAATTTAAGGCTACTCAGATGCAAAATGGTGATGTCTTTGGTGCATTTTTTGAACTGATGTTATATGGCTGGAAAGTGATTATATTCAGTGAATTTTAATTTTTGGTTGGGTGAAAGATGCTTTTCTGGGGAGGGCTCTAAGGGGAGGGGTGTCCCCTCCCCTTTGAGAAATTTTTGTTAATTTAAGATTGCTTAGATGTAAAATGGTGATGTTTTTAGCATATTTTTGAACTGATCATATATCGCTGGAAAATGTTCATAATTTAATGAATTTTAAATTTTACCCTAAATTCACAGTGCATTTCATTAAAATAAATTACAAGGCTTAAATAAGACACTACAGGGTAATATTGCAGCAAGTTATAATTAAAAGCCTGGTGTTGTCGAAAATATTCGTCTAAATATTAAAGAATTCTGAAATTCCCTTGAAAGTAGAAGCAGTGCTCCCAATGCTGTGGGCCTGGCTGGTAATAGACTGAAGTTAGCAATCCATTAATACAGCGCCCATGAGTAACTCCTTGCAATGCCCAGAGAAAGTGACTGAGGCCAATATAAGCCAAAATGTTATCAGCTGAAAGTCAGTAGCAGAGTTATTAACATAACACTTATTTTCTAAGGTAGAAAATAATGAACAAGTTTGAGTTTCCCTCTGACACATCTTATAGTCCTATTTCATTGGAATAGGGCCTTGTCCTTTGTTTTATGAAGTTGAAAAAACTTTCAAAATTTTTGGAAGGGGGGGACCGGGCCCCCTGGGCCCCCCCCCCCCCCCAAATCCGCCCCTGAATCTTGATAATATGTTTCATATAGATAGTTCAATTTGTGCTGAACAAAAGTTAAATTTTTTTTTCGTTTCTGCAATCATTAAAGGCATGAAAACAGCATTTTTTGAAACAAATTCTGGCGAAGTCCTCATATTCTGGAATACACCGAGAATCCCAGTTGTTATCATTTGAGAGACTTAGTACAACGAAACGAGGTACAAAGTATACTGAACATGTATAAATGTACAGGACGTCTCGTGCTTAATCGTGTGGAAGTGTTTACGCAAAGTGCAGTGTATCGATTTTTGAATACCGTACGTGGGCTACCCCACTATGTCAGACTATGTTTGCTCAGCTCTTTGCTTTCCAAACCAGGGATATGACATGAATAAGGAATATACCGTACAGCCTATGGAGGCGTTACGTGAACATGTGGCGCTGATCTCATTCAGGCGTTTTAATAATAGACTAGCTAAATTGGTTGGATAGTTAGGCCTACTCGAAAAGAAATACCGGACGTTTGAAAGTTGTGCAAGTTCTTGCGGTATAAGCTAGGCCTACACATTTTTGTGTTGAGGCAGAAACAAATATTCAACGTAGCCTGATGTCTGAATGGTTTTAGGAGTTTGGCTTAAAGTTTAAAGAGAATATATGCAGACGCCTTAAGTTTCAAGTTATTTGTAAACCGACCTTAATCTTTCAAATCTTCTTGTATCTCCTTTACAAACATTTTTCTTAACATTTCTGGACAAAAAATATTTAGTATGAAAGGTAAACAAATGACTTATCCTTCCTTAATAGCAAATTAGTTTATATTATCACATGAAGGAAAAAAGCTACTCGTGAATTGGGACGCCGGCGCGGGGTACACTACTTCAAGTTAAGGTGAATGTTGTCTAGCCTGAGGAAAGAGGAACCCACCCCTTTCTTTTAAACAAAGAACATAGCACGTTGATTGAAAATACAATGCTTTATATGGTTTAAACTTGATGGTTGTGCTAACATTGTTTGAAAAGGAAAACGTGCTTTTTGGAGGCGTGTGCCACTTATGTCAGTCTCGGAGCCTGCAGGAATTGTGCAGCTCATGCTTCTAGCAAGCGGGCCAAGGGGGCGAATCACTCTTTGAAATTTGTTCGCCCCCTAGCAAATTTTCAAGTTGCCATTGGCTTAATGGAATTTGTATACATTTGGCCCCCTTAAAAATTTGTTAGTCCTGGAAGACATTTCGCCCCCATTCAGTACCTTGTCAGGCTACGAGCCTGGTGCAGTCACATGGGCGTCCGTCGACACTTCAGGAACCGCCCCAGTCTTGTTCTCCGTTGCCGAAAGCCCCACCAGTTGTTAAGGGGAAGCCATGGGGGATGATATTTCAATAGCCTTAGACTTAGTATCATGTGCATATTTTCCCAACGCTCTCTACGAACTGTAGTTATACGGTACCCTCCGGCCTGTTGCGACACATTCACCGGTCCTAAAAGCGATCGACGATTTATACCTGGTAGATCCCAATCATACAAATGTTATGCAGTAAAATAATTTTGTAGCCAAAACGGGACTAAGGAGTACTCAGAATTAGGCGCGTAAAGTATTTAATTTAGAAATTATCCCTTTATATTCAGCAATTGAGCAGTTTTGGTTTTTCCAAATCATAGTGGCAACACGCATTTGAAATTTTGTCCCTGGACAAGTTCAAGGAATATCTTTGGGGCAAAATGTCGCTTTAAAGACCTTTAACCATTTGTAAAATTTCTTTATCGGAAGTTACTATCTAGGTCTAAGTATGGAAAACAAATGAGGTCACAGCAGCACTCATAAACATTCATTATTTGTATACTAACATCTGTGCAGTATATAAAGTTAACTTTGTGTACCAGATTTAGTCTTTCAGAGACTTCGGGATTTCAATACATATTCCATTGCATTCAGTTTATATTTATCTCTTTGTTTTCTAACGTTCGTATGAATAACATGAGTTACAGACCCAACCAAAATATTGACTGCAGACTTTTAGGTCAACAGGAAAAGCTGAGCTTCGGCAACATTGTTGCGCTTGTTTTACATTTAAAACACATCGCAGCTCTTGCAAATCTTTAATGCAGTGAAGCACATCATATTAACTTTGTGCTCAAGCTAGCCCTTTTTGCAAGTCTAAATGTACTCCCAGGAGTATTACACTGGAAAGTTTCCGTTCGAAACAGGCGTCTGAAATGCTAAAACCTAGGAGCTTCCGGGTACGTAGCCCCTGGACCCCACCGGGATTTGCCCCGGACTCCACCAGGGGCCCTAAGGCGGGCCCTGGATCCCACCCATTTTGGACTTCGCGCTCGCGGTTCCCCGCTACGCGTGCACAGTTTCATGTTTACGCGTAGTACATCATATGTGCTTTGCCCCCCCCCCCCCAAACCTCAAACAGAATTTGCGCCCCTGTCAACTGGCGGCGCGTTATATATGGTGGAAGGAGATCTCATTCCCGAGCAGTTCTTGGGTTCATGGAGGATTGATAACACCTCTTGCTAAAGGGTGGGGAAACAATTATGTGTGTGACTTGTTACGTCTAGTGGTCCTCAGTGTTGTAAAGAGTCACGACTCGAGTCACTTCCTCTCAAAATGGTAGTGACTAGAGGGAATTCAGGAGTAATTTCCCCCATTGAAATAGTCATGGGCGTAGATCCCGGGGGGGATGGGGGGATATATCCCCCCCAACATTTGACTAGGGGGGGATGGCCCATGCAATCATCCCCCCAATGTTTCAGTCTACAGATACGTTTATGGTGGAAAGTATATTTTATTCTTCATTTTCGTAAGAATTTTTTTCAATCTCGCTTCACTTTCTATCACAAATGTTTCTCAAACTATCAGAATTTTAGCAAATCGTTGGCAATCTATCGAAATTTTCGCGCGCTCCGCGCGCTTCCAACCTTACGTCAGTGTCACTTATATTATCAATATCTTCCGATAGCAACATTCGGAAAAGCACAGCAGCAAAAAGTTGAAAGTTTACCAATTAACAGGTTAAAGACTGGCTTATGGGAGTGGCATGTAGGTTGTTGGGCAATTGAAAGTGTCTCAATGTAGAGTCTGAATGCAGGTTTTGTAATGGGAATATTATTCTTCACTGTTTACACTCCATGTTATGACCATTATTAAGGTAATAATACACGAAACTGTTCTGATCACGGCACTTTTCGAAGAACAGAGATTCATCCCCAAACATCTGTGGGGACCTCGCATCAATGTGGGATCTGTCAATCTAATATGTAGCATGATGTAGAAGGTTGAAAGTACGTATCTGCCGTTAAACATTTTCCCAAAATTTTTTACCAGAGCTTCGCCAGTTCGCGCTGAGCCATTATCGGTATAGATGGTGATTGTCAATACACTTATGACGAAAACAGCACTCTTTAACGCTCTTATTAGTCCTTTACCCCTTTTGCTACACCTATCAGGGAGGTCTAATATCACCTCCCTGCACCTATACTCTCCCTCACTCTCATTTTCAATTGCTGGCAGCTGTTCGCCCGGATTTTAGTTCAAAAGTAGTAAAAATACGATAGTTGTAAAGTGTTCGGCGGCGTACTCTATTATCATTTGGATGTCAGGTAGTATACGCATTATGTCATTGCCCCCCCCCCGCCCCAATTATTATGATTAATGCAGAGCTTCCAGGAGGTCCTATTCAGGTATCTGCTAGCCTTATGTGCCCTTTCATAATGCACAATGAAGGAAAGGACATACTTCGTTATAACTCAAGAATCTTTTTGTGGACTCCACGCACACATTTTTGTGTAAAAACTTTCCCGAAATAGAAGGCAGTAAAATAGACATAAGGGAGGGGGCTTCAGGAGATTTGTTGACAACGTATCTGTCTCTTAATAGACAACATATTCTCTTTTACCTAACCAAAAATTAGCATTCACTAAATTATGGACATTTTCCGGCCATATATGATCAGTTCCAAAACATGCCAAAGATAGCACCATTTTGCATCTAAAAGTCCTTAAATTAATAAAAAAAAATCTTAAAGGGGAGGGGGAACCTCTTCCCCAGGACGACACCTTTTTGTAGTGACAAACGAAAGATCAAAACTGCTGCATGAAAATGCAGGAACGCATAAAAAACAAAGGTGTAATTTACGCAGACTTGGGGGAACTGAGCTATTATTACGACATCATCTATGGTGCTCCCAATCACAAAAAAACCTGGCGACGCCACTGATCTCAGACCAACTTGCAGGTCTTGTAATGGTCTCCGAATTCAAAATACAGTTGTCTGGGATGACCCTATATGTTGATCCCTACCTTTTTGAGCTTAGCAGGACATTGTTGCTCTTGTACAATTCCAATCCGGTGCAGCTTATCGACGAGTGCTCAAAATAGCAGTTCCTAAATGTATGAATATACCAATAGCCTACCAAAGAACATTACCACTGAAATTAACCCCTTAAAACAGTCTTCCTGGCACTTCTGAGACATTAAAACCAAGGAGCTTCCGGGGGCTTCGCCCCCTGGACCCCCACCGGGGCTTTGCCCCTGGACCCCACCAGGGGCCCTAAGGCGGGCCCCTGGACCCCACCCGTCGTAGGCTCGCGCTTCGCGCTCGCCGTGCACGCTTCGCGTGCACATGTTCCACATTTGCGATGGTTCACCCCATCCCCCCCAAAGTTGAAAAGAAATCTACGCCCCTGGAAATAGTACAGTGACTCGAGTCACCTAAAAGTTTGAAAATTGGTGACTCGAGTCACGATTCTAGTGACACGATGACAACTCTGGTGGTCCTGTTGAGTTACTCTGAAGCTGGATGTTGGAGAGAATGATATTATGAACCGCCTTATATAGATGGCAATAAAACGAAACCTGGAGCGTTGCACTTGAGGTGGCTCCCATTTGAGACTTAGTGACGCTTTCTCTGTAATTGTAAAGAACAAAGCGAGCTGCGCGTCTTTGGACATCTCAAATGTTGTTTTGTCACTTTTGATGTACAGATCCCATATGGCCCCACATCACTCCAGCTTAGGGCGGACCAAGGTTTTGTAGGCAGTTTCCTTGACACCTTTGCTGCAGGAGTGGCTATTTCTTCACAGCAGTCTAAGCACTTTAGGCCTGTTTGCTTTGTTGGTAGTTAATGTGGTGACTTCTGAAGCTGTTGACTGCAAATTTATTAATACTTCCAAGTTCTTCCTCACCTGCAGAGACTTTTTAGGCGTCTAATGAGAGATTTCACTTGAGTCGCACAGATGAATATTGTGAACACTACATGTGTACACCCACTTCACATGTCTTGCGAAGAAAATGGCCGACGCCTTTGGTGATGACCTTTTCAGCGTCTTTGATGACGAAAAACCATCAACATCTGCCGAAGATGTCATTGAAGACGACAAGAAATCATTTGAAAGCGACGAATTGTCAAAACGGTGAGATGACGTATTTTCTCCCTGTCTACAACCTTCAAGTAATGTCAACGTATTTGTTATTAAATACATTAAAGGCTAATTGCGCATGGTAGCATAATTTGTTTATTGGTACTAGTTTCGCGAAAAATATTTATATGTTTCCAAACTTAAAGGATCTCTTATCTCACCCCAGAAAGTAATAGTTCACCCAACTAAGTTACCTTCTAGCCCCTCCTCCAATTAAAACCAATCTTCATGTCTAATACACCTCTAAGACAAAGCCACAGTAGCCTGCAAGTGCAATAAGTTTCATTTTCAGTTGCACGAGACAACTGACTGAGGCCTAGACCTAGTTTGTTAGGCCTAATGTTACAACTTTGTTTGAATGAATGTCAAGTGCAGTTGTCAACAGTATTTAGAACTCTTGGGCTATCCCTTAATATGTTTTTGCAGAGAGTTGTTAGCAACTACCAGGTTTTGGAGTAGGACAATATGTTGAATGTTAAAATTCTGTATCATAATTTGACAAATAGCCTAGCCTAACTGCTTTGACTTCAGAATGTTTCCTTTTTAGACTCAGGCCTAAGTATTGCAACGATCTGTTTTGTTTGTTGATATCTTGCTAAGCCACTTGGCTACATCCCCAAAGAGTCCAAGTTTTAATGCATGTGCTTCTGATATGACCAGTCTGGAAAGTTGGTATCTGCTACACCGAATTTTTACGCCAGTCACCTGTTTTCTCAACTTATACGCCAAATTGTTGTACTGTGTTTTAAGTACAGAGTGTATGTAAAAGACAAGAAAATCACGCCATGAAATTGGCATATAAGGTCTTTAGTGCACGCCGAAGATCTTCGGTGTAACATACATGTTTTCCAGATGGGTGACATGACAGTTGGTTGATTTTGCACACAATGCTTTGCTTTGCTCGGGTTTATCAGACTTACCAATGCATATGCAGTCGCTGTGTGTCACACACATTTCAAGCTTCTCACATGCTCACATGCTGTTCACTATTAATCACATGCATAACAGCTTCAGCTTAACTTGCTTACTCAAAAAGGCCAAACTCAAGACCTCTGATACAACAATCATCATAGCAAAGAATTTTTACGTCTAAATTTGCAATACTGTAAGGTGAATACAATCAAATGACAACACACAATTGCACGAAATGGCAGACAAACTGGTTGAAAAATATTGTACCATTTAGCATCTTATTGCATTTACTATCATCCCCTCCCCTTAGACCCATCCCCAGGACAGTGTTCACATGTAAAATCTCTCTCATGTTGGAAAGTCTGGTTTATTTAAAAAAAAAAGAGCTTTAGCCAAATATAAGTACATATTTGAAATAGATGAAACTATTACAGTTCATTTATAACATACCTGTACTGTCGCTTATGCTAGGTCTGGCATAGCCTAGTCACTACAGTATTTTGTTCATACTTGCAATGAAACTTGCACACAACTACCGTATACCTTGCAATAATCACTGCAGCATTGATTATGAGGCACCACTGGTACAGTACTGTTCTATTCAAATAATGTGGAACTTACCCTGTATGCAGCTCTCGTAAGGCTCAGAGAACAAAGTACTGTAAATGTTTAAATGATCTAAGGATCTGTGGCTAGTGCTATGTATAGTCAAGTGGTATAGGCCAGAGGTTTACAGTACAACAGTTTGAAAATGTGCCATATTAGTAGTAATTGCAGAATTGTTTTCCTTTTTTATGACAGTAATAAATTAGTGCATTGGTATCAGAACTGCATACTTGTACAGCAGCTGTATTCTTGGTACATTATGGTGAACTGCATAAAGGCAGTAGGCAGTAGCCCCAGAATTTGCTTTGAAAAATCAGCAAATTCTTGCAAATCTCTTCTAATTGCATTACAAGCAACTCTGAAGATGTTTTGAAGATAACTGTTGCAAACAATAGGTAAAGCAAGGAGAAATTCTCCCTGCTTTTCACAATTTACAAACAAAAACATTGTCACATGATCAAAATAGGCCATTCATGAACTAGATTTACTAACTGTGATTGGGTGACAGCCTGTTGCCTTGAAACGTTTGGTATAGGAATGTACACTTGAGCTTGTTTCTAACAGGTGTAGGAATAGCACTGTACCAGGCCTTGCATTTTGAAATTTACAGGAGCTCAGTTGACTCCGCTTTCCTACTGAGTGTGAAGAGAGCTGATTGCATGGGTGGGTGGGAATGGGGTGTTCATGCTAGTTTTTCTCTCTTTATTTTCTTGTAAGGTCACTAGCGAAGATAAATGTTTATTCTTTTTCTAGTGTCCTGTTTATACTTCATCATATATTGTTTCTGTGTAAATTATGCATGTATGTATAGGCAAAATGAATAAATGAAATGAAAATTGCTCACCTATTTGGGAGCATCACTTCATGTTGAGTTTTCCATTCGTAAGTAATCATACTAGTGAACAGCACTATTTGAAGTTCATCTTGATAGTAAGTTGATAACATTTGCATTGCTTTTCTTATGAATAAAGAAAAACACAATATATGTTAAAACTGACAGTTTGTGATTTTCTTTGTTGTAGTATTCTTCATCTTTGTAGCTGAATACTGTATATTTCTGTGCATATCTTGACTACGGCACACCTACAGTCAATCAGTGTAATCAATCAGTGAAAGCACTGAGTCAGTTCATTATCTGAACCTTTTACAGTGGTAGAAGTAGTATGTAAAAGAAAAGGGGGAGGGGGGGAGGGTACACAGTGCTGCTCTGCAATTAAGAAAAAATGGAAAAGAAGTTGAGAAAAAATGGAAAAGAAGTTAAGAAAAATTGGGGGTGTGGGCACTCGCTTTGATGAACAGTAATGTGCTTTTCTAGTGCCCATCATGTGCATGTAAACTAATTCATTTGAATGTAATTTTGTTGATGAGTATACATATGAGAAATGAATTGAGCTGAATTGACTGTGAGGACCCTTTATCCCTCTTAAAGAGGAATGTGTAGTGAGTGCTCAACCTGGTGTTGGCACTCCAGGGCAGAAAGCTTCGAATTGATAATAAAGCCCCAACATCTTTGATGAGGCTGCCCTGCTGGGATTTTCTTTTCTTTTTTTTGTGGGTGAGGGAGGTGGTGGACATAATCATCTTAATATTTCCACTTCACCATGGTATTGGACACATGTTTGACTTAGAGCGACATCAGTTTCCAACAACTGCTATGGGTTTGAATCAACTTGGAGACTTGAGTCAGCCCCATTCCCCACCCCATTCAGGCAGGAAATTTTCTATTTGGGCGCAATATACATATATGCTATAATCAGGCAAACATGCATTAAAGTTAAGGTCAAAGTGCTCCAGTTGCACCTAAATTGGAAGTACAGTGCCATACTCCTGTCTGCTTATGTGTGCGGTTACAGTACTATGCTGCATTTATGATACTGTATATACTGGTAATGTCTCATGTTTGTGAGTGTCACTATTGTTTTTCATTGTAAAGATCTCTTTTAGAGTCTGTGAGCACTACAGTATTAGACTTGTGATTTTTGCTTTATTTTCTTTTATGTTTACTGTAAATTGGGAAGTAAGAATTGGTGGTTAAGTCATGCCAGTTTAAAGGGATTATTTCATCAACAAGAAATGTGCTGTATTTAGGGCTCCTTGGGTACAGTATCCTTATTCACAATTGGTAACTGCACTTGACATAAGGTAAATTCAAACATGAACATGGACATGAGTTCAAGTAACAGCTTCACTCTGATTAGTCAGTGGTTACTGTGCATTTTGTGTTTTGAACTTGTCAGTAGCTGAGTACAAAGTTATTATCCTGCTTCTACATATTTGAAGAGACACAGGCGGTGGCGTAGCCAGGATTTTTTTAGTAGGGGGGCACTGGGGGGGGCTTGACCATTTCATGCGAGGGCGCCTTGTTACTATCTAAGCGGAGCGCCACCATGAGTTGGCACGGAGCGTACCAAGAAAATTTGAGATTTTAATACATCCCAGATCGCTGGAAATGGCACTTGCCAGGCTTGATAACAGTCATCAAGATGTGCAATTTTGGTGAAAAAACGTAAAGTTCCATTTTATTTTATTCTCACGAGGTAGCGGTGGGCTAGGTTCCTGCACATACTGATACTCGCTGTCAATGACAAAAGCCATGCACCTAGGCCTAGACTATGGTGGGTACTTTAATAGACTATGATAACCATTGCATTCGGCGTAAATTGTGAAGTTCACATACCATTGGTCTCTTTGTAATTCACAGCAGGGGTGGTGCTAGGATTTTCCCG
The DNA here is from genome assembly GCA_029531755.1 of Holothuria leucospilota. Taxonomy (NCBI): domain Eukaryota; kingdom Metazoa; phylum Echinodermata; class Holothuroidea; order Aspidochirotida; family Holothuriidae; genus Holothuria; species Holothuria leucospilota. The sequence continues at coordinate 10,972,255 of CM055966.1, read as the reverse complement.
TCGCGGGGCCAGCGACCCCAAGTGACGACATCCCCGATTTTTTTGAGGGGTTGGTGAGGGGGATTTGAAGAAAATCTGTGTACTATACCATGCCATACTGATATATTGCATAAAATTTGTATATACTAGAGAAGCAAAGGCACTGATTTCATGTTTCTCCCGGAATCTAACTTCGTTTCCCTTTCGTTTCGTTTCGTTTATTTGCTTTATTACTTCACGCATACATACAAAAATACATGATGAATGGTAATAGAGACATATGTACATGAGGTGAAGGGAAGTACACGAAAAACCCTGCTGGGCTTGAAAATATAAACTCCCCAGAAATACAAAACAAACGACGTGCAATAGCAGAATAACTTCAGAATAACTTCTGATAACTTCTGAAATTGCAAAATTTTTTGGGTAAGCTTACATTAGAAAAGTCTGTAGGCCTACTTATTTAAAGCTTATATAGGTCAATTGTCCGAGCAGTTGGGCCTTATCTTGCATAACGTATATTGTACTTCCCTTCTAGAATCACTAGCCGTACCACACGACATTCACAAAAGAACATTAACTATAGGTTTAGCGAAATGAGATGAAATTTCCGACATTTACATAAATCCATGTATTCTACTTATTAAGTTACCTGAAAAGGAGGAAAGGGTTTGTACTAAATTTAGCTATAAGTAACGGAACTGAGGAAGAGCGTGCAGAGCGTACTGAAAATTTTGGGTTTTATTGCAGAAACGATCCTTTTGAAAGCCAAAATAGTAAATGGACCATGGGTAGCGAGAAAATTTTCCCCACAGGGGCCGGGTCATGCCAGTGACCCCAAGTACCGACAGCCCCTTTATTGAGGGGTGGTGAGAAGTTGATATGAAAGAGCCGAACTATCCAATGCCATTGCAGGACGTATTTTGCATAACATTACTTAATACTTTAACAGCCGAGTTGTGCACTGATAGTGTTCTTTTGAATCTGAATTTTGACACTGCAAAGCGCGCGAATCGCGTGAAAATTTTTGGTAGGCTTACACAAAACCCATATGAAATCATTGAGTACAAAGACAAAAAAATAAAAACGGTTGGGGTTGTAGACCGTATCGGAGAAAACATACATTGTGTCGACACCACCTGGACTACCTGATGAAATAGCCAAACTTTCCTCTGTGAGTCGCTCACCAACTGACCCTACCACATGACACACACTAGAGAACAGCAACTAGGCTTTGCGATATGGGATGCAATTGATGACATCTATAACCTGTGTACTGTGCCTACATTTTTCTTGGTAAGGTTGACAGGACTTACACTGTCTAGCTATGTGGAATGGAACTATTGAAGAAACTGGAGTGAATCTAAAGCGCGCGTAGCGCGCCAAAATTTTTGGGTTCTGATTAAAGAAATTGTCCTCTTGGAGACACCCTGGCGCCACCCCTGCCTCAGAGTCTGGAGTATAGAATTTAAATGTCCAATTTTCCGCCCGACTGAGACAAAATATCTGCCCGATTTAGTCAGGTTTCTGACATTTGGGGGCGGCTGCCCCACGGCCCGTACGGCCATGCCTGGACTACCAGATGGAATAGCCAAACTTTGCTCCGTGAGTAGCTCAGCAACCGACCGTACCGTATGACACACACAAGGTAACAGCAACTATAGGCTTTGCGATCTTGGGATGATATTTACTATCATCTCTATATAAACTGTGTACTCTGCCTACCGTGTAACTTGTAAAGTGAACAGGACTTATACTATCTAGCTATGTGGAATGGAACTTACAATATATTGGAGAAACAAGAGTAATTCACAGCGCGCGAAGCGCGCCGAAAATTTTGGGTCATTTATAAGAGAAATTGCCCTCTTCAGAGCAAAAAAAAATAGGTATATCGTATATCATTATCAAGTTGAGTAGTGAGTTGAGTGAATTTTTTTTTTGGCCCAGATCGCCAGTGGGGGGGGGGCGACTGGGGGGCGACAAGCTTTCATGGGGGCTGTCGCCCCCCACGCCCTCCCCTGGCTACGCCACTGGAGACAGGCTCCTTGCTCTGCAACACTCTTGCTAGTGAGTACTTTCATACATTTGCAATATAATAGCAGCTCCAGTCAGCAAATCTCCTTAAGTTACTACATACCCAGTACTAGTTGCATGCATCTCAGAGGGAAGAAGCTTTGATTCTGGGAGCTCTTTTGCATCATAGGCCTACAGCATTGTATGTCTACTCTACCATACCTTGGATGGAGTAAGCTAGGTGGTTCTAGTGAACTCGCTTGCCCTCAAGATGTCTTCAGATCAAATCTCTGTGGACACACTTGGAAATTTTCTGACTACACAAAATTGGTTGTTTGGCATGGCTATTTGCAGTGGTACTGAGGAAGTTGTAATGTGGTGATTTCAAAATGCACTTTCATAAAGTCAGGAAGTTGTCTGATTCAGGAAGTTGTCAGCATCAGTACTTTGCTTGTTTCAGTGGTTGAGCAGCAAGACCTTAGCCAGTGATGCATCTGGCCGTCTTTGAGACGGCTAAATTTGAATGAGAGACGGCCATATTTGAGCAGAACTGCTTTTGAGATGCTAATAAATGGCTTTGTCTAGTCTCCCAAATTGAGTTTGATTTGACATCACTTTGCTCAGACATACAGTAATGTTAACTCAATGATATTCAAACCAAATTAGTCCCCACCAAAATCATACCCCTTTTTGCTATGGCAAGTTAATTCCCGTAATTTAATTAGAACACTCCATTATAAAATACCCAAAACATTCAAGGAGACTTAGGTGTTTTTACAGCTTTGTGAGCATGATTTTTACCCTAATTATGTGAAAAAGTCTTTCTCTTTCTGGACCCCCACCAAGGGCCCTAAGGCAGGCCCCTAGACCCCACTCGTAGGGAGCTTCCCGCTTCGCTCTGGCGCTGTGAGTGAGACTTCCTCCTTCAAAAACCTGTCGAAAGCTCTATTTGCAGTGGTACTGAGGAAGTTGTAATGTGGTGATTCTAAAATGGGCTTCTATAAAGTCAGGAAGTTGTCTGCATCAGTACTTTGCTTGGTTCAGTGGTTGAGCAGTGGTGCATAGCAAGGATCCTCCGCACCTTCCAGACTTTGGGAAAGTGGCTCCAATAAAGACTGGGAATTTATGCACTCTCACCCATCGGATGGGGATATTAAATGATAGCATTGGGATCAGTTAATACTCCAGTGCCTCATAACCACCTCATCACTGGTTCAAAGGAGATTGCAGATCTTGTCAGTGTTCATCCAAGATCAAGATGTTTTGGGTCCTTGAAGAGCCCGGGGGGGGGGGGGGGGGCTTCCTGACCTTGTGTTTGATCACCTACATGTTTGATCATTGTAAAATGTAAAGGCTCTGTAGGGGTAACTGGGCCTCCTGAAGGATCCATTCAGTCTGGCTGCAACAGATGTTGTTGGCAGGATGAGGTTTTATTACCATATCTAAGCTGTATGAAAAGCAGGATAGGGGGAAGGAACTAAACACTTAAACACATTGGTTCACAGCAGCAAATGCCACTTTGCCATCTGAGGACTGTTTCCAATTTTTCTTGGTCCTAGCCTTACAGTAAAATATGGTCCTGAGCAGAAGTATGAAGGACAGTACTTTTATTGTTGTGTATTCTCTCAGGACATTACAGTACTAACAACTTTAATAGAGTACTTATGTTGTTCTGTGCTGCATGTAACTGTGTACTGCAGTAACTGTTATGCACTGTAAGTACAACAAGCACTGTAGAAGCAAGGTTAGTATAAAAAGCTTTGTCACAGCAAGTATAAATCAAGCCACACACAAACATTTAATACTGTGGACTCACATTCTCAGCAGGTGTCGAGTACAGAATGTACCAGTTGTTAATGTACAGTAGATACTCTGACATCTGCAAACAATGACAGAGATCATCCAATTTCACTATATTCATGAGCCTTACTGGAAGTTATCTCTTGACTGCTTCCATTGTGTAAATGTTCATATTACAATGCAGAGCTTATGTTGATTGTAATGATCTATCACCTCACTTTAACGTAGTATTATTAATCAGTGGGACTCGGGTGAATTGTAAACTGTGAGAGAAGTCAAACTTTAAAACCCCATTGACTTTGGTCGGGTGAAATATGTGGTAATCAGACTTTAGTCAATATATTAAAATGTGAATATTTTGACCTCCACTAAAAACAATAGGGTTCTTCCTCTAACAACAACGCATCAAAATACAAAGCATGAAATCTATCCAAGCTTTCTAACTTGAGATTCGTGTAAACAAGGTTTTCAGACTTTGTCCCCTGGTGACCCAAGATGACCTTGACCTCCACCAAAAACAATAGGGTTCTTCCTCTCACCACAACGCATCTACATACCAAGCATGAAATCTATCCAAGCTTTCTAACTTGAGATATCGTGTAAACAAGGTTTTCAGATTTGACCCCTGGTGACCCAAGATGACCTTGACCTCCACCAAAAACAATAGGGTTCTTCCTCTCACCACAACATATCTACATACCAAGCATGAAATCTATCCAAGCTTTCTAACTTGAGATATCGTGTAAACAAGGTTTTCAGATTTTGACCCCCGGTGACCCCAGATGACCTTTGACCTCCACCAGAAATGATAGGGTTCTTTCTCTCACCACAACGCATCTACATACCAAGCATGAAATCTATCCAAGCTTTCTAACTTGAGATATCGTGTAAACAAGGTTTTCAGATTTTGACCCCTGGTGACCCAAGATGACCTTTGACCTCCACCAAAAACAATAGGGTTCTTCCTCTCACCACAACATATCTACATACCAAGCATGAAATCTATCCAAGCTTTCTAACTTGAGATATCGTGTAAACAAGGTTTTCAGATTTTGACCCCCGGTGACCCCAGATGACCTTTGACCTCCACCAGAAATGATAGGGTTCTTTCTCTCACCACAACGCATCTACATACCAAGCATGAAATCTATCCAAGCTTTCTAACTTGAGATATTGTGTAAACAAGGTTTTCAGATTTTGACCCCCAGTGACCTCAGATGACCTTTGACCTCCACCAAAAACAATAGGGTTCTTCCTCTCAATATGGGCCATCTATGTACCAAGTTTGAGAACTGTCCAACTTTCCCTTCTTGCGATATCGTGTAAACAAGCTAAGCCGTCACATACGCACACACACACACATCACCATCGCATAGATTCCTTGCCTGCCTTCGGCAAGGAATCAAAAATGATGAAAAAAGCTGGACTGGTATCTTCCTGGTAGCTAGGAGTTTTCCTTAAAACAGGCAACATTTCATAAATCTTGTATAAATATGACAGACAGTGAACTGCCAAGCTAGTACCCAATCCCTCCTTTCCCCACCTCATTTATTCCCCCACCTCATTTATTCCCCCACCTCATTTATTCCCCCACCTCATTTATTCCCCCACCTCATTTATTCCCCCACCTCATTTATTCCCCCACCTCATTTATTCTCCCACCTCATTTATTCCCCCACCTCATTTCTTCCCCCACCTCATTTCTTCTCCCACCTCATTTCTTCCCCCATTATCAGGATGACCAGGGAACTTTTCCATTCTTTAATGATTTCTTTCAACTAGTGAAATTTCCAGTCCAGCTGGCCTGCTCAAAAATAATTCAAGATCAGTGCAATCCAGTTCTGGCTTGGTCCATAAATCTACATCCTTCTGTACCTAGTATCATCTTATTAACAGCATGCATGTTGCATTTGTAATGATTTACCTCATCTTTAAAAACACAGAAGAAATCCTTTAACATTTGACTACATAATTTTCCACTAAGATACATTTGAATGTAATGGTCTTACATTATTTCAACTGACCACTTTAAGGAACACTACATATTGTACATGGTGCATTTAACTGCATGTACTGGCAGCCCCAATGCCCTGCATGCATGAAATACAAGTCAGCACACATCCACAGTACTGTATATCACTGAGTGTCATTCATATCTCTTCAGCATCCACACAATATGGTAGAAATCAATTATGAACTCAGTCTTTCAAAGCCTGGAGAACACTAAAATCCCAAAGTAAACATCTCCATCTACTTGTTCAATTTACAGTACATACAACAGCCATCGATTTCATTATAAAATTTCCAACAGTATACATGTATATAACAGGGATTTCATTAGGAAATTTTCAACAAAATTCATTTCAATTTTCAAAAGTAGTAAAATTAATATAATTTGAAATGAGCACAGGGTAAGAAAATATGATCATGGCAAGTCATGCAGTACTTCAAATTAAAGGTGCACAATGCAGCTGTTAATTTTCTCTCTAGCTGGAAAAGGTTTGTACAGCATCAGTAAACTCCTTCCTCCCTCAACAGAAACATGATTGTTCTATAAAAATAGTTAATATACTGCACATTGAAACTGAGTACTGTACATGAGCATGCGCCCAAACGACTGATACTTTTTCTATACTAAAGCCAAGGAGTAATATGTTTCCTGTAAGAGATCTGTTATGATCTATGTGCTATGATCTATGTACGTACTAGGCTTGAAGGGTTACCCAAATACACTTCATGACTTTTGGCCAGGAGTCTAGTCATAACATTTACTCTTTTTTTGAATCGTGATGCCTGGGGAATTTTGAAAACTGTCCAATATACAAAAAAATATCACATTTCAGAGATTCTGTTTTCTGGGTGATCATAAAATACTTCAACACATGCACTCTTTTGATCTATTTTTTATCCAGTCACAAGATTCCTGTTCAGTTTACCTCTGTGATTCTTAAAAAACTGTACTGGTGGTTCAATTAACACCTCAGCCCTTGGTGAGGTATGTTCCTACTGTCACTTACTGCACAGTATGACATCATAGTAGGAGTGGCAAGATCCCTTTTCAGAGGGGCAACTAATAGGGGGGCAGGTACGTGAATCCAATTATAATGGAGTTTCGCAATGTTCTGTACATGCACAATCAGTATCTGAAGCCAAACGTTCAGATCTGCGGTATGATGTGAAGTTTCTGTTTACAACAAAATGTCGATCGATACGAAAGGTAAAAACAGAGAAAGCAGATTGCAGTATGATTCTTTGTACTGTGGAATGATGACCTCTAAAAAGTGCACCATTGGTATTAATAGTCATACAGCTGAAATATTTTTAAAATATGTTGAAGAAGTTCAGAAAATTGCCATTGGAGTACTACATTTATTTAATCCATTCCTTACAGCAGTTGTTGCAGCAACTCAAACATATTTATGAATATCCCTATATCTCTGTTACCAATTGGTGACTGCATTTTGATCGACATAGATTCAAAACATAGCATCACTCTGATTGGTCAATGTCTTTTGCAGATCACTCAGTAGTGTACCCAATGCATACAAAACAGCCCACACACATTACAGTACTCAGCATGTGGGCTTGAAAGTTCTCGGTGCAAGCTCTGCTTTGTCTGGAATGTGCACTAGAAAAGACTTTTTTTAAATTGAAAGACAGGCTAGTAAAACATGTACACTTAGCAGGGAGAATTTTAAGAGTATGCAGCAAGATTGTTGCCTTTTTAAGGATATTTCATAGATGAAGAAAATTTACAGTAAGCTTGATCTATGTATAAATATTGAACTAATAAAATTATCTGCCAGGTTGATCAAATGTTTTCATAGCTGTGAAAAGTTTTGAAAGGTGGACTACTACTGGTTTCTCAGGCCAAAAAATCAAAAGGCTATGGGCTAAACTTGATCTAAAGTCTGTAACAATCTGGTGGTCAGACAATTGTTTTCTTCCTCAGAGAGATATTAAGGAGTAACATGGCCAAAGTACGGTAAATTGTTTTGGTGTAGGGTAAGGTAATAAAGGATTAGGCCTAAACAATGCATTAGAAGTCAACATTCCTATGCCAGCAAAAGTAGGTATATGTTTTACTTTTTTCATGCGGCTTTATAAGGGGTTTCATCTCCTTTCTTAGGGTCCTTGTTGAGCAGTTTTAAGACCTTCCTGATTCCTTTTCCACCTACATTAAACACATAAAACTTTCACACTTCAATTAGTCTGCATGCATGACTAAAACATGAGAGTACAGTAGGTAAGTCTTACATAGTGTTGACTTAGATCAGAAGCCAGTCTAATGCATGTTTTGGCTCCAGTGCCACTAGATTTTGACATGACTGGATGCTAGTTTTCCAAGACTTCACTAATATTTTAAAAGTAATGACCCCTACAATGCCGATATCTGTTGCTATAAAAACCATTACCCATTACAACTGCATTAACAATTTTTGCAATAGAGTTCATAAAACTTATCAATCAATTTTTGTCTCTTGCAATGGGTCTTTAGTAGTGATTGTTATAGTTGACTAGAAGATATAAACTCGTTGACATTGCTTTCGGCAATAACTCTTCGCAATATAAGCAATGATTTACAGAATTATACAGTTAGCGAGTGATTTAACAATCATCGCTAAGTTCATGTTTGTGAAATCAGCCCCAGGAGCCAAATATCAAGTAACACTGGAATACAAACTATCAAGCATAATGCTCATGACTAATTAAAAAGCTCCAACCTGAGTTTTGGATGTAATGAAGTTGTGGGAAATGACAGGGCATTTCGTACAAAAATTAGGTGTATCCTATTCGTATATATTTCAAGCAAACCAGGCATAAAAAACCTGGCTCCTGCTAAATTTAAGGCTTGGAAAAAGGGCCAGGGCCATGTGGGAAAGGGATGAACTCAACATGAAAAAATGCTTTAAAGTTCAACTCACATAACCTTACCTAAACTTGACATTGTGGTTCTTCTTCACTGGTCCAGCTGAATCTGACTTCCAAGGTGAACCTTGTCTCCCCATATACAGTACTGCCCAAAAGTAACTGATGAAATGCGCTCCCGTTTCCCGCAATCCATAGCAGGATGAGTGCGGGAAATCTTTTATTCCGCAGAGCGCGCTCCCCACAAAAGTCGCGGGGATGTACCGTTGCGTTCTGTGGCTTCAGCAGGCCTAGCTGCCTATTGTTGTACACTTATAAGCTCTTCAAATGAGTAATGAATGTAACGGGAATATAACGGCCGGCTAAAGCAGCAGGATAATCGTCGAATAACCTTCTCACTTTTATGGTTGTGTAAAATTAAAACTTAACAATGAGGAGGGTCGTTTTGTCGAAAGTCTTAAGATCCCCGCTAGTGAACTTGTAAAGTTGCCTGGGAGACGAAAATACGATCCCCTGGTCAACTGCTTTCCTTTGAAGTGTGGCTCCCTTTTCATGCACAACAGAAGAGCACAAAGCACCGAAAAATATCAATGGGGAGGTTTCCCGATCGATATCGAGGGGATTATAACCTTAGATAGTAGGACATCGATGCTTCCTAGGTATAGTACCTTGATGAGTAAAGTACTGTTTAGACAACAGTCAGCACAGTCACTTTGTACAGGGGACTATATGTGCTTTGTAACCTCTGGTACATTCGTTACCGAAAATGTTTCCAGCAGCCATGTACTCCCGAATTATTGGAAATGAAAATTGTCGTACGGCAAACGTCACATTTTGATTGCCGTACAACCGTTGACCAAAAATAATTACAACTTATTTGTAAAGATTCTTTAAGAATATTTGTTGACTGAGTTGCATCATTTTTCTCTCTTTTGCTAACCCACTGAAAGGATGAGAACGACAACTGCATAATATTGAGGTAGTCAGGATGTGTCTCCACGTAGCGGCGTAAAGTGCCGCTGCTATTTTAAATCACATTCATGGAAATTTTGGCAGACAATATTACCGACAAATGATATTTTTATGATAATCTTCCAATTGAAGTTCTGACTAATTAAATTCCTTCAGTCCAACATGTACATGCCTCAAATCAAAAGTACCTAAAACATGTCAGAATTTAGACCCTAAAGGTCACAACCCCAATCACAGAACCTTGCAACGGCCCCGAGAATGATCGGCACTGATTATTTCGCAAGTACATGCCGAGCAAAATTGACCCGAACACGCCTGTATCCCGAAGGCTGTCCACGCCGTTTGGAACACTCTGCGCTGCCACTTGCAACTTGGAGCAATGAATATTACGATGTAAAATTTATCTCGCATTCGCTCTCCTTGTTTTATTATTTTCATTTTCTTTTTGAAAGGGGAGGGGATTTAAAAGTATTTCATTCATTCATTTAATTTGTGAACGATGTTTATTAAGTATGATGTTTCAATAATCGGTCAAGGAAGATTGAAGTTAAGCATTTTACAAATAACCTTTAATAACCTCCCGATTTCGTTTACACAATAAACTTGAAATAGGCTATACTGCTTTTATAATTTTTATTTCCGCGGGTCCCGTGCACACGTTTTTCTTCTCGATTTCTGCATACTAGGGGAGAGGCATTACTTCACTTAAAACTACGTTTGTTTTTTCTCGGCTGAATCGGCGTGTGATGGTAATTAGATTGAATTCTACTCAGAATGCTCCGAAGCTTATTTTGGCATCTACAATATTTTTCCAAGCATGTAGGCTGATGAAGATCGGAAGCTATTACGTGTGAAACAAATAACGATTAAGCATTTTGACAAAGTATGTTCTGGAAAACGGAAAAAAGAATTTGTTCCATAGAAGCTCCCCATTAGCTTTCAAGGTCGAATTTTATTCGAAAAATTTTACCGAGCTTTGCCTGACCAGACCCACTGCCGAAAACTGCGGCCTTGGGTTTAGACACTTCTTCCTAGGCCTACTGAAGGCATATACTTAAACGCGAGTAAGAATTGGAGAAATATCAGTCCTATCAAGACTCTCCGTTTCCTGTATGCTTAAAAGTAGAAAATGTTTCACCATATTTCCAGTGCTCCCCATTAAAAGATACATATCAAAACAAGAAAAAATCACTGAACAAGGCTTTAACGTCACAGCAGGACTTGAACTCAATTACGGCATCCATTCCGTGCTTCACTGGGATCGGAATTGGTCTGGACCGGTAGATCTCTGAATTGCTCCCCTCCCTGGGCTCGAACGAAAGTTATGTCCTCCCAAACGAGCATTGCTTCATATTTATTTAAAACACAACAGGCTGAGTTTGGGATTTGCATGGGACGGAGGGGAAAATTTGGTAAGAGTCCGTAATTTGACTTTGCATGGATCCGCATATTCGGGGGAATAAATGTTAAACTGCTCAAGTCCATAAAATTCAACCATTCTGCTATCTACCAAAAACTTAGTCAGAGGGAACGCCATTGCAATGACAATACATCTTAGTTCCGACATCCTCATGTTCCGGTACAATACAATGGCCTTACTGCATTTTCGTTTTCATTTCACGAAGATGTTGCGATGAATATGGATCCCATTTTAACCCCACCCGTAACCTTTGGAACCACAATGGGCTTCATTTTAATTCTAACGAACCTCCTTCTATGCCCTCTACGACGCAAGTGCTTAAATTTTGAAGCTTACCTATTTTTCAAAACCTTTGAAGTCCGAGTCCTTAGGAAAACATTAATCCAATTATAGTCCATTTAGGGAGAGAGAGAATGAAGATGACAATTTCGGCAATCAATTTTCGCGACTTGGCACCTGAATCTCCGACTCAGGGCCCTACAGCGGAATGCAATGCAGTATATACCCCCACCCTGTCTTTGCCGGGATCTCTCTTAAATTCACCCTCGGCGTGATGTGCTAACATGATCCGAATTTTAACCCGGCCCTTGCAACCGTATCTGCATTGTCACTTAGTACTGTCACACGCTATATACGCTATAGGTGCCAGCAAAGTTCCAGGTCTAGTCTTGCAAAACACCGTTCATACATGGGCCTAATATTGTACAACGTTAATGTACACATACCACAACTTGCAATTGCATGCTATAAGGGCCACTGCAAATACCTGGGAAATACAGTTTCTGTACGAAAAGTAGCCAATCGCAGCTGTGGATTTAATACTCATTCATCATAAACGGACAGCGCCCATTTTTGCGTAACCTATTTTGGAAGTCGTATGCTAATTTAGTCCTTGTACGTTTACGTGACGTCACACACATTGCCTCAAATTTCTTTGCAATCTTCGACAGCCAGCGCCATCTTGGTTTTTACACATAAGTGATATTTCGTCCGATACCAAACTCTTATCAAATACTTTTCCCAAGAGAAGACTTATTCTACACCCATGAATAAGATAAGACACAAAATTTAGCTCGAAATGGTTGATTTTGCTGAAAATCTTCATACTGAATTTTCGCCCATGCCAGCTAGTTCGTAACGCACGTAGAGCGGTACGTTACCCAGAGTATGAAATTTACTTCGTTAGGTTACTATACCTGCACTATCAGGCCTACACGCGGAATCGCCAGTACGATCGTGTATAGACAGTACAATACTGTAAGGCAGACCGTGCTGTAGAAGTGGGTGTAGCCTAGTAGGGGCGGGACTTAACAGTTGGTCGCTAACGGCAAACCCTCACGGGGATTGGTAGAAGCTAATGGATATTTTGCACGCGTCAGTTTGTGAAAAAAAGGGGAAGTCCAAAGACGTCACAAGTAATGCCCAAAAAAGGTGTTTTGACTGGTTCATTACCGATTATTTGTCGTGAAAATGTGCAATGCTCGCAATACACAGAACGTTGCATGCAAATAAGTTGGGAATACTACATGTGCCTGGGAAATGATTGGCCGGCCACACGGTCGGATCCAATTCGCCAGCGGGGAAGGTTTTGTTTTTTCGTAATTTGCTGAAAGGCCGTACAAACTGCAATTCAATTCCCAGAAAGCTGACAGTTGCCAGTTCTTTCAAGTTGAAAAGTAAGATGGGCTGGGGAATATCTATCGCAAGGAACAAAGGGGTGTTACCGCCGCGCGTAAAGCAGCAATCCTTCTGCTATACCACTGTTGACAGTTTAGGGCCCTCGATTGGAATGTTCTCACTGATATCAAAATTACCAAGACAACTGAAACACAGACCAAGTCATGTGCCCTGCGCGCAATGTGGCTTTGTAGAGTATTGTGTAGGCCCTTGTCTGGCTGGAAGCCAACATTTTCGTGAAAGTCAGGCAGAAAAAATACGTATCTGTTCTAATCGGGATTATTACATTGGATATACAAATCGTGAGCGCTTTACAGTACTTACAAGGTAACGATAACACTTTCCTTGTTGTAATGGAATTGCAGGCTATTTCTAAAATGAAAACGCAGGAGATAGGGGATGAACTTTTGCAAGTTTTCATCAAAGCACGCTAACACAGATAGGTACCGTAAGGCTGATATGGTTTTGCAAAAAAACAATACCGTGGTCGTAAGACCAATTTTGATCGACACATCTTGTTTAAATTGTTTGTAAATCAGGCCATATGTATATTTCTTTCGTGGCTACCGAATTTCAAAGCAGAAGGGCCCATTATGGTCCACTATCACATCGAAAGTTAAGAGCAGCAGAACAAGCTATACTGCTATTCTCGCTAGACTTACCTTGCTTGGTTGAGTCGCCGACAAACCTGAAAAAGAAATGGGCCGAGCGAGGCTGGAGACCCAAGTGAGGGAGGTGCGTGCACGGAACATACAATTTTTCCGGGCGAAGTACATGTTATTGTATGGTCAGTTTGCGCTTAGCCCCATTGGCGTATGACAAAAAAATCCCAATTTGTCCCTAATCGGCGAACAGTCATGACAAATTTTGCCCTGAAACACCATGTTTCGGCACTGTATTTGGACAATGTTTTGCATTGCCGACCTTTGGTTGCCCCCCCCTTTAGCTACGCCACTGCGAATCATTGCGTGTTCAGTTGAGAAATAGATGCTCTCTTAAAATGTACTGTAAAAATAATGTCCCAGTATCCGAACACAGTTTTATTGGTAAAATTCGAGTTGCCACTTCTCGCGAAACACTTTGTTATAAGAAAATACTTCATTCCACGACAGCCTCGCGCAATATTTCCAAAATTTTCAGAAAATCGTTAGATCGTAGGCCTAGCTGACGAACGGAGATGTAGCCTAACAATTTTCTTGTAATGTTTGAATTTACTGCCGATTTCTTGCCATTTTTTTCATGTTACCGATCTTCCGAAAACATTGGATTTTCACAATTTACTACACAATAGAAGTGATTCCTAAAAATGCCATGATTGTACTGCAATTATTAGTACCAAAGCACCACGACTTTTAAAACAAAATGCTAGCAGATACTCATTTGAAATTCAAAAAAGTCGCTCCGATTGCTTCGCCGTAAAACTCAGGAGATGTTAGTGTTAGGGCTAGATTTTCAGAATTAAATAGCAGTTTTATGTTCTTCCACAATTTATCAAAAGATTCATGAAGTTTCCAAACGCGCAATAATATTTTCCAACATGCAAAAAATTTCCGAAAGTAAGAAACGTTTTTTTGAGTGTTCTAGATGATTTCTAACAAATGTCCGATACCTCTCTCTTTAATGGCACAGATTTTCGGAAGTAAATTGCAGTTTTATGTTCTTCAGTTATTTATCAAAAGATTCATTAAGCTTTTACACGCGCAAAAATATTTTCGAACATGCCAAGAAATTTCCGAAACATTTTCGTATATTCTCGATGATTTTTAACAAATGTCCGACGAAGATTTTTTTTTTTTATTGATGACGGAGATTTTCGGAATTAAATAGCAGTTTTATGTTCTTCCATTATTTGTCAAAATATTCATGAAGTTTCCAAACGCGCAATAATATTTTCGAAGGAGCAAAAAATTTCCGAAGGTAAGAAACGTTTTTTTGAGTTTTCTCGATGATTTGTAACAAGTGTTCGGTACTTTCTCTTTAATGGCGGAGATTTTCAGAAGTAAATTGCAGTTTTATGTTCTTCCGTTATTTATCAAAAGATTCATTAAGTCTTTAGACGCGCAAAAATATTTTCGAACATGCCAAGAAATTTCCGAAACATTTTTTAATATTCTAGAACTATCCGATGAAAAAACGGAGATTTTTAGAATTAAACAGCAGTTTTATGTTTTTCCAAAATTTATCAAAAGATTCATGAAGTTTTCAAACGCGCAATAATATTTTCCAACATACCAAAAATTTCCGAAAGTAAGAAACGTTTTTTTAATGTTCATCAGTTATTTGTCAAAAGAGTCATTAAGTTTTTACACGCGCAAAAATATTTTCGAACATGCCAAGAAATTTCCGAAACATTGTTGTATATTCTAGATGACTTTTAACAAATGTCCGATTGGACCTTTTTTTTTTTTTTTGATGACATTTTTTTTTTTTTTTTGTGAGGAAGATTTTCGGAAGTACATATCAGTTATATGTGTAATTCCGTTATTAATCAAAGGTGCATGAAGTTTTTAAACGCTTAAAAATATTTCGGGACTTGCCACGAAATTTCCGATACATTTTCGAATCTTTTAAATCATTTTTAACAAATGTACGATATTTTCTTTTAAATGACGGAGATTTGGTAAGGCAGACAACAGTTCTGTGTTCTTCCGTTATTTATTAAAAGATTCATGAAGTTTAAAACGCTCAACAATATTTTTGAACTTGCCAGAAAACAAAATGTCCGATAGGATTTTTTTGTTACTTCATGACGGAGATTTTCGGAACGTAAATAGCAGTTTTATGCTCTTCAACTATTTATCAAAAGATTCATGAAGTTTTCAAACGCGCAATAATATTTTCAAACATGCAAAAAATTTTTGAAGGTAAGAAACCTTAAGTGCTTGTGATCAGCCTGCTGGTGGCTCGCGCCCGGGCCGTACAATCCATGCAAACCTAACGCAGCTCTCGCAAGTAGCGCTAACAACGTTGCCATACCATTTTCGATGTATGTGAAAAAGCCGTGCAATCCGTGTACCATGTTTCTCCTAACGCAATTAACGATGGGATCGTTACTTGGAGGGAAGACTGCAGGGTGCGGAAAGGCATAACGCTAGCAACGATTCACGTTGGTAACGGAAGTATGGATAATTGCGTTACCACAGGTTCAATGATAACGCAACCATCGTTAGCAAACGGAATTTCCTAACGCTTAACGCTTCTAACGTCCATTTTATTCTGAGCTGTACTGTACGACCGCAAGAAAAAGAAACGCCCGCCAGTTTCGCAGTGTCCGTAGTCCAGTCCTGGCGCAGTATGTAGTCTATAACTATGACGGAGTTGTACGTTTCATGAATGCAGATTTGCCAAGTACGGTACAAGATACAACAGCAACCACGAGAAGCTAAACCATGCGAAAGTTATGCGAAAAACTCAGTGTCAAAAAATATCCAGCCTTCCGTTCGTTTTGCATTCAGCTCAATCTGAGGCAGTCGTATGTTGACAAAGCTTGAACTAACGGTAATGTGGGTAACCGTTACACTTGGCAAGTACAATAGGCAGCACAATGGGAAGGCAGGTTGAATGGGTTCTTGTTTCCTCTGAATAAATAATCTCCCGCGGGGGTTGCGGGGATATTGTGTCCCCGCGCTCAGAGCGGATTATAGGATTAGAGTGCACTCTAATTTCCTCAGTTACTTTTGGGCAGTACTGTAGCTTTCGTCTCTGTTCATACCGTAGTTGTTATTCATGGCTGCAAAAGATAAAAAAAACTTTTTTCAATGAAAATATAATGAAATTCATCCCCAGGGCTCTCACCTTTGAAAAATTCACACATCCTCTCATAATAAATAACACCTTCCAATTTACCTGCAACCACCGGTAGATAGCTATTGCCACATCTAAATTAAAAAAAATATTAGGTGTAAAGTAGTACATAGAGTTCAAAAGTCATCTTAGTTTTAAAAATCCTATCCTTCTTACACTTTGAGTTTGTAAAATTAGCTTCAGCAATCAAATCCTGTTCAATACTGTACATATCATTCAGACGCTGGTTTGAACTTATTCTAAGGTAATTACTTGAAACTTCCTTCATAGTAGTATTCCAAACAAATGACATCCCCTAATTAATCCAATATATCTTTCACTTTAACAAATAATCCAAGGTGAGTTATATTCATTGGTTTCAGGCATACTGTAGATCTACGAAAGTTATACATTACAAGTGCCAGATTATGACCCCTATCAGCTGTTACCCCACACAAACATGAGACCATCCTCAATTCAACAGTTTTAATAATTTTATAGCATTCCAGTTGGCCAGTGCCCCATTAACCATGCAATTTGGTGTGTACTCACTTAGCTTCATGAGACTTCCAGTTTCAATAACATGTATTTTGGATGACTGATGATACACATAGAAATACCATATGGTGGAAGTACAAGCGGACACAAAGCACTATGGGTGTGTACTGTATGATGGTGAAATCTAATAAATAGGCCACTCTAAGAAAGTTTCCATTTTCTAAAACAAGGAAAAACAATGAGAATCTGTTTAAACTGTACCTGCAAATCTTTTTACTTGCAAGCTATTAATCATTACTGCAAAATTTTTTTTACAGAGAAATACATGTACAAAAAGTTCACATTTTTCAGCTTAAGCCAAAGATCCCAAGAAACCTTATAAGGTCAGCAGACACTGACTGCAATTTGAAAAGGGGACTGTGTGGCTCTGTGAAGGCTTTGCACATTAATTTTAAGGCTGCATGCATGTCTTTGCGTGTGTGTGCTTGAAATGTATGACAGATTCTCGTGCATCTGCCATGGAGCGTGGGGTGAGAGTGCTGCATCAAAAGTTGACACACTGATTGTGACAGCAGTTATTAAAGCGCATTTTTGGTTGGATGAATGCACGAAATTTGAACATGGCCTTACGAGGTGTCTTCACTATACTTATGTAGGCATGTCACAGGGATGTCATGTCACTGATATTGACGCACCTATTTCTCCATGTTGTGACAGCTACATATGGGCAGTTCTGATGGTGCCCTGCATCAAAATTTTGCGGTTAATGATTCACCCATGACATGTACCTTGCCAGGGGTTCGTATAGTGCGTCTTAACATATTTAACATAATACATAACAGGTTAAAGGGCAGAGGAGGGCAAAGGGGGGGCTAAGGCCCCATAAGATGCCTTGAAGTTCATAAACCCTTTACTGAAAACAAACAACCAACCAACACCAAACGAGCCCAGCACAATTAGATTCTGCTCACAGTCATGGAAGAACTTGTCAATGTTAACATTAAGGCAGTGCACTATGTGGATTTAACTACCCACTGAGGCAGACTAAATTACACTCGTTGACACCTCTACGAAAGAAGCTGAACTTCCTAATGTCAAGCTTTACCAAACACTTTACTACAGAAGCTTCTTACAATGGCACAGAACCCAAGAATTACTTTGAACCTTTAAATAACTACTGTACAAGATAAAAATGGGTTCCTTTCAGAGAGAACTTTGTCCCCCCCTAATCCTTCTCAACTACTGGGTGGAAAGCCCAAGATGCTCAAGTCTAACATGATAAGATATGTCTCACCTTGGGTATAAGGCGAGTGGCTCTTCTCTGAACTTGCTCTGAAAGAAACTTGCCCTTTTCATAAAAGGGACTCAAGCCTGGGCAGCATACTCGAGATGGGGCCTTACCAACTGCTCAAAAATACAAATTTAGTACAATTTCTTAAACTAAAACTATTGAAATTCCTCTTGATCAATCTAAGCACCCTACATGTATTAGTCCTAGTAGCAGCAGATGCACACTGCCTAGATGGCTTTAAATTGCCTGCAATAAAAAACGGGCCTACAGTAGATCTTTCTCAGAAGTTACACTCAAAATACTACCATTCATGTTATATAGTCATAGCTGAAATTTTTATAAACAAAGTGAAGGACTATCCAAGTCTTTTTGCAGAAATGAGGCATCATCCTTATGACTAACCTTCCTAGGCTATAGCCCTAGCGCTTAGTATCATAAGCAAACTTACTTATGCTGGATGTGAGAGAGCTATCAATATCACTGATGAAAATTAAGAGAAGAATGGGGCCAAGTACAGAATCCTGCAGTACTCCACTTGTGACTTCTATCCAAGAAGAGAAATTACCATTATATAACAACCACTCCCTGAGATCCAAGTCTATACCTTGGAGCCTCGAATTTTATATCCAGATAGCACACCTTCCCTTAATGTCTAACCTACACAGTTTTGTATCATAAGTCTACCTAGCCCAATGGAACTTTATCAAAGGCGGCTTTTTAAAAATCAAGGTAAATGACATCAACACTGTGACCAGAATGAAGAGATAAAAAACCATCCTCAAGGCCAGACTGGAAAGTTTGCCTTGTGCATGCAAGATCTGGTCCGCGCAGCTTACTGCGCGGTTTGGCACCTGGCCGCACAAAAAATTGCTGCTCACAGATCTCATGCACATGTTCATTTGCAAATTTGCCACGACCGTGAATAAATTGACTGTGATGCTACAAGGCAAAAAGTTGGCCTACCTGAAAGCAAACGCAAAACTCACTGCCCGACAGCCAGTATGGAAAGTGTGCAGTGTGCAAGGTGTCAAATGCATACTTTAAGTGTGCACACAAAAAGTCAAGTGTGAAATAAATAGTTGGGAGAAATTTAAACAAAACCCTTGAAGGCCTCCTTAACATCCAGAGTGGAAATTAGTATGGGATCGATACTGGATCATAAGTTCCAAATATGCCTCACACCAGGGGTCTTGGCCGACACTGCATACATCAGTCAATCAAGTCATTAGCACGTCACGATAATCATCCAATAGGCCAGGTAAATATAACATAGGCCTATACCTAGAGTGATACAAGGCAATCGACGTTGGCTTAAAAAATCAGGTGTACAATGTGACTTTTCAAATGTGCAATAAAAATCTAGAAAAAATATCATAGGTGTGCAATTGTCAAACTTCCCATAGGCCTACTGTCCTGACAGTGCCTGTATGGTGGCAAAACCTGACCAACGTTTGAACGGACAGATGGTCTGTGAATCTGGCACATGGAACGAGAAATAGGCCTAAAACTTGCCCGAGCAAAATGCAAACTTTCCGGTCTAGCCTCAAAGAAGCTCAGTAATTAGTAACACAACTGTCTTACAAATGACAGCTGCATACTGTAACTTATGCGTAGCCTAACACTTACAGGCTACATAGGCCCTAGTAAGCCCTACTTGCTACTTAGGTTAAAGGCTAAATACGAACCTGTGTAGGCCTAAGGCTAATTTCACTTATTAGGCTAGGGGGCATCCATGATCAGTCACCGGAAACGGGCCGGAACCACGGATTCACGAAATTTGTGCTAACTAGGCTCTGTGGAAACGAGGTAAGGTGGGATGTTTTGACCAACAGATCGTTAGAGAATCCGGCCGCCCCAGCCGCGGGTAGGTTCTAAAACGATAGTTTCAGTCCCTCTCTATTCTGCTCAGTTGTGATCGCGTACACTGAGAACGTTTTACATTGCCAATATTCAATAAGCTACATGCATGCTCCGGTCTGTTTCGCTCTTTACGTGTACTGTATGTTGCAAGTTGTTCTCTTGTATGTTGTTCTCTTGCCTTGTACTCACGCATTGTTTACAAAGCTCTCGAGCAGGTGCAGTGCATTCACAAATCGAAGAAACTTTTCCTGAAATTGAGTCAATATTTCCTGAAATTTGGCTTAACCGTGATATTTTCAAGAGCATTTTTTCCTGCACGAAATTTTTGGTATTTTTTTATCACAAGCAAAAATAAAACAAAATGTATAATTCGGAAACTTATCAAACATGTAAAGGAAGGCAACGGAAAAGGGTGTTGAGACTCTTATTTCGAGAAAACATATCGCTCCTCAAAATTCGGAAATTCACAAAATTTTGTTTCCAGAAAATTACACGAAACAACATCAATTAAAAATTCCAGAAATTCAGGAAACTAAATTTAATTCGGGGGAAGTGGAAGTATTGAATAGGTTGCGCCGACCAAATGGAACTGGCGACACCGTTTCCACGTTCATGCATAACATGACAAAGCAACTCCCTCGACAAAGTACGCGAGAAGTATACGCGTCCACTGGTTACCGAGGTAACAGTTCTGAGAACAATTTAGGGAAAGTCCCGTCAGGCGATCTATCGACTCTTACCATGCAGAATAAAAGACTTCCTCCACGAGCGGTACAGACATGTGTAGAGGGCGGATCTTTGATTTTCGCTTAGTTGTCAGACTATTAGACTTGAGATAATTTCTCAAAAGGGAGACTTTTAGTCTGAGTGCATGAAGTGCAATTCAAAGATTAGGAGCCTAACGTACGTTTCTCGAGAGCGCAAGATCGAGCATGGGCGGCGATCCTGGGTCGGGGGAGGGGGAGGGGAGGGAGGGGGAGGGGAGCAGGGGGAGGGGAGCAGGGGGAGGGGAGCTGGGGGAACATGCCACCCAACCCTTACTCAAAATCCATATGTGGCCCAGATATGGGATTTCATATCTGGCCCATATCTGGGCCAGATATGGAATTCATATCTGGCTTGTACAAGAAATTGGCTAGATATATAACTTGATATAATATAAAGGCCATAATATGGCCCAGGTAAAAGTTTTCACTTTTTAATATGGCCGCGATATGGCCCACACATATGGCTACTCCATTTCTGGCCCATATAGATGGAAAATTCCCATATATGCCGAGCATTAGACAAGAGATTTTATAATCTGGCCCATACCTGTGCCATATAATGACCCATATCAAACTTTATATGGCTCACTCTTTATATGGCCCATATATAGGAAATTTATATCTGGCCGCATAACTGCACCAGATATGGAATTTTTATATCAAGATCGGATAAAAACCATAGATGGGCCCATTATAAAGTTCTGTCTAGATCAAGCCTTTTAGATGGCACAAATCTGCTCTAGTTATGAATCATAGTTAGGACTTATAGTCCACACTCCTCATGGAGACTTTTGAAACATTAGAAAACAATGTTTGTTTTTTTTTCCAAAAGTCACCCCTGACCTCTTCTGGCGAAGAGAGCCAGGGGCGAAAAAAAACCAAACCAATACTCCCGAAGGAGTTCTGGCATCCCTCGAAGTAAGTAACAAACGTCTCCCCCAAGGGGACAAACCTTTGACTTAACTGACACCACCTGACAGTGGTCCCGTTCTAGACTGGCTGAATAGAACAGGTCCCACCCTGGGAGCTCCGCCGTCGTGATCACGGACACTCCTGCGCCAGGTAAGTATCACTAGAAAACATTTTTTTCCAAAAGTCCCCTGACTCTCTGGCGAAGAGCCAGGGGCGAAAACCAAACAATAGAAAACAATGTTTAAGTGCTCCATGAATTCGAGTTTAATGTAAGTAAATATATTAGGTTGAATTGACTTAAAGTGGACCTACAGTCTAGAATTACAAGAATATATATTTTACAGGTCACAAAATGAATTCCATTCATCCAACTCCCATCTTCATAGCTTATTCCGTTGCTGAGATATACAATGTTGAAATTTATTCACTTAAATTGAAAAAGTCGATTGCGCAATAATTTGTGATGCCCTTCTTGTACAACTCACATTACTTGCTATATTGTGTTTCCTTATGAAATTAATATGTTTATATGACCTTTGAAAACATTGGACTGTTAGCTTGCTAAGTAGTGTTGTGGGAAGAGGACTTTTATTAGCCAAGTCAACCCTAATAACATGTAACAAAGTAAGAGTAAAGTGAATCACATTTTGGCACAAGGTACAGTGGCTTTCAAAAAAACAAAGAAAAACAAAGATTGTAATTTGAGTAGTACAAGAATGACATCACAAATTATTGCGCAATCTACCATTTCAAATTGAGTGAATAAGGTTCAACATTTTATATCTCAGCTCAGGAATGTCCTGTGAAGATGGGAGTTGGACCGTCTGGATGCATTTTTCAAGCTTTGTAACATATATTTTTGAAATTTTAGGCTTTAGGTACACTTTAAGTACATAAATTCAACTTATTTCATAACAGTGAACAGAAAAATGCCTTGAAATTTCCTATTTTATGTAATCACAGTGATATGGGCTTCTTATTTTAAACTTAAATTAACGGTTATTTGAGGCTCTAAATTTTGTTTACTGCGTGGTAGCATATTTTACTTTCAACTTCCTAAATCAATGAAAAATGTAGGTTTAGATACAAGCTCCGCCCAAATTATGCAAATTATTGCCTAAGTTTCTCTTAAATACACTGTGGGTTTAACAGAAGTGTAAGCCACTAAATAACTGTAATGTCTGGGGAAGGTTCATGCTGTATCTCTGAAAACATGTCCTCTAGTTTGTAACAAGCATAATCCCAAGAATCAAATCAAATTAAATAATAACACAAACGTAACAAAATGCTCATTTGCATATCTAGCAATCGAGTTATATCTGGCTTTATATGGCAATAGTCAAACTTTATAATACATAGATCTGGATCACGGTTATATTCAAGTTATATCTGGCTTTATATGGCCATATCAAACTTAATATGCATATCTGGGTTATGTTTTAATCAGTTATATCTGGCTTTATATGGCCCTTGATCAAACTTTTAGTATCACATATCTGGATCCAACCATTTTTATCAAGGTATATCTGGCTTTATATGGCCATATCAAACTTTATATACATATCTGGATCACGATTATATCAAGTTATATCTGGCTTCATATGGCCATATCAAACTTTTATATACATATCGGGGGGTGCGGTGCGTGGATCACACTTATATCAAGTTTATATCTGGCTTTATATGGCCATATTCAAAACTTTATATACATATCAGGAATCACAGTTTTATCAAGTTATATCTGGCTTTATATGGCCATATCAAACTTTATACATATCAGGATCACATTATATCAAGTTTATATCTGGCTTTATATGGCCATATCAAACTTAATATGCATATCTGGGTTATGTTTTAATCAAGTTTTATCTGGCTTTATATGGCCATATCAAACTTTATATACATATCTGGATCACGGTTATATCAAGTTATATCTGGCTTTATATGGCCATATAAAGTTTTTAATCAACCAGATATTTCCAGATATAAAGCCAGATATGGATTTTGAGTAAGGGAAACTTTGAGAAATCGCGTTTTCACACAGTAATTATTGGAAAACCTGGTCATGCGCCTCCCCCCCCCCTCCCTCTCCAATACTGAGAACAAATCTCCACTCTTGAGAGTCCCATCTCTGCACAGATTCATGTTCGTCAACATGTTGACGAACTTAGGGTACGTTGAAACCCTGTGTTTAATTGTCATGTTGTTGCAGTGGGTATAACTATTAGTAAAACTACCTTCAATTTTTAATTGGGTTTCAGTCTGGAGAATTCAACAACATTAAACACCTGCATGAACAACCCAAGTTAAGGTTTACTAGCTCTGTCTCTATTCAGACACCTGCATTTTTAAAATAGTGAATCAAGTCAATTTTCCCCTCTAACCCTTCCATTGAAGATGGCTAAAACCTTGACCCTCCGAGGTTTTACCTTGGAGGGTCATAGGCATGGGCATCCAGAGGGGAGCAAGAAGGGGCACTTACCCCCCCCCCCCCGATCAAAAATCAAAAACTTGAAAAAATGAAGAAAAAAAAGAGGAAACAATGAAGAAAATATAACATCAACAATTAACAGTTCACTCAGTTGGGGGGGGGGGGGGGTGGGGGGGGGGGGGGGTGGGGGGGGGGGGGGGTGGGGGGGGGGGGGGGTGGGGGGGGGGGGGGGTGGGGGGGGGGGGGGGTGGGGGGGGGGGGGGGTGGGGGGGGGGGGGGGTGGGGGGGGGGGGGGGTGGGGGGGGGGGGGGGTGGGGGGGGGGGGGGGTGGGGGGGGGGGGGGGTGGGGGGGGGGGGGGGTGGGGGGGGGGGGGGGTGGGGGGGGGGGGGGGTGGGGGGGGGGGGGGGTGGGGGGGGGGGGGGGTGGGGGGGGGGGGGGGTGGGGGGGGGGGGGGGTGGGGGGGGGGGGGGGTAACTTAATTAGAAAAACCAAAACATTCAGTACCATATAATACCACTCCCATTTACTTCATCCCTTCCCAACCCTTTCCTAACCCACCCGTATGCAGGACAATCAATTACACCCAATGGTTATACTGATAACAGTAAACGTACATTAAAAAAAAAAAGAACTATCTCTTCAATACTGACAAATGTAGTAATTCTGAAGGCATTTTCTGAAAGAAGCAACAGAATGTTTCGCATGAAGACCATTTGGTAATGAATTCCACAGATAAATAGATCTATACCTAAGACTGAGCTGACTGCGAGATTTACGATACAAAGTATTTCGAAGTTTGTCTGCGTGGCGTGTGTCGTGATTATGAATAGAGAGATTACACGTATAAAAGGAAGAAAACGAGCCAGGAAGATTATTAAGACAACAGTAGGTGAAAGTAGCTGCATTTAAGGATATAAGATCGTCTAACTTCGTAATTTTAAAGAAGAAAACTTTCACTTCTACTGCGTGGTAACGCACAGGTATTTTTCCAAACGGCTCTTTTTGAAGGATGTATACTTTATTTAGTGTCTTAGTTGTACCAGACCAAATCGGTGAGCAGTAAGAAAGATGGGGCAATACAAGGCTAAAACAGATAGATCTCATAAATTTTTGGGGTAGTATGTGCTTAATATTTTGATAGAATAAAGATACCTTTGGAAATTTATATTGAAATATGGCCAACATAATTACCCTATGAGATTAGCATCAATATGTACACCCAGAAATTTAGTACTATTAACGCTCTCCAGAGGAAAACCATTCGTAACAACAACATATCAGTATTAACATTAGGCCTACTATAATTAAACAAAATATAGTGCGTCTTTTCCACATTAATAGACAATTTGTTTGAAGCGAACCAATCATAAAACCTTTGCAGCTCATTACACACTGTTCTTTTCAAACTATTTATATTGCTTTCAGTGAAAAATATGTTCGTGTCATCAGCAAAAAGAACCAAGGAACATTTTTTGAAATGTTACAAATATCATTCACATACAAAATAAAAAGCAAAGGTCCTAAGATGGAGCCTTGGGGAACACCGCATTTTACAGTAAGTTTGCTTGACCATGTCCCATTGACAGTTGTTAACTGCTGCCTATTTGACAAGTAACTAGAAAACCAAGAATGAGCAGGACCTCTTATTCCCTAATGTGTAAGCTTATGTAGTAAAATGTTATGATCAATCGTGTCAAAGGCTTTGGAAAGGTCAAGAAATATCCCGATACAATATTTACTACTGTCCAAGGCACTGTATAGCTTATCAATAGCGTCGGCCAGTGCCAGTTCAGTTGAGTGACCTGGTCTGAAACCATATTGATTATCATGAAGTATACTAAATTTACTTAGGAATTTGTTCAGTCTATTAAACATTAATCTCTCAAGGATTTTTGAAAAGCAAGGCAGGATTGATACAGGCCGATAATTACAAAGAGTGTTGGCATTTCCTTTTTTAAAAAGTGGGATAACTTTGGCTAGTTTAAGTTTATCTGGAAAAGTTCCAGTACTGAGAGACAAGTTGAAGATGTGACAAAGGGGCCGTAAAATGTAGGGTATAACTTTTTTGACTATATTAGGTCTTAGATTATCGACACCGGCTGCTTTTCGTGGATCTAGTGAATCAGTGGTAATTTTTTCAACCTCGTCCACTGTTGCTGGAAAAAGATAAAGAGAGCTAAGATTTGGATCACTAAGGTAAACACTGGGAAGTGTAGCAGAGTGAATTTTTGCAGCTAACGAAGGACCCAAATTTACGAAATAATCATTAAAGCTATTGGCGATTTCTTGTTTGTCACTGACTGTGTTATCGCCAATTTTAAAAGTATCAGGCAAATTTACATTATTATTTTTATTTAGCAGCTCGTTCACAATTTTCCAAGTTCCTTTCATGTCATTTCTGTTCTCCTGAAACTTATCAAAATAATACCTCTTCTTTGTAATTCGAATGACATGATTCAGCTTATTACGAAATCTAGTATAAATTAATTTATTGGCAACAGATGGGTTTCTCAAAAATTGTTTGTAAAGTCTATTTTTTTTTCTTTATGGAAGAAATAATCCCCGAAGTGATCCATGGTGAACTCTTTTCCCCTTTACCTTTACCTTTAATACGTATCATAGGAAAACATGCATCATGGATATCCCTAAACATATCATAAAAAGTATCGAAGGCCGTATTTGTATCATTTTTACTTAAAACATGCTCCCAATTTATAGCAGAAATACGTGAAACAAACATGCGAATGTTATCTTCTGAAAAATTTTGAATATACACATCACGTCTTTTTACCGACTTCTTACATTTAAAAGAAGTATTAAGAAATATTGGAAAGTGGTCACTTATATCATTAACTAATACGCCAGCTCTTAACTCATGACTTGTATCATCAATAAACGAAACATTACTCAATATGTTGTCAATTAATGTAGCTGAACTGTTTGAGACACGGGTTGGTTTAGTAATGACTGGAGAAAAGCCGCAAGTGTACAAAGTGTGCAAAAAGTTTGAAGAGTCCTCACTTAAAGTATCTATATTGAAATCTCCAAGAATGTAACAGTATTTGTTCTCTCTAGAGATTTCATACAGAGTGTCATACAAATAATCATTGAATTGTGAAATATCCCCGTTTGGTGGACGATAAATAACGCCGACGATAACATTAACATTGCAATATTGGGCAGTCATTTCAAACAGCAGGTATAGCAAAAGGGGTTTAGGACTAACAAGCACGTTTTCAGAATGTACACCTAGTTTATGCTATAAAAGTTCACTGGTACGTTGTGCTTATAATGTTCATAAGTGATACAACGTGGATTGTGAGGATTGCGCGCGAAGCGCGCCAAAATTTGGGGTATACTTCAATGCCAAAATGAAAAACCTGCACGCAAGCTGAGCCAGGGGTGGTGCTTTGATTTGCCGACATGGGTGGGGGGGGAGCGCCCTGACTGGGGGCCAGCTACTCTAAGTCCCGACAGATGCAATGGGTTACCGAACTCAAAATATAAGGCGCGCGAAGCGCGCCGAAAAATTTGGGGTTATATTGAATTTTCATTAAGGAAAGTTGAAAAAGTTTGGGCTTTTACTGAAGAATCTGGACAAAGACCAGGAAATTTGTTCGGGTGACTACATGGTCGTCGTCGGGGATTACATTCTTTATCTTACCCATTAAGGATCTGCTACGAAACTGAAAGATCTTTTTCTTACAAAATATGTTTGCCACAATGGCGAGGCTGAAGAAAGAATCTTCCAAAAGTTAGGAAAAATAGGAAAGAACTTCGCAACGATGTGTTTCTCTAGAATCACGCCTACACGGAAGAACAACATTTGTGGAAACGTTGAAATCCAATACGCTTGAAACGGGGCGTTACCACTAGATAGAACTATAGATGAAAGCGTGCGTAGCGCGAAAATTTTTTGAAGTTATAGAAAGAATCGTTACAGAACTTAGTGGCTACGGGCCTGATAAATAGACGTTTGGAATATTCTCTGAGTATATCTATGTCTTCACCAATATTAGTCTATATGAGATTTTGCGCAATTTTGTGGGGCTCGGAAAAATTTGGGGAGGGGGGCTAAAGCGCCCTAGCTCCCACAGAACTGTGTCTGGTATAATTACTTTAATAATGTCCATGAGACTGATTGTAAATCGTGACGCATGCGCGCGAAGCGCGCCCAAATTTCCATTAAGTAAGATTTCCATAATAAAACCTGCATTCAGAATCTGCATCAAGATACTTTCAGTTGCCCAACAAACCAATATGCCACTCAAAAAGCCAGTCTTTTACCTGGTAATTTGTAAACAGCTTTCAATTTCTGCTGTTGTGCTTCTCCGAAAGTTGCTATCGGAAGATATTGATAATAAGAACAACACTGAGGTAAGGTTTCAAGCGCGCGGAGCGCGCGAAAATTTTGAGAGTTTGAGAAGAATTTGCGGAAAAAGGACAGCTTTGGTTTGATTTTACGTGAGGAAAATAACGTTTGGTATTATTCTCACTTGGTCTAGTTGGAAAATATATACAAAGTTGACACAGGCTCAGTCGGAAAAATGTGCTAGACTGAGATATCAGAAATTCCAACTGGCATTTCAGATTTTCCGACTATCGTCGCTTTGACGAACTTTGTGGGGGGGGGGGGGGTGAGACACCCCCACAGCCCCCGGTCGCGACGGCCCTGACTGCAGGGCCCAGGGGCGTAGCGAAGGTGTTATTTTTTTGGGGGGGGTGTGGAGATTATGTTTTGCCGTCGGATCTGGTAATGCGTAGTGCGAAAACGAGCTTTAGCGGGTGGGGTCCAGGGCCCCGCCTAAGGCCCCCTGGTGTGGTCCAGCGGGCGCAGCCCCCGGAAGCTCTGAGTTTTAAGTATATCTCTGGGTGAAAAATTAAGGCTCAGGATGGATATATTTTGTTTCATAATGCATCATCAAATACAAACTAGATCCCACTAATTTTAATGTATGAGGCTATTCCTCTCGTCAGGTCGCTATAGTTTTAAGCGGACGGGATCAGTGGCGTAGCTAGGGGGGGGGGGCAGGGGCGGTCGCCCCCCCACAAAGCCTCCGAAGGCCTCTGTCGGAAATTTCTAGTCTCTGTCGGAAAATAAACAAAAACAATTCACTTTAAACACAACACTTTTTATGTTTCTAAGCACAATCACACATTGATATGTCAACGTGAAAATGAAGAGTAAAAAAAAAGGTCCCCAGAATTTCGAATCGTACAACTATCATAATAATCTGTCAGAATTTTTTGCTTTTGCCCTCGCACAAAAAATATCTAGCTACGCCACTGGATGGAATCAAGAGGGCTGCCAGTGCTTTAGCTAGGACCTTTTCTCAATGTGACATTTACTGATCTGTGGCCTGGGGGAGGGGTCTAAGGGGAGGTGGTGCCCCCTCCCCTTTGGAAATTTTTGGAATTTGTAAGGTGCCTAGATCGCAAATGGTGCAATATTTGAGTGGATTTCTGCCCTAATGAGGAACCTCAAAATTTACACCCGGGTAGAATTTGCGTGTCAGATTTTCTTGTGGCCGTTTATGCGACATCATCACAGAAGTTGGGACTGGCTAAAACACTGGGCCGGCCTTAGGGCCCCTGGTGGGGTCCGGGGACTTCTCCCCAGGAAGCTCTGGCGTTTTAACATACTCTCTCGGTAAAAAATTAAAGTCTCATGCAGGACGGGTATATTTTGGTTCATAATGCATTATCCAATACAAAGATTCCGGTTAATTCTAATGTGTTAGGCTATTCCTCCCGTCATGCCACTATACTTCAGGAGCTGAACCTCTCGTGCAGAATTGGAACACTATGTGTTCAGTATTTGAACACTAGACGCGTCAGGCGTTCAAATACGATAAGTGGATAGACGTCCGGCGTTCAAAATGTGAGAAAAAGTGTTCAGAATCTTAATACAAGAGTTCAAAATATGCTTTGAAAGACAGGATCTGAAGATGGGTTCTGTATCTGTTTCATTTTGGTGTTCAAAGTTAAAAGCCTTAGACTGCAGTGAAGGGAAGACACGCGCGGCAAGCATTATTTTTTTCCCAGGATGTTTGTGGGTAAACCGGATCCTCAGAAGTTTGCAAAATGTTTTTGAAGTCAAGGTTAGGGTTTAGAAGACGGGCTAAGGATACCTTCTCAATGGGTAGTCGGGTTCTGCTCCCCGCGGTGATGATAAAACTGAGGAATAGTGTGCAGAAAGTCGTTTTTCAAGAATTTCATATGACCCGAAATAGTGCCGTTAATTCCCTTTCTTTTCCCGGGTTCCCGACGGACTCAGTCAGTCGTCCAACTACAGCGACGGCCGTTGATACGGCCGTATAAGGCCGTCACATGCATAATCAATTTGCCTTCAACATGAAAGGGCCAATTAGATGAAGAGCCGAAAATGGAAATAGCCGATAACAGACTGGCCCGTTCTCTCTTTCTCTTAGTTCTTTTCATTCTCCGTCCATTGGCGGATCCGGGGGGGGGGGGGGGCAACTAGGGTCAACTGCCCCCTATGACCAGTCTAGCGCCCCTCAATACAAGAAAAATGGCCCCCTGCGTCCTAAACGTTAAGTAAAAACTGCCCGAAAAGTTAAAAAAAAAAAAAAAAAAAAAAAGGTCCCCAGAATTTCGAACCGTATAGCTATATATAACTATGGCAATGGGAGTTGGTCTCCGAAATGTAGTCGGTCAAATTCAAGAGTATGCGGCCCCTGCATGATGTTGGCGCCCCCCCTTTTCAAACTGCCCCCCCCTTCAGCTAGGGGCTGGATCCGCCCTTGTCTCCGTCTTCCCTTTTCCTCCCTTCCTTTCCCTTTCTTTTCCCTTCTTCTCTCTTCCCGCTCGCTATACGGCCCTGCATGCATAATCAATTTGCCTTCAACTTGAAAGGGCCAATTAGATGAAGAGCCGAAAATGGAAATAGCCGATAACAGACTGGCCCGTTCTCTCTTCCTTTTATTTCTTTTCATTCTCCGTCCTCCCTTTTCCTCCCTTCCTTTCCCTTTCTTTTCCCTTCTTCTCTCTTCTTTTCCTCTCCTCTTTTTGCCGACAGACCGAAAATTTGCCGACGGGCTACCAAATATGGGGGGGGCACACCTCCACCCCCCGCTCGCTACGGCCCTGACAGGGCCTACTTTATTAAAGTCTGTACATATCTGTTTTATATGAATTGAACACTATCGCGAGTTGGCGGGACCAAAATGGCATCCCCCCCCAAAAAAAATATTGACGGGGCCATTTTCCCCTCCCCCTCCCCCACCCATTCCTACGCCACTGCTAACGTTAGAGAGGAGCACCACGTACGTAAAAAACAGTACATTTTGGTGGCCGTTTTGGATTTTTTTCACATCTCAGCCAAAATGCTTATTTTGAACTGGTTTCCACCGGAGACGAGGTAGTCACAAAAAGAAGTTTGAGCTCCCGAACTATTCTCTGAAGGCCTAACAAAACGGAACCTCAACGGTCAACCCGGAAGCCGGGCAGTGATAGTAATAGTATCGTGTTCACGCGTGAAGGTGTCTTGTGTTAAACGCTTACCCATACAAAACATATCCAACATAGTATACATACATATGAAGAGGAAGTTGCCTCTTGTGGAACGTATAATGGGAGTATCTATGCATGACTCACGAGTAAACTTGGAAGTGAAATTTGCAATGTGCATTTTGGTATCTCCAGGTAAAGTGTAATACTGAAGGGCTGGCTGGGTTCAAGTCTTTTAACTTGGTGTGTGTGTGTATCGAGAAAAGCGATCATGGCTTCCCACGTCTTGTGCATAGTGAAGATTTTAATCGCAGTTTTTACTTTTACAGGATATAAGTTCAACTACTCATTCGGTAAGTTTATTCTAAGATTGATATCAATCGTTCCCATTCGTTTCAGTTGGGTACTGTACATGCATTATGAAAAGAACGCTTTCAACTTGTGCATGAATTAGTGTAGGCCTGCAGTGTTCTATGTTATCGTCAACGTGTGGAGATCATGTGCTACCTTATAGTCCTTGTTACTGTATGTTCTGGAGTGACTCAAAGCCTGGAGTTTAAGTTATTAACATGCACGTAGCATGACAATGCAGGTTTAAGAGGGGTAAAGGATGGCTAAGGGCCCATAAGATGCCCAGAAGTCCAAATTACCCTAAAACAATCAGATCAAGAGCAAGCAAGCCAAGTATGTAGATTTGACCACAGTCTTGGAACAGAGCCGTAGCCTTCAGGGAGGGGAAGGGGAAAGTTTCCAACTCCCTAAGATTTCTAAATTGTAAATTAAAGTTGGTCTAGGTGAGTAAGAATTCTGAAGTGCAGCAAAAAAGTAGTATGATTTAAACTTAAAGCCCGATCAGAACTAGTGACGGTGAAATTCACATCTAGGCCTATAGGCCATAGGGTTCCTTTTTTCCAAAATTGTCCCAGACGGCCAGGTTCTTAGTGGGTATAATGATGGCACTACCTTTATAAGGCCACTCTAAGAAAGTTTTCGTTTTTATAAAACAAGACAAAAGAATGTGAATCTGTTTGTACCTGAAAATCTTTTGGTGGACTTGACTTTACTTGAGTGCTATAAATCTTTACCACAGAATTTTCCTTTCAAGAGATAATATTACGACAACTTCAGAGTTGATCCAGCTCCAGCCTAACATCAGAAGTAATCTAATAAGGCCAGCAGGCACTGTTTACAATTTTTGTACAGAGCTGTATGTGTAGCAGTGTAGGCAGTTTGTGCATTCAATTTGAGGCTGCATATCTTAGCATGCGCATGCTTGAAATATTAAACAGGTTCACGCGCATTTGCAAGGGAGTTTGCTATGTGCGTGCTGCATCAAAAATTGATGCACTGATTGTGACAGCAGTTTTGACGCGCTTTGTTGACTGTATCGATGCACGAAATTCGAAAGTGGCCTTATTAGGTCATGTCACTATATGGCAAATGCCTCATCCACCTACATGATACACAGCTTGAATCCGCCTGCATACTATATACACAGGCCATCTTTAGTAAATTATTTCTCATACTGTGCCACATGCATGCAACCTGTATATATGCTAAACTCATGCAGTGAACATACACTAATAATTTTAACAGTCTGTGCCTGTAAGAGTGTACCATCTTGTGATACATGGGTCCTCAGATCAACTTCTAAGAAAATGCAGAGAAGCACCATCATACCAATATAACAAAACCAGATTATTAGGTCACCCTCATTTTGGGGGTAGTTGTAAAAAAATATTGAAATTTAATGCCCAAAAATTCAGATAAATAGTGCACATGATCCCCATAAGCGTAAATATGTGCGCCAAGCACATCCCAACAAAAGGAAAACATATTTTGAAACCTCTTTATGGGGTACATAGCATAAACGAAAAATACTTTTGGGATCCCGTTGGCGCGTTGCGTTAAACTGATCTGAATCCTGGACGAACAGCGCCCTCGTGCTATTTTCAAGACCTCATAACTTGATGCACCAACAAGATCCCATGGAGTAAACAACTTTACATGAGAGAACTCAAAGTCCTTAATCAATTTCAAGCAAAAAGTTTATGGGATCATGTTGGCAAATGGAGATAAGAGAGGTCAAAAGTCAAAATTTTCATTTTTGTCGCGTTTTCGCACCTCCGTAAGTACACGCGCCAACGGCACAATTGGATTAGAATGACTGCAAGTTGCAGAGACAATCCACCCCTAATAATAAATGAAGAAAAAAGCATGGGACCTCTGCAATTGGTTGGGATAAAAATTTTTGAAAATTCTCAATGCATCAATATTTCAAGCATATTCTGTGCGGAACGGCACATTGTGCCATTTTCTTGCTCTAATATACATCTGCGCCATCAACATCCCATCAAAAATTTTTCATATTTGCTTTAGTTTTGTGTTTGTTAGCAGAAATCAGTTGAAAAATTATTGGGACCATGTTGGCGCATGAACTTAAAAGAAAGATCAAAGGTCATACCGGCAAACAATTTCTGCTATTTTGGGCAAAATTGCGTTTCCCAAGATGTACGAAAATGCATGCGCCAACATTGCCCCAATGAACTCTAAGTATTTCATGTTTATATGGGCACTTATCAACACATTTCATGTAAAATCAGTATGGGACTTGCATGGCGCTGAAAAATATCAGAGGTCCCATGCTTCTTTCTTCATTTATTATTAGGGGTGGATTGTCTCTGCAACTTGCAGTCATTCTAATCCAATTGTGCCGTTGGCGCGTGTACTTACGGAGGTGCGAAAACGCGACAAAAATGAAAATTTTGACTTTTGACCTCTCTTATCTCCATGCGCCAGCATGATCCCATAAACTTTTTGCTTGAAATTGATTAAGGACTTTGAGTTCTCTCATGTAAAGTTGTTTACTCCATGGGATCTTGTTGGCGCATCAAGTTATGAGGTCTTGAAAATAGTATGAGGGCGCTGTTCGTCCAGGATTCAGATCAATTTAACGCAACGCGCCAACGGGATCCCAAAAGTATTTTTTTGTTTATGCTATGTACCCCATAAGAGGTTTCAAAATATGTTTTCCTTTTGTTGGGATGTGCTTGGCGCACATATTTACGCTTATGGGGATCATGTGCACTATTTATCTGAATTTTTGGGCATTAAATTTGAATATTTTTTTACAACCACCCCCAAAATGCCGGTGACCTAAAAATTTGGATTTGACATATTGGTATGATGATGCATCTTTACATTTTTTTGGGAAGTGATCTGAGGACCCATGTATCACAACCCCCCCAAAAATGGTACATTTTTACAGGCACAGACTCTTAATCACATCAACTGTACCTGTACCCTTACTCTTTGAAATCTAACTTACTGTGTAGCGAGAAATTTCTGCGTGGCTAATTTTTGGCAAATCTGTAACTTGTTCACATATTTTTGGAGTGAAGAATTCGCTGTTGCAGGCAACAAACAGTCTTGTAAAAACTAATGAAAGTACTTTTGCGGATCTTAAATTCGCAATTAGATACTTGGTCGCGAAAAGCGTCAAAATTTAACCGTTAAAATTCCCACTATACTCTAATTGTTTCTATACCATCCAGCAATGGTGGCTCCCCCAGTGGTGTACATAAAGGAGGCAGCCTGCACTGTATACCATCCCTGCAGGGGTGCCATATGCTGCAGCTGAAAACTTAAATGTAGAATTCATAAACATTTCAAAGCTGTGTAAACCAAAGATACATTAGCGCAATTTTCGATAGGAAACTTTAGAACAAGAAAATTCTCAAAACTTAGGGGTGTCACCCCTCTCTTTAGGCAACCTTCCCTCAGTTACACCCCACCAAAAATACATGTAGCAAAAAAAAAACCTAATAAATGAGGATTTCTAAACATATCAGTTCAAAGCTAGAGAGTACAGTGTACAACGAAGCTGTGCCAAAGATCGCAGTACCATTTCAACTACAGTAACTAAACCACCTCACACATGGGTCTTTCTCTACATTAGGGTACCAGTGGTGGGACGTTAGGTCAGAATTTAAAAATTAAGTTATTGATTGAAATTTACACTCATGATAGAGAAGTTTCAACATTTACTAAAATTAAAAATATTTTTACATGCAGCCTTGTGTGTATGCATGAGGACACTCTTTCAAACATATACATGCCAGTCAATTGACCAACATAACAGGGACATCAAAGCAGGGGTTAAGTTCCTTTTTAGAAGAATAAAGAAAAATCCTTAATGGTTGAAAATTCATAGTTGAGTGTGATTTAGGACCCTTTGTAACAAGAACATGGAAAAAGTTTGAAAGAATACTCCATAACTTGAACAAAGCCAGTTTCATTTTTTTCAACAATTTCAAGTTTCAAAAGGTCTACACTTTGATATTTTATACAATATTGACTGTTTCTAGCTAGTAAATGGTATTTAACAATTTAAATTTTCCTGTTTGACACCCACAGATTATTAGACTTGCCATTTGGTACTGTATCTTATTTTCTATAGCACATTATGGACATGAATGGTACTGTATTTGCAAGATCTTTTACTCCATTTAGACTGTCGTGCCCATTAATACACCTATACATGTAAATTTTCAAATGATAACAGTTTAATTTTTCAATGTTGAATTGACCTGAAAATTTTCAAATGCAATATAAACCACTGTTTGCAGTATTTAGATACTATCAAAAGCCCCAGTTTCATTGAATTTTTGTTTGTAATACATTGAGAATGGCGGACATATAACTATGGCATCATGGGGGAGACCAAACAAATCAAATATCCATCAGCATGAAATACATGGTTCAAAAGACTGGAGATCATGTTTTCATGTTTTCATGTGACTTAAAGGGCAAGAACAGTCGCCCCAAACTTATTTTGAAGCAACAGCTAAATCTCACAATTGTCTCCTTATTTCTCTTCAAAGTATCTTTCATAATATTTTAGGACTTTAATATTGCATATTCAAGGTAAACCAATCAGTTACTTCTAGTAAATTTCACATTTGAGGAGAAAAAATATTGTCACATGACTCTCAAGAGCCAATCATGAAACAGGACAGTCTACTACACTACTTCAAGTTGGGGTGACTGCATTTCCCCTTTAAAGGCAGTCACTCGTCACCCCAAACTACAGTTTCACCCTACTGTATGTATACCGTATCAAAAGTCTCAATAGGTACAGCTCTTTGATTGACATCAAATTCAAAAAATGCAGAGTAGCTCAAATTACACAGCATGCACTGAGAGTGTTCTGATTACACATTAAGGACTTGTATGCTCACTAGTGTATGCCCTGAAGCAATAAACTAGGATTATGTCTGGATAAAGATGAGTTTTAGTTAGATGTGGGAGGGGCTAGAAGTACTGTAAGTAGGTTGGGAGAATTGGAACTGTCTGGGGTGATGAAAATCTGCATTTAACTCACCCAAAAATGTAATGGTTTGTGCAAATGGTGAAGCCGTGAAGTTAACCAACATTACTCACCAAGGGGGACACCAAAATCCTGTTGATTATGAATGATGCCTTGAACAATGTTTCTTTTTTATTAGTTCTTTACAAATTTGCTTCTTTCTAAAAGAGTTTGACCTAGTTCTTACATCAAATGAACTTCTGCTACCTGAGAATGACCATATTAATAAAAATGGTAAAAAGGACATTAGAAAACCAACTTACAGTAACTAGGGGGGCACCAAAGAGTTTTGTTGGTCAGGTAATGTTCTATGGTTCTGTTTGGAAAATTGGGTGAAGCAATAATACTGATATTTTGGAAATGTGGGCCCTTGGTCATATCCATGCCTACAAAAAGCTGGACGCAAAATTAAGTAGACCAGGTGAGCTAGAAATTTTGGTTTTCAAAGTATGTGCGCCCAAGAAGTTTTGCAAGTTTTGCAGCCATGGTCATATCCTTACCATGGTAAATGAGCAAATCAATTCAATCCATGATAAGTATGTTTTTCAGATAAATTCAATTTGTATGCTTGTATGTCTCACCAGTTACCCCAAAATCATGGGGGGACACGAAACCAAAGAACGCTGTTTTCTAAAAAATACTTAAAGCTGAAAATTCAGTTTATATATCATGAGGTAGTCCTGTTGGTAAGGTATAATAAAATACCAATTATGCTGGTTTTTTGTATTCCATGCCTTTGAAATTTTCTGTACAGCTCTGTATACTGGTAATGGTAGTGAAATCACCACTGGTACCCAAATTAGACAATTACCCACATACAAAACTTTCTCAAAGGGTAAGGTGTCATGATCCCCTCCTCTTAGACAGCACCTCTGGCCTTACCCCTGCCAAAACATCAGGAAAAAGTCACAGATTAATGGCAATTTCTACACACATAATTTTTCAGAGCTTTGCCAAAGATACTGTAGAACCATTTTACACCTACTGTAAGCCAGGTTATACTTCACATCTCCCTCCCCTCAGTACTCTCCCCCAGGATACAGTAGGACCCATGCACATTTGAAAAAAGGAAGGATCTGCCAAGGTGTGTCCAGTCTAAAGACATTCAACTTGGTGCTCCTCTTAGATAGTATCATGAACTGCCCCCATCCCCCAGGGATATTACCCAGGCTAAGCCCTCATGGAAGAGCTGTCAATGTTAACCTTTAAAAAGCAGCCCTTGCACTGCAGTGGAGTTACAGAACCCACTAAGGCAGACTACTTGACAATTGAGTCTTGTCTCCTGCCACTAACGAGAGATAGCCCACACTCTCCACAGGTTTTTTCTTTTTGATTTGACTTTTTCATGCTTTACTTTGACTAGTAGTAAGGTGCAGAATAGCTCAAAAAGAAAAGAAAAAAGAAAAAAATAGTAGGGATGCACATGCAGGATCTAAATTTTTGGTTTTGACCGGAACTGGATTTTGTCGGATAGTATTTCAAATCCATCCAGCTGGAACCGGATGTTTTCACTTGTAAAGAGAAACATTAAAATATAGCACTATGGGCCAGTGGTTGGGGGGGGGGGGGGAGTCAAGGCAGAGGAGCTGGTGGTTCATGATAGGTCCTTCTGTACGTCACTAAGCTGGTGTAATTTTATAAATTTTAGACTAGAATGATGCAGACTGAAAATTAATTGATAAAGTAAGAATACCTAAGATAATATACTGCAAAATTTAGTTCTTTGAAACAACAAAAATCAATTTGACAGTCACATTGATAGTGAATGTAAATTAAAATGTTCTGATGAATGTGACTCAGATTGTGCATGACACTGTCAAGGAATAATTGACACAGATTTGAATATTTACTACAGGTAAATAAATTACTGTTAAATATTCATACATTATCACATTTGCAAACGTGGCTCCACTTATTTTGAACATGCTTGCTAACAGACTACAGTGTTAGTGTTGTGTCACTGTCAGCACTAGCCACAATGAAACAATTTGTCTAGATGTCAAAGAAAAAGAAGTAGAGTAAGATGACAAACCATTAAAAGTAATCACACACACACACACACATACATACACAAAAACACTTTTTTAAAACTCCACCCAGATTACAAAGGCTTTTGAACCTAACCAACACCTCCTAAATGTGACAATTTCTTGCTATGTTATAGGGACAGGAAATAAGATTATCTTTTGCAAAGGGTTAAATTCATCTGTGAAGCTACCCCTATTTATTTGATGATGGAGTAATACTGTAACTCTGGCTATAGAATTTGAGAAAACTAAATCCAGATTTCTTCAAAGATCCGGCCGGAACAGCTAGGAACCGGATAATTTTTCATGTCCGGTGCATCCCTAAAAAAAATAGAACAGATGCATTGGACCTTTTAGGACTGATACTCAATTGTCAAACCCAAGTTAATTCTGATTGTACTCTGACTGTAGCCTATATTGCTATGTACTGGTAAATTGTGAATAGTATACTTACAGTAGTATACTGTAGGCCTTCAGCTAAGACTTACATGTAAAGTGGAACTTAAGTCCAGAATTACAAGAATATATATATATTTTAGAGGTTGAAAAATGAATTTCATTCATCCAACTCCCATTTTCATAGCTTACTCCGTCGCTGGGATGTAAAATGTTGAAATTTATTCACTTAATTTGAAATAGTCGATTGCGCAATAATTTGTTAAGTCCTTCTTGTACAACTCACATTACCTGCTGTTGTTTCCTTTTGAAATTAAGATGTTTACAGGATCTTGAAACAGTTACAGTTCCCCTGCATAGCATGTTGTACGAAGAGGACTTACAGTACTGTATATAGCCAAGTCACTCTGTAACAGTAAGCAGTGAGCCAGTGATCACATTTTGGCATACTGTAAGGTGCAGTGGCTTTCAAAAAAAAACAAAGAACAACAAAGAGGGTTATTTGAGTAGTGCAAGAATGACATCACAAATAATTGCACAATCCACCATTTTTAATTGAGAGAACAAGCTGCAACAGTTCATATCACAGCTCAGGAATGCCCTGAGAAGATGGGAGTTGGACCATTTGGTTGCATTTTTCAAGCTTTATTACATACTGTACATCTTTGAAATTTTAACTTTAGGTACATTTTAAGCTTGCAGCTCTAGTCATAGCAGGATAATTGCCAGCACTACTGTACTTAGGAAGTTAGGGTAAAAGTTTGGAGAGGAGAAGTGACTTCAAGTAAAAGAGGCAACTTAATGAGTTATAAGCAAACTGATGTTGAAAGTAGGGCATGTGGTCCTGGTGGCCACCTTTTCAACCCCTAGCTCATCCATTTTGTACTGATACTGTAGCTATATATGTACAGTACTGTATGCAGGGTAGGGCATTCCAATGAGAGTGAGCTCGGTAAATTTGACGTGAGAAGCGTTTTATTGCTCTTCACAACTAGCTAGTGCAATGCACTGGGAATTTCATAAACAACACGTTATCCACATGAGAAAAAATGACAGATGTACTGTAGCAAAGGGGGATGAACAATCAATTGCCTTGCCATTCTACTTGTCAGCCTGCAAAGTTGCTATAAAGTATAAAGTTCTTTTAAGTTGTAAATATGAAAATAGATATCATATTTAATTGCTCAATTTTGTTGAATGTGTTACCTGTACTCATAGCAACTGTTTTGTCATTGTTTTGATGACCGATTTTTTTACGCCATTTGCCATGTTTGTCGGGCATGATTTCATTTACATCTAGGCTAAACTTCAAATGTATAGGCTATGGCACAAGGCTCAGGGAGTTGCTATTTAACAACTCCCTCAGTCACTGTTACCGTTTTGTTGAAAAGTAGTTTTCCATTTCACTACTTCAGTCCCAGCGAAATGCTACCCAAGTGGTGACCACTGTGAGGGCCAGGGCTGCAAAAAATGTTTATTTCCCAGTTGGTGTACTTTTACAAAAGAAATTCATACCAGTGGTAATTATCTGAAGAGAGTGGGTTCATCATTTCCTTCTGAGATACTGTACAGTGATCATGCAGTTGAATTGAATTTGATCTTTAACTGATCCTTCCACAGTCAAGCATTGAAAACAGTTCAATATGTAATTGAGAAGTACAGAAAAGATATGACCAAAGAAATCTATGTTGACATTTCATGGTTGCCCTTTTGAAAATATGCAAATGAATTAAACACCATGTCGCAGGTGTTTTCTTATTTTATCCTGTAATATCCTCCTCCCCTCAAACCCTGAAACAGTGTTACATCACTCAAAGTTGTTGCTCAGAAGTGAAAGTATGCCCTCTAAAATGTATAATTTATAAACAGTTTATGGAAGCCATTTTGAAAATATGCAATATACGTATAACATGCGTTTGACATATCACATCAACTAAATTATTCTGATTGATCCTGTTTGGCTCCTAAACCATGGAAAAGCATTACATTGCTAAGAACATGGTTACTTAGAAGTGATGATATGCCGGAGTTCATACATTTGGACATGTACAGTATGGGGGTCATTTTGAAAATATGCAAATGAGGTAAACATCCAGTCAAATGAAATGTTGTTTCCATTGATCCTGTAATGTCCCCCAAACCAGGGTAGAGGATAAATCACTCAAACATGTTACGGTAGAAGCAGAGTTATGCCAAAAATAGTTATAATTGGACATTTCATGGCAGCCACTATGAAAATATGCAATGGGGGGGCGCGTGCCCCCCCAATGAAAATTGTTTGAAAATTTTAAAATGATCCCAAAAGGCGATTAAGCTATAGATTTCTGTAAGGGGTAGGGTGAGGTGTGCTTCAACCGAGTGATAGATCTGTTTAATCATTTTCTATCACAAATGTTTCTCAAACTATCAGAATTTTCGCAAATCCTTCGCAAACTATCAAAAATTTTGCTCGCTCCGCGCACTGCCAACCTTACCACTGTGTTCTTATTATCAATATCTTCTGATAGCAACTCCCGGAGAAGTACAGCAGCAAAAGTTGAAAGCTGTTCACGAATCAACAGGTAAAAGACTGGCTTTTTGAGTGGCATGTAGGTTTATTGGGCAATTGAAAGTGTCTCGATACAGATTCTGAATGCAGGTTTTGTCATGGAAATCTCATTTAATGAAAAATTTCGCGCGCTTTGCGCGCATGCTTTACGGTTTGCACTCCATCTCATGACCATTATTAACATAATAATACATGGAACTATAATCACAACATCTGTAGGGGCTTATAGCATCAATAGGCGATCTTTCGATCTAAGTTGTAGCATGATTTGGAAAGTTGAAATTACGTATTTGCCGTTATATATTTTCCACAAAATTTTACCGTGCGCTTTGCGCGCAGCCATTATCGGTATAGATGGCAGACACGTGGCCAAGGGGGTGAAGTGGCCAGCCGCCCCCTTGAGCATATTTTTGGTTTTTTTTTAATGTTTTTACAATATTGCTAGTGTTTCTCCTGTTTATATGCTGTAAAATAGGCTTTGCAAGTGCCATTTCCGGCGATCTGGGAGGCACTTTGGGCCAAAATTTTCTTGCGCTTTGCGCCAACCCATGGTGGCGCAAAGAGCTGAGAATCTGTCTATGGGCATCGCCCCCCTTGACAAATTCCTGGTTACCCCCTTGATAGATGGTGATTTTTAATACACTTACGACAACAAAAGCATTCTGAAAACGCCTTTGTTAGTCCTTCACCCCTTTTGCTATACCTATCAGGGAGGTCTAATATCACCTTCCTGCACCAATAGTCTCCCTCCCGCTCGTTCCCCATTGCTGGAAGATGTTCATCTGGATTTTCGTTCAAAATTAGTAAAAATACGATAGTTGTAAAGTGCTCTACTCTATATTATCATTTGGATGTCACGTAATAAGCATCATGTCATTGCTCCATTTTATGTACTTTATCCAGAGCTTCCGGAAGGCCCTATACAGGTATCTGCCAGCCTTAGATGCCTTTTTATAATATACAATGAAGGGGAGGAAAAATTTCGTTATAGTCCAACAATGTTTCTGTGGACTCCACGCACGTATTTTTGGATAAAACCGTTGCCAATAGAAGGCGGTAAAGTAGCCAAAAGGGAGTCTTCAGGAGGTTTGTTGAAAACGTATTCGTCTCTTAGACAACATGCTCTCCTTTTTCACTTAACCAAAAATTAGAATTCACTAGATTATGGACATTTTCCAGCTATATATGATCAGCTCCAAAAATAGTCCAAAAGATAGCACCATTTTGCGTCTAAGAAACCTTAAATAAGCAAAAATTTCTCAAAGGGGAGGGGGACACCCCCTCCCCTTAGACCCCTCCCCCAGGACGGCACCTTTATGTAGTGACATAGGGAAGATCCTCACTGTTGTATTCAAAACGCAGGGCGCATAAAAAACGAATATTTAAGCGTCACCACTCAGTAGGAAAAAACATCCAGCCAGTCGGAAAATTAGAATTCACTAAACTATGGACATTTTCCAGCCACACAGGTATGTGATCAGCTCCAAAAATATCATAAAGATAGCACCATTTTGCATCTTAGCCACTTTAAATAAACAAAACTTTTTCAAAGGGGAGGGGGACACCATTACGACATCATCTGTTGTGCCCCCCCCCCCAATCACCAAAGCCTGGCGGCGCCACTGCACCTGTCATCACTTTTTAAGTGGTAACAGGGACAGACATGGAAACTCTTTGCTTCAGAAATCTTTACAGAGGAAATATGTATAAATAAATCCTGTATTTACAAGAATTAATAACACCAAACACATTTTTAATGAAATTGCATTACCAGTAGTAAATTACGGACAAGTAGGGAGATTTGCGTTAACGTTGGTAACGAGGACAGACATGTCTGTCCTCGTTACATATGTTACCAAACTATGTTCAGGAAAATTAAGCACTTGAAACACTTGAGTGATTTGTAAGGCAAGTTTTGCTCTTCCCTGAAGTGTAAACTGATGATATATGAATATTCATAGATAACCAATGTCCCAATGTGCCTAAATAATATTACTGACAAGTACATGGTTATGTATGCAACATATAGGACAGACATCACCTTGAAGGCTCTCATACCCTTGTTGTAAGCAAACAGATAGAGGAATTAAAGCACACAAACCAGTTAGTGTTGGGCCATATATTGAAACTTATCGTCATCGCAATAATTTCTCTTTATCGCGATAAGATAACAAGAATTAAAAAATGATGATAAATTCTCGAAAAAAAATAATGCTTTATTTCTTCTCATTGCTGTCTCCAAAATGTTTTTTATTGAAGACATTCTTCTTAACATTGAACTGATGAAAAATCGATGAAGTTCATCAGTGAATTTTCTAACATGCATGAGCACGGAAGCGAAGTTCAAGGGAAA
Organism: Holothuria leucospilota; assembly: GCA_029531755.1. Taxonomy (NCBI): domain Eukaryota; kingdom Metazoa; phylum Echinodermata; class Holothuroidea; order Aspidochirotida; family Holothuriidae; genus Holothuria; species Holothuria leucospilota. Next base: position 10,927,820 of record CM055966.1, on the reverse strand, counting down.
TCGTCTTTATGAATATATCGTGGATATCGAATTATCGCGATAAATTTTGTTCTGTTATGGCGATGGTGAAAAAGTCAATATTGCCCAACACTACAAACCAGTGACAAACATGGTCTTCTGCAAACAAATGCAGTTTCATCAATTTGTCTGGAAATTTGCGTCCTATAGGCCTGTTAACATGATACTGTACAGTAGTTACATAGGTAACCATCAGGGGACAGACATGTCACTGTACATACTGTACGTGACATCGTGTGCTGTGCATGCGCTTACTGCAGATTATTTCATTTATGGTACTGTACTTTATATGATCAAGGTTAAGTGTTACATCATAATTTTAGATCTGGAAATCTTTTCTTTCAGTTAAAATATCAACTATTAAGATTTAATATCCAGAGGACAGACAAATTTTGAAATTTTCCTCTAAATTGCTGATTAAACCTTGCAGTATTTATGCACCTAAAAATATTTATCATTTACAGAACCATTCATTTTGTACATTACATTTATGAATGAAGAGAAAGAATTTGCATCAGTCACAGCTACTGTACAAAGGTCTTATTCACAGTATACACTGTAAATTTACACCACATCTAATGTCACATTTATGAGTGGAAAAAGAGGCCAATAACCCCAAAATCTCCCCAAAACAGCCTTTAACTATATATAACTTGGGCATTGATAAAATTGTCTTTATTATATCTCTGTAGTCCTCCAAGTGTGGTGAACTATAAAATCACCAAACCATACTGACATCTTTTAAAATATCATCATAGCAAAAACCACAAGCTGAATATTCCCATTATTGTAGACAAGCCCACTTATCAATTGAATGATGCACCCCACTACCCCAGGACATGGTCAGTCATTTGTCCACAACAGTGTTGACAAAACTTGTACAGTGACGTACCCCTCAGTCACTTCTGTGACTGGCAAGTTAATGTAAAACACCTCAGTCACAAAACTGATGCACAATTTGCAATTTTGACTGACATGTGGGTCACCAATATTGACTGGAAAAATGAGAGTGACAGTTGATATCCCTGTACAAATTTAGCAATTGACTCACAAGGATTCAGCCCTTGGTCACAACAGTGACTGACAATTGAGGGAATGTGACTCACTCCTCAGTCATGCTGGTGGCTGACAGTAGTGGTTCAAGGACTGACATCATGTGCACCACACTTTCATTTGTCAATGACTCACATTTGACTGAAAGTGCCAGGGGTAGTACGTAGTAGTGTGTGTCATTCAATTGATAAGTACATAAAACCACTTTATTTGTACCGTATGCATTGAAGACACTCACCCATGCTACGTATGTGGGCATGTGATATGCTGTCTCTTACATATTAGCCCATGGAATCTACTGTTACATTTATATTTGTATATGTATCTCTCAAAAGAAATTTCTTTCTTGTCCACAGTGAAGTCAATTCTCATTCATCATATAATTGTTGGCCCTCCACATCTAGGTCTCCCACCCCCCCCCCCCCACTGTACAGAAAACTATAAAGTTAGAGAGTTTACAGAGCTCTGCCATATTTGCAACCCCCTCCCTCCATAAGAAAATGGATCCCACCTTGTCCCTCTCCAAGAATATTCATAGTGTATCATTTAATGAGATATATTTTTTCTTTCAGCTCACACCTTTTCAGATGTGTCTGTGATGGTGACAAATCATTTAACATCTTTAGAGACACCTGCTGTCATAACAGTGTTCAAAACCACCAATCAGAATGTGACAATTTATAAAGCAGTCCTGAGAGGTAGTAATGTAAACAACCAGTACCTCAACTTTACAGGGAGTAGAATTGAAAGTGAGATGTCACCAAATGGTATGTCTGCAACCCTAAAGCTAGCCGGATCAGTACGGTCACAGGTTGGTGTATACACTGTCACTGTAAGCCAGGACCAAGATCAGATTGAAATGAGAGTACTGATATTAAACAGCAATGGTAAGTGACATTGTGTCAGTATACAAAATGAATGCCTTTGAAAATTCTACCTTAATGTTTAACTTAAAAATTACAGTACATACTGTATGTTGAGGCCCCGTCACACATTAACGAATATGCTAAACGAACATCGACAAATTGAAAATTTTGCTATTTGTTGGCGAAAGCCTGGATTCGGCAAAGAAATTTACTCAATGAAGGAATTATTATCAAAATGGAATGAAGGGAACAACGACGAATGAATGACTTGCAAGTTGGAAACGGACTAGAAAAGTTCAGTTTGCCGAGCGCCACCGTACAGTACCGAATGAGGACCGGATGTGTACCGTACCAAACGAGTACATGACCTACAGTATGAATAATGCACAAAATGAACAGTATTAATGTGAATCTCCGATCTAACCCTTTCAACATAATTCATATCCCCATATCCCATATGCTGTTTTTTCAACACTTCAGATAACTAAGTACTGTATTTATATGTTTTCTATTAAAATTAGGGTTGTCAGAAAATTTTGCCCCCCCCCCCCCATATCCAAACCCAATCTACGCCCCGATGGAAATCAGTTTGCATACTCTTGCCTATTGGAGCACAGGTGGCATCACAGCTTATCGCATCTTCAGCATGCCCAACCAAGAGCGCCTCCAAACAGCCAGCCAGGGGTCGGCGTGACAGAGGTCGAAAAACAACCAAGCCCCCAACCCATCATGAGTCCTCGTCTGAACATGATAATGTTCCCACCTAGGAGAAGAACACAGCAGAAATACCACAAAATCAGCCCACACAACATGTGCCTCTGAGGACTAAGTCATTGTCTAACCCACTGTCTCCTCTGCTGTGTCCTGCGGTGCCGCCTCCTGTGCCTTTCATACAAAAGTTGTGCATGCAGCATGTGTATCTAAGCCTGCAGTATTACGGCTCTTTGCTGAAGTCCCAGTCTTATGTGTCTCTCCATCTCTGTCGTAGGTCCTACTAGTACTGTTGAGAATTGCCAAAGGCCCGACCTTTTTGGATGGCCTCGACGGTCTGTTCACTGCCCGTTCACCTTCCATTGCTTTCGGCAGTGATGCATTAGACATTTGTTACATGGACTGTATTCAGACATTCTGTGCATTACGTATGCATTTGTAAGTCTATGAATTTTTACCTGTTGTGTATTCGGCATCAACCCGTTATACATACGTTCTATGCATCCCGTGTTCAGCAGTGATGCGTTGGCTGCCCTCTTCATACAGAACCACATCAATGCGTGCCTACCGTACATCAATGATTGAATAACGTACGAGTAGCGGGCGAATTACGTTCAATACGCACAACTACCGGACAACAACCGTTAGCACTTCGTCCGTTGCGCCTGTTGGAAGTTTTGGGCATGCTCAAAACATTTCAAGGAACTTGCCGTATATTAAGGACCACCACCGTACTAATAACGAATTTGACGGACCTCAAACGATCACAAAACGAATTCTCACGAACATCACTAAACTCCCCATTAAAGCAGTACCTCAAGATAGGAATGGTAGATACTTTACATAATACTGTACTGTATTAACTGTATAATTTTGTTTGAGGTCAGAGGCCATGTGAGGTCACCAGAGGTCATTTTACAGGTAGTTAAAGAATCAGTAACGTTGAGTCATAAACTTGCAATACATGGTGGCAGCAATATATAAACTCACGATAAGTCTCCTACTTGGTGAAAAGACCTGTGTGAAAGCTGACACAGTAGTAAAGGAAGCTAGCTCATTAGTTTTGGTGGCAAACAAAGATCATGAAAGATTTAAAACTCTTACAGTGATATTTCAAAAGCAAAACTCTGACAACTCATACTGTGATTCATGGTTTACAAAAGGGTTACAATAGCCTGATTTCATTCACTGCATAAAAGGGGGAGTTTACTCCCTACTAAGTTACATGATATTGTTATTTGTTAACATGGGTGGAACTTCAAGGAAGGCAAGCCTTGCAGATGGGGCTACAGCTCCTCAATTGGGTGATGCCATGAAGTTAGAGTTAGATGAGGTTTTACAGCTTAGTTTCTAACCAATTGGTTTAAATCGGACCGGCCACTGCCTTTTTTTCTAGTTGTGGCTCACTGGCTTGTTTTCCCTACTCCATTGCTTATGCTGAGCACCAAGCACAATGGTAGTAGGATCCATTTTTAGCTCAGCTGAAAGCTTTCAGCTGAGCTATTGCTGTCGTGCACGGCAAACGTCTGTCACCACAACACGTGCATTTAAGTGCCTGACATTTCGCTGTTTTTCATTAGATTTGGCTGAAATTTAGTAGAGATGTTAGCAAAAGTAATATCTGTATGTTGCGACTCTTTTCGATTAATTTGACCGCTATTTGACCTCGGGAGGGGGCTTTGTTTGAAAACGTAAAATTCCCTACTTGTCTATCAGTTTTGCACCAATCTTTATAATATGTTTCATATAGATAGTTCAATTTGTGCTGAACAAAAGTTAAATTTTTTTTTCGTTTCTGCAATCATTAAAGGCATGAAAACAGCACTTTTTGAAACAAATTCTGGCGAAGTCCTCATGTTCGGGAATACATCAGGAATCCCAGTTGTTGTCATTTGAGAGACTGTACAATGAAACGAGGTACAAAAGTATACTGAACATATATAAAAGTACAGGACATCTCGTGCTTAATCATGTGGAAGTGTTTACCGCAACCAAAATGGCATATTTTCCGTGATTACTCATAAATGTGCAACTTTGGAAAGTGGAAACATGTAAAATATATCTTAGGACATCATTCCCAATGTATCTAGGCCATTTTTAAGTACTTCCCTGGGGGGACTACGAAAGTCAAGAAATAGAGCACTTTTAGACCCTTGGCCCACCGCCTAAAAATATTGTTCTTCTGTGTAGGTGTGATTCTAGAAAAACACAAAAATGCATCGTTGTGCTGTTCTGTCCTCTTTTTCCTAACCTTTGGAAGGTTCTTTCTTCAGCCTTGCCATCGTAGGAAACATATTTTGTAAGAAAAAAGATTTTTCAGTTTTGTCTGGGAGTCTTCATGAGTAAGATAAAGAATGTAATCCCCGACGACCATGCAGTGGTGGCAACAAAGTTCATGGTTTTGCCCTTAAGTAGGGCAGATTCTTCAATAAAAGCCAGAACTTTTTCAACTTTCCTTAATGAAAACAAGAATGTGAAACCTTTTTTGCAATATAACCCCAAATTTTTCGACGCATTTGCTCGCCTTATATTTCGAGTTTGGCAACCCATTGCATCTGTCGGGGCTTAGAGTATGTAGCTGGCCCCTAGTCAGGGCACTTGCAGGGTTGTTGATTTTTTTTCTAAAAAAATAAAAAAAATCGGACTTTTTTATTTAAATCAGATTTTTTTTATTTAAATCAGATTTCTTTGATTTCTTTAAAATGACATTTCAGTTTGACAGCTCCAGCCCCATAGTTGCTAGAATTATCACATCTAACAGTTTGTCACCCATACCCACCCCTATATTTTATTCAAAATACAGTACTGCCCAAAAGTAACTGATGAAATGCGCTCCCGTTTCCCGCAATCCATAGCAGGATGAGTGCGGGCAATCTTTTATTCCGCAGAGCGCGCTCCCCTCAAAAGTCGCGGGGATGTACCGTTGCGTTCTGTGGCTTCAGCAGGCCTAGCTGCCTATTGTTGTACACTTATAAGCTCTTCAAATGAGTAATGAATGTAACGGGAATATAACGGCCGGGCCAGCTAAAGCAGCAGGATAATCATCGAATAACCTTCTCACTTTTATGGTTGTGTAAAATTCAAACTTAACAATGAGGAGGGTCGTTTTGTCGAAAGTCTTAAGATCCCCGCTAGTGAACTTGTAAAGTTGCTCTGGAGACGAAAATACGATCCCCTGGTCAACTGCTTTCGTTTGAAGTTGCGATCTTTGTTAGTCAACGTGGCTCCCTTTTCATGCGCAACAGAAGAGCACAAAGCACCGAAAAATATCAATGGGGAGGTTTCCCGATCGATATCGAGGGGATTATAACCTTAGATAGTAGGACATCGATGCTTCCTAGGTGTAGTACCTTGATGAGTAAAGTACTGTTTAGACAACACTCAGCACAGTCACTTTGTACAGGGGACTATAGGTGCTTTGTAACCTCTGGTACATTCGTTACCGAAAAGGTTTCCAGCAGCCATGTACTCCCGAATTATTGGAAATGAAAATTGTCGTACGGCAAACGTCACATTTTGATTGCCGTGCAACCGTTGACCAAAAATAATTACAACTTATTTGTAAAGATTCTTTACGAATATTTGTTGACTGAGTTGCATCATTTTTCTCTCTTTTGCTAACCCAGTGAAAGGATGAGAACGACAACTGCATAATATTGAGGTAGTCAGGATGTGTCTCCACGTAGCGGCGTAAAGTGCCGCTGCTATTTTAAATCACATTCATGGAAATTTTGGCAGACAATATTACCGACAAATGATAATTTTATGATAATCTTCCAATTGAAGTTCTGACTCATTAAATGCCTTAAGTCCAGCATGTACATGCCTCAAATCAAAAGTACCTAAAACATGTCAGAATTTAGACCCTAAAGGTCACAACCCCAATCACAGAACCTTGCAACGGCCCCGAGAATGATCGGCACTGATTATTTCGCAAGTACATGCCGAGCAAAATTGACCCGAACACGCCTGTATCCCGAAGGCTGTCCACGCCGTTTGGAACACTCTGCGCCGCCACTTGCAACTTGGAGCAATGAATATTACGATGTACAATTTATCTCGCATTCGCTCTCCTTGTTTTATTATTTTCATTTTCTTTTTGAAAGGGGGGGGGGATTTAAAAGTATTTCATTCATTCATTTAATTTGTGAACGATGTTTATTAAGTATGATGTTTCAATAATCGGCCAAGGAAGATTGAAGTTAACCATTTTACAATTAACCTAATAACCTCCCGATTTCGTTTACACAGTAAACTTGAAATAGGCTATACTGCTTTTATAATTTTAATTTCCGCGGGTCCCGTGCACACGTTTTTCTTCTCGATTTCTGCATACTAGGGGAGAGGCATTACTTCACTTAAAACTATGTTTGTTTTTTCTCGGCTGAATCGGCGTGTGATGGTAATTAGACTGAATTCTACTCAGAATGCTCCGAAGCTTATTTTGGCATCTACAATATTTTTCCAAGCATATAGGCTGATGAATTTCGGAAGCTACTACGTGTGAAACAAATAACGGTTAAGCATTTTGACAAAGTATGTTCTGGAAAACGGAAAAAAGAATTTGTTCCATAGAAGCTCCCCATTAGCTTTGGGTCAAATTTTATTCGAAAAATTTTACCGAGCTTCGCCTGACCAGACCCACTGCCGAAAACTGCGGCCTTGGGTTTAGACACTTCATCCTAGGCCTACTGAAGGCATATACTTAAACGCGAGTAAGAATTGGAGAAATATCAGTCCTATCAAGACTCTCCGTTTCCTGTATGCTTAAAAGTAGAAAATGTTTCACCATATTTCCAGTGCTCCCCATTAAAAGATACATATCAAAACAAGAAAAAATCACTGAACAAGGCTTTAACGTCACAGCCGGACTTGAACTCAATTACGGCATCCATTCCGTGCTTTACTGGGATCGGAATTGGCCTGGACCGGTAGATCTCTGAATTGCTCCCCTCCCTGGGCTCGAACGAAAGTTATGTCCTCCCAAACGAGCATAGCTTCATATTTATTTAAAACACAACAGGCTGAGTTTGGGATTTGCATGGGAGGGAGGGGAAAATTTGGTAAGAGGCCGTAATTTGACTTTGCATGGATCCGCATATTCCGGGGAATAAATGTTAAACTGCTCAAGTCCATAAAATTCAACCATTCTGCTATCTACCAAAAACTTAGTCAGAGGGAACGCCATTGCAATGACAATACATCTTAGTTCCGACATCCTCATGTTCCGGTACAATACAATGGCCTTACTGCATTTTCGTTTTCATTTCACGAAGATGTTGCGATGAATATGGATCCCATGATAACCCCACCTGTAACCTTTGGAACCACAATGGACTTCATTTTAGTTCTAACGAACCTCCTTCTATGCCCTCTACGACGCAAGTGCTTAAATTTTGAAGCTTACCTATTTTTCAAAACCTTTGAAGTCCGAGTCCTTAGGAAAACATTAATCCAATTATAGTCCATTTAGGGAGAGAGAGAATGAAGATGACAATTTCGGCAATCAATTTTCGCGACTTGGCACCTGAATCTCCGACTCAGGGCCCTACAGCGGAATGCAATGCAGTATATACCCCCACCATGTCTTTGCCGGGATCTCCCTTAAATTCACCCTCGGCGTGATGTGCTAACATGATCCGAATTTTAGCCCGGCCCTTGCAACCGTATCTGCATTGTCACTTAGTACTGTCACACGCTATATACGCTATAGGCGCCAGCAAAGTTCCAGGTCTAGTCATGCAAAACACCGTTCATACATGGGCCTAATATTGTACAACGTTAATGTACACATTCCACAACTTGCAATTGCATGCTATAAGGGCCACTGCAAATACCTGGGAAATGCAGTTTCTGTACGAAAAGTAGCCAATCGCAGCTGTGGATTTAATACTCATTCATCATAAACGGACAGCGCCCATTTTTGCGTAACCTTTTTTGGAAGTCGTATGCTAATTTAGACCTTGTACGTTTACGTGACGTCACACACATCGCCTCAAATTTCTTTGCAATCTTCGACAGCCAGCGCCATCTTGGTTTTTACACATAAGTGATATTTCGTCCGATACCAAACTCTTACCAAATACTTTTCCCAAGAGAAGACTTATTCTACACCCATGAATAAGATAAGGCACAAAATTTAGCTTGAAATGGTTGATTTTGCTGAAAATCTGCATACTGAATTTTCGCCCATGCCAGCTAGTTCGTAACGCACGTAGAGCGGTACGTTACCCAGAGTATGAAATTTACTTCGTTAGGTTACTATACCTGCACTATCAGGCCTACACGCGGAATCGCCAGTACGATCGTGTATCGACAGTACAATACTGTAAGTCAGACCGTGCTGTAGAAGTGGGTGTAGCCTAGTAGGGGCGGGACTTAACAGTTGGTCGCTAACGGTAAACCCTCACGGGGATTGGTAGAAGCCAATGGATATTTTGCACGCGTCAGTTTGTGAAAAAAGGGGAAGTCCAATGACGTCACAAGTAATGCCCAAAAAAGGTGTTTTGACTGGTTCATTACCGATTATGTGTCGTGAAAATGTGCAATGCTCGCAATACACAGAACGTTGCATGCAAATAAGTTGGGAACACTACATGTGCCTGGGAAATGATTGGCCGGCCACACGGTCGGATCCAATTCACCAGCGGGGAAGGTTTTGTTTTTTCGTAATTTGTTGAAAGGCCGTACAAACTGCAATTCAATTCCCAGAAAGCTGACAGTTGCCAGTTCTTTCAAGTTGAAAAGTAAGATGGGTTGGGGAATATCTATCGCAAGGAACAAAGGGGTGTTACTGCCGCGCGTAAAGCAGCAATCCTTCTGCTATACCGCTGTTGACAGTTTAGGGCCCTCGATTGGAATGTTCTCACTGATATCAAAATTACCAAGACAACTGAAACACAGGCCAAGTCATGTGCCTTGCGCGCAATGTGGTTTCGTAGAGTATTGTGTAGGCCCTTGTCTGGCTGGAAGCCAACATTTTCGTGAAAGTCAGGCAGAAAAAATACGTATCTGTTCTAATCGGGATTATTACATTGGATATACAAATCGTGAGCGCTTTACAGTACTTACAAGGTAACGATAACACTTTCCTTGTTGTAATGGAATTGCAGGCTATTTCTAAAATGAAAACGCAGGAGATAGGGGATGAACTTTTGCAAGTTTTCATCAAAGCACGCTAACACAGATAGGTACCGTAAGGCTGATATGGTTTTGCAAGAAAACAATACCTTGGTCGTAAGACCAATTTTGATCGATCACATCTTGTTTAAATTGTATGTAAATCAGGCCATACGTATATTTTTTTCGTGGCTACCGAATTTCAAAGCAGAAGGGCCCATTATGGTCCACTATCACATCGAAAGTTAAGAGCAGCAGAACAAGCTATACTGCTATTCTCGCTAGACTTACCTTGCTTGGTTGAGTCGCCGACAAACCTGAACAAGAAATGGGCCGAGCGAGGCTGGAGACCCAAGTGAGGGAGGTGCGTGCACGGAACATACAATTTTTTCCGGGCGAAGTACATGTTATTGTATGGTCAGTTTGCGCTTAGCCCCATTGGCGTATGACAAAAAAATCCCAATTTGTCCCTAATCGGCGAACAGTCATGACAAATTTTGCCCTGAAACACCATGTTTCGGCACTGTATTTGGACAATGTTTTGCATTGCCGACCTTTGGTTGCCCCCCCCCCCCTCTAGCTACGCCACTGCGAATCATTGCGTGTTCAGTCGAGAAATATATGCAGAGATGCACAGATTTTTGGAAGTAAATTGCAGTTTTATGTTCTTCAGTCATTTATCAAAATCACTGAGCTTTTACACGCGCAAAAATATTTTCGAACATGCCAAGAAATTTCCGAAACATTTTCGTATATTCTCGATGATTTTTAACAAATGTCCGACGAAATTTTTTTTTTTTTTTTGGATGAAGGAGATTTTCGGAATTAAATAGCAGTTTTATGTTCTTCCATTATTTGTCAAAATATTCATGAAGTTTTCAAACGCGCAATAATATTTTCGAAGGAGCAAAAAATTTCCGAAGGTAAGAAACGTTTTTTGAGTTTTCTCGATGATTTGTAACAAGTGTTCGGTACTTTCTCTTTAATGGCGGAGATTTGCAGAAGTAAATTGCAGTTTTATGTTCTTCCGTTATTTATCAAAAGATTCATTAAGTCTTTAGACGCGCAAAAATATTTTCGAACATGCCAAGAAATTTCCGAAACATTTTTAATATTCTAGAACACTTTTAACAACTGTCCGATGAAAAAAACGGAGCTTTTTAGAATTAAATAGCAGTTCCAAAATTTATCAAAAGATTCATGAAGTTTTCAAACGCGCAATAATATTTTCCAACATACAAAAAATTTCCGAAAGTAAGAAACGTTTTTTTAATGTTCTAGATGATTTCTAACAAATGCCCGATACAGTACTTTCTCATTAATGGCGGAGATTTTCGGAAAAACATTGCGGTTTTATGTTCATCCGTTATTTGTCAAAAGAGTCATTAAGTTTTTACACGCGCAAAAATATTTTCGAACATGCCAAGAAATTTCCGAAACATTTTCGTATATTCTAGATGACTTTTAACAAATGTCCGATTGGACTTTTTTTTTGGATATTTTTTTTTTTGTAAGGAAGATTTTCGGAAGTACACATCAGTTATATGTGTTATTCCGTTATTAATCAAAGGTGCATGAAGTTTTTAAACGCGCAAAAATATTTTGGGACTTGCCACGAAATTTCCGAAACATTTTCGAATATTTTAAATCATTTTTAACAAATGTACGATATTTTCTTTTAAATGACGGAGATTTGGTAAGGCAGACAGCAGTTCTGTGTTCTTCCGTTATTTATTAAAAGATTCATGAAGTTTTAAAACGCTCAACAATATTTTTGAACTTGCCAGAAAACAAATGTCCGATAGGATTATTTTGTTACTTCATGACGGAGATTTTCGGAACGTAAATAGCAGTTTTATGCTCTTCAACTATTTATCAAAAGATTCATGAAGTTTTCAAACGCGCAATAATATTTTCAAACATGCAAAATATTTTTGGAAGGTAAGAAACCTTAAGTGCTAGTGATCAGCCTGCTGGTGGCTCGCGGCCGGGCCGTACAATCCATGCAAACCTAACGCAGCTCTCGCAAGTAGCGCTAACAACGTTGCCATACCGTTTTCGATGTATGTGAAAAAGCCGATGCAATTCGTGTACCATGTTTCTTCTAACGCAATTAACGATAGGATCGTTACTTGGAGGGAAGACTGCAGGGTGCGGAAAGGCGTAACGCTAGCAACGATTCACGTTGGTAACGGAAGTATGGATAATTGCGTTACGACATGTTCAATGATAACGCAACCATCGTTAGCAAACGGAATTTTCTAACGCTTAACGCTTCTAACGTCCATTTTATTCTGAGCTGTACTGTACGACCGCGAGAAAAAGAAACGCCCGCTAGTTTCGCAGTGTCCGTAGTCCAGTCCTGGCGCAGTATGTAGTCTATAACTATGACGGAGTTGTACGTTTCATGAATGCAGATTTGCCAAGTACGTACAAGATACAACAGCAACCACGAGAAGCTAAACCATGCGAAAGTTATGCGAAAAACTCAGTGTCAAAAAATATCCTGCCTTCCGTTCGTTTTGCATTCAGCACAATCTGAGGCAGTCGTATGTTGACAAAGCTTGAACTAACGGTAATGTGGGTAACCGTTACACTTGGCAAGTACAATAGGCAGCACAATGGGAAGGCAGGTTGAATGGGTTCTTGTTTCCTCTGAATAAATAATCTCCCGCGGGGGTTGCGGGGCTATTGTGTCCCCGCGCTCAGAGCGGATTATAGGATTAGAGTGCACTCTAATTTCCTCAGTTACTTTTGGGCAGTACTGTACTTTACAGGCTAATTAACCTGGGACCTGAAGCCTCAATCTTTTCCATTAAACACAAATAGCCTACCACAGGTGCCAAACAGGCCTACAATCATCGACATCAATTCCAGGTCTTCATTAGAGGTGCTTGTTTACAGTGCAAGCAGCCCTTAAAGTGGACCTAAAGTCTAAAAATTCAAAAATATATATTTTAGAGGTTACAAAATTAATCTTATTGGTCCAACTCCCATTGTCATAGCTTATTCCATTGCTGAGATATTAAATGTTAAAATTTATTCACTTAAATCCAAACAGTTCATTGCGCAATAATTTTTGACATTCTTGTTGTACAACTCACATTAAATGCTTTGTTTTCTTTTAAAATTAAAAATGTTTATATGACCTTGACCGCTTCCTGTTTTCTTGCATGACATGCTGTACAGAGAGGGCTTATATAGTCAAGTCACCCCAAAGCAGTAAGAACGCGATCACATTTTGCCACAAGGTGCGGTGGCTTTCAGAAAAAAAAAGAAATACAAAGATTTTAATTTGAGTAGTACAACAATGACATCACAAATTATTGCGCAATCTACCTTTTTAAATCGAGTGAATAAACTTCAACATTTTATATCTCAGCTTAAGAAAGTCCTGTGAAGATGGGAATTGGACCATTGGAATTCAGTTTTCATGCTCTGTAATATATATTTTTGAATTTTCAGACTTTAGGTACACTTTAAGCTTCACAAGATACACAGGAACATATCTGCCATTACTCCATACCTTGGAATAGGGCCTACATGGACCCAAAGAGTCACTTAGGCTTTTTGAAGGACTCTGGTCCCATGATCATGGATGGACAGCAGTGGCCTTCCTTTTTGAAACGTTGTTCATGAATGCTGTCTACATGTACAATCCTAACTTGATCCAGGGTTGCCATTTTTGTCCTCATCTGATGGATGCAAGTCAGCATTGAGCCTCATTCACCTCCTGGTGAATGAGGCCCAAAGAATGAAAGAGTTGGTCACCACCCATCCATCACCACTGAGTTGTGCCAGTACCAAACACCTCTAAAGTTGGTTGATTCATGATTATCAATGACTGCACTGAATTCAGTGGCAGGGATTAAAAGGTTTAGTGAACTTATTCTCAAGTGGAACTCATATCACTGATTTGCTTCTTGTGGAATTTGAGTCACAGATACTGTAAAAGCCTACATTGTACAAGCCTGCACAGAATTGTACTGCATACTGAAACACTTATTCGGGAACCATTTTCACAGGTGGTATCATCTAAAAGGGTTCAGTTGTAAAATAGAATGAATAAAGAATCAATTCCAAATTTTGGTGATAAGTTATTAAGGTACTTGAATTTCAAAATGAGGAAAGAACAACTTGATCAGTTGTACATGTATCCATTCAGTTATGGATATTTTGGAATTTCTCATGAAACCTGTGTTAGGCCTAATTAATGATGAACCTAGACCTAGGCCTATATGTCTAAAACCATCCTACATTGGTTTTGTAGACAATACCAGTTATTTCCAATGATTACTTTCCCTTAAATAAACTTCTACAAACAAAATAATGGATATCCTCAAAAAAGTGATTTAAATCAGTGATTTTTTTTAAAAAACTCATTTGATCTAAGTCGCGATTTAAATCACTGATTTTAATCAGCGTGATTTAAATCAAACAACCCTGAGCACTTGTCATGTCACCATATCAAAGCACCACCTCTGGCTGAGCCTGCATCCAGGTTTTTCATTTTGGCATTGAAGTATACCCCCAAATTTTGGTGCGCTTTACATGCAGTCCTCACAATCCACATTGTATCACTTATGAACATTAAGCACAAAGGTACCAGTAAACTTTTCTAGCATAAATTTCTAGGTGTACATTCTGAAATGCACTTGTTAGTCCTTTACTCCATTTGCTGTACCTATCTGGGAGGTCTAATATTGATCACCTTTCCGCACCTATATTCTTCCTCCTGCCCATTTCCCATTGCTGGAAGCTGGATTTTCATTCAAAATTAGTAGAAAAACGATAGACGTAAAGTGCTTGGCGTCCTACTCTATATTATCATTTGGATGTCAGGTAATAAGCATTAGGCCTATGTCATTGCCCTCATTTTATATAATTGATCCAGAGCTACCAGGAGGCCCTATACAGGTATGTGCCAGCCGTAGATGACCTTTTTAATGCACAGTGAAGGAAGGAAAAGTATAGTCCAAGAAAGTTTCTGTTGACTGCATGCATGTATTTTTGCGGAAAGCATTGCTGGAATAGAAGGCAGTAAAGTACTGTAGGCAAAAGGGGGCCTTCAGGAGGTTTGTTGACAACATATTCTTTTCGTAGAAAACATACTCTCTTCTTTCACCTAACCAAAAACTAGAATTCACTTTTTACGCACCGCTACTCATTTGGAAAACACATCCAGCCAGTCGGAAAAATTAGAATTCATTTAATTAGGGACATTTTTCTAGCCATATATGATCAGCTCCAAAATATCCCAAAGATAGCACCATTTTGCATCTTAGCAACCCTTAATTAAGAAAATTTCTCAAAGGGGGGGGTACACCCCCTCCCCCTTAGACCCCTCCCCCAGGACAGCACCTTTATGTAGTGACAAAGGAAGGATCCACATGCTTTATATAAATGCAGGGTGCATAAAAAAATGGTGCAGTTTACAAACCACCATTCATTTGGAAAAAACATCTATCAAGAAAAACATCCATGGAGTTGGAATTGGGGACCTTCACACCCCACAAACATATGACGCTAGCTACGGCCTAGAGTAGAAGTCCCATTTCCAGGGGGCGCAAGGAAGACTACAGTACAATTTCAAAATGAAAGTTTAAAAAATACAGCACATGCACATTATAAGCTTTATAGAAGGAAATAAATATGTGATTATGTTCAGATAAAACCAGATGGAATGTACTATGAAAATCAAGTTAGAAAGCAATATATGTTAAAAATTGGTCCAGTCCAAGTTGTTAACTGTTCCAGAGTGCGTTTATGTCCAGCCCGTTACAGATACTCGTTTGTACCTAATTCTATACATATTTTCAATTCACAAGTACCTAGATAATTGTCCTATTTGTAAGACTTTCTGTATGTGTCTGTATTTTTGTCAGTACATCGCCTTCTAATGTAACGATTGTTTTTTCTTGTTCATGTGTTATGACCTGTGAAAACTAAATTTCCGATTGTGGACAATAAATTTCAATTCAATTCAATTCAATCAAGTTGTATGCTCACCGCATCCTGTAAGTTTCTAGTTGTAGGCTTGTTTATGGGCTTGCAACAACATGGAAGAGTATTCCAGTTTACATGGATGGTAGTTGAGCTTTCCTAAAGTAAACATTCTCCTCAGATCTAACAGAAACTGTGATATCTTGCACAATGTTTACTGTATAAATTACTGTACAAAAGTTGCACCATCTTTTAAATACTGTAACAACAGTGAAGTGAGTTTTGCTTACAAATTTATCTTCTTCAGCTTTCGTTACTCCAAGGGAATATTCTACAGTAGTATCAATTGATGAGTCTGTTTCATTGTTTGCAAATGGAATGAGAGGAGTCCAGGAGTCGTCATTGCGATGGCGCAAAGATGGGGTCTTTCAGGGTCAACCTTGTTTTGAGACTGGATCATGCGAGGAGCAAAATGCACAGCAATCAATAGTTTTTGAATGTTTTGTGGCTGGGGAGTATGGAGATCAAGACCATGCCATCATGAACCTTATAGTACGAGGTAAGGTTTGCTCTGTATGGTAAAAAGTGTAACTTCTAAAGTACATGTATTCAGAATGATCAGTTTAAGCTGATGCTATGCAAGTTTCAGTCCTATATGTATAGCATATTAGTCCTACAATTACTGCAGCAGTTAAAGTGACTACCCACTCCAACAGCCCATTGACCACCACCTGCACATAATATGGCATTCGGTTGGGTCAGTGCGCACCACATTTCCTTTTTTGCAGGACAGTTCAAAATTATGTCTGCTTATCTGTGCTGCATAAAAAAATAACTCTTGTGCACATCGTGATCACCAACCCAATGGAACGCCGTGAAAGTCTTAGGCCTAGTTCATACTTACTCGGCGAGCTCAATGTGGAACGGAAATTTTGTCCGCAATGGTTGCGGCGAGTAGGGTCAACAAACTTTTGACGTGTGCTTGTGATCCACATGGAGTGCGGAAGTAACGACTCATTTCCACTGTACGCGTGTACAATCCATTCCCCATCCGTTCGAGATAAACCAATTTTATCATTTTTTCGCTTTGCGCTTCCCATGCGGAACGGGTTGATTAGTGTTTCTACATTGCAATAAACAGCAGACTACAGTTAAAGCCAATACACCAGTTCAAGAGACACTTGCGTCTGCCAAGATGAAGGCATTTCTTCACAGGAGGATGAGCAATTGATCGACGAAAAAATGAAAAAGTACGAGAAATTGTATATACAATTGCAGTCATAAGGTAAGAGACCCAAAATGGAATGAACAGTAGTGGCTTGCCATAGGCCACTTGTACACCGTGACTGCATAACCGCATAGACTGTTCTGGGAGGGAGCTTCAATCAGATTAACTTTTAAAGTCTTTTGTTAAAAAAATAGAAACTGTTGAAATGAAGAAAGCATCATTGTCAGTTAATTGTATTCATGTCCTGAAGTAGACAATTTCCCTTGCTTGTGGGCATAAGTTTCCTAGTAAACAAATGCCTCCCGGTATAGGGCCCACAAAGTAGTTGGTGATGCTGATCAGTTTGTAATAGATTGACATTTTCTACATTTTGATAAAGAAAAGTAAATGAGTTTTATGTTTACGGGTATCATCAACTCTACCAGATTCTTACAAAAGTTGGTTGCCATAATGTGTTACTAAGTAACAGAATCAACAGAACATCTGTGCATGAGAAGATACACTGTAGGAGATGCAAATTTATGCAGATTTGCCCAGTTTTTAACGTTTCCATTTTTTTTTGATTCCTTGCCAAAAACAGGCAAGGAATCTATGCGATGGTGATGGCGTGTGTGTATGCAAGTGTATGTATATGCGTGTGTGTGTGCGCCCATGGTGTGTACTGTCATGATATGTGTATGGGTGCACTCACCAACATGGCCTTAGCGGGTACCGGGGCAGCCAGCAAGAGCTCCGCTCTCGCATGTCTTTCCTAGCTCACGCGGAGCTCGAAACTGGCATAGCTGCCCGAAAATTCGGTCACTGCGAAGAGAAGTCACACGCATGTCTATAGCATGTCTAGAGCAAGAACACTACACACATGTCTGCCTTGGAGTGCAGTCAGCCCTCAAGCATGTCCGTCCATGCGGCTCCTTCTCGGGCAGCTTCGCTGCTGGGAAATTCCCCTGCATTCCCTACGGGGTCTTTTGCCAGTACCCCGTAAGGCATTGAGGGTGCGTATGGGTGTGTGCGTGTGTATGTGATGCCTAGCTTGTAAACACAGTATCTCAAGATAGCAATGACTGACACTTTTTATATTCGGTATATAGATTTGTCATGTTGAGAGGAAGAAGCCTATTGTTTTTGGTGGAGGTCAAAGGTCATGTGAGGTCACCAGAGGTCAAAACCCGAAAACCTTGTAAACAATATCTCAAGGTGGCAATGACTGACAATTTTCATATTTGGTATACAGATTTGTCATATCTAGAGCAAGAACCCTATTGTTTTTGGTGGAGGTCAAAGGTCATCTGAGGTCCCCAGAGGTTAAACTGCGAAAAACCTCTTAAACGGCTTGTAAACACTATATCTCAAGGTAGCAATGACCAACACTTTTCATATTTGGTATATAGCTTTGTCATGTTGAGAGGAAGAACCCTATTGTTTTTGGTGAAGGTCAAAGGTCATTTGAGGTCACCGGAGGTAAAAAGCCAAAAAGTTCGTAATCACGATATCTCAAAATAGGGATGACCGACACTTTTCATGTTTGATGTATAGATTTGTCATGTTGATTGAAAGAACCCTATTGTTTTTGTAGAGGTCAAAGGTCATTTGAGGTCACCGGAGGTCAAAGACTGGAAACCTCAAAATCGAGATATGTCAAGATAGGAATGGCCAATGTAGATTTGTGATGTAGAGAAGAAGAATGCTTTTGTTTTTGGTAGAGGTCAGAGGTCATCTGAGGTCACCAGAGGTTAAACTGCGAAAATGTTGTAAATGGTTTGTAAATTGTAATCACAATATCTCAAGATAGCAATAATAGACACTTTTCATATTTGATATATAGATTTGTCTTGTGAGGAAGAACCCTATTGTTTTTGGTGGAAGTAAAAGGTCATTTGAGGTCACTGGAGGTAAAAAAATGAAAAGCTTGTAATCACAATATCTCAAGGTAGGAATGAAGAACACTTTTCATATTTGGTATATACATTTGTCATGATGTAAGGAAGAACCTATTGTTTTTGGTGGAGGTCAAAGGTCATCTGGGGTCACCAGATGTCAAAAAGCAAATTTCCCAAGAATTTTTCAGATCGTCATCTGGGGTCACCAGAGGTGACAAGGCAAAATTCCCAAGAATTCCCAAGATTGTTATATGGAGTCACCAGAGGTCAAAAAGTAAAATTTCCCAAGAATTCCCAAGATCATCTGAGGTCATCAAGGGTCAAAAAGCAAAACATCCCAAGAATTCCCAATATTGTATTATGGGTTCATCTGAAGTCAAAAGGCAAAATTTCCCAAGAATTCCCAAGATCATCATCTGGGGTCACCAGAGGTCAAAAAGCAAAATTTCCCAAGAATTCCCAAGATAGTCATCAGGGGTCATCAGAGGTCAAAAAGCAAAATATCCCAAGTATTCCCAAGATCATCATCTGGGATTACCAGAGGTCAGAAAGCAAAATTTCCCAAGAATTTTCAAGATGCAAGATCCATTGGAGTTAAATCCCATTCAAGACACTTCCGTTTTTCTTTTTTGTTATATTTGGTGGGGTTCAAAAGCCATGTGAGGTCAGCAGAGGTCAAATTGTTAAAACATTGTAAAATGATGTAGTCAAGAAAGATAAATTTGAGGGGTAAACTTCAGTGCAACAAAGCATTCCCAGTAGGCAAGGAATCACTAAGCCTTTGGGCTTTCTGGTTTGTTTACATACTGCTGCATGTAGCTCAGCAACCTTTGTTCACAGTGCACAGCTTTGAACATAGAAAGTGTTCATGAGAAGCAGAAATTTCATGGCTACAGTAGCTCTCTGTTCCGACCAGTTACATGAAGGGTCCGTGTTAGGAGAAGGGTTACAATAGATTTGCTGAATATTGTGGTTACATGTGTGGGATTAAAGAGATAATGGAGCAAAGAGGTGTTACTGTACAACTATATTTTCTTTCTAATGGTATGAAATTAGCTTAAACTAGCTTAATTAGCTGTTTGAAGTACAGTTTATTGCAATCATCTGGTGTCTGCATATTCCCTTTAATACAGCTGTAAGTGTATGCAACGTTTTGTGCTAGAACTTGTAGAGGTACTGTGAGGGCATGGGAATGGTTCAAAGTCACATTGCAAAGATTCATAGATGTACATATTAGTGCCCATGTTCATGATTACTTTATGTAAGTATTAAGCATGCTGGCTTTTAGTAGGCATCAAAATTTAGACTTTCTGTTACTGGGTTCCATGTTTGCTTGGGGATAATGGAATTATATTTACATATCAGTATGCCACCAAAGATGTTACCTTCCAAGAACAAACATTGGCTTGGATTGAAATTCGACAGGTTTGAGCTTCTGTATGATTGGTACTCCAGTTTTTCAGTGTTCAATACTAAGAAACACTCACATGAAATAAAAAGTGATAAAGTGATGGAAAAGTGATGGGAAAGTTGTCTTGTACTCCTGTTTTTAGAGATGGCAGTTTTGTGCAGTTGTTACCATGTTTGTGCTTAGTGGTCATTGATTGTATTGTCGGGACATGTGAGACCAACATATCTCATACAGTACCTGCTCTAGAGAAAAAAAAATTGCGAATGTAAACAAACTGCTGTAGGTATATTTTTATCAACTATAGATGAAGTTGTAGTGCGCTGAAATATGACTCAACCCATGTCATGCAGTGTTGCATGACTTTTAATCAATATGCTCCTTTTTTGGTTTATTTGCCCTAGACATGGACAAAAAAAAACTGCCGTAGGTCATTTTCATCCACTTTAGATGAAGTTATACATTGAAATATGACTCCACACATGTCATGCAGTGTCACGTGTGACTTCTAATGAATATGTTGATTTTAGTTTATGTGTTAGACATGGACAGAAGTGAACAGGTCAGATTTGAATGCCTATGGAAATTTAAGAACCACATAGAAATTAATTTACATTACAGTCATTTATCTCTTCATGCATGTCACATGAATACATTTATGACATATACAGCATGAAAAGCCAGTCTACAAAGATGGCAAAGTTGATAAGACCATAAACTTTAATATTCTATGTTGGCTAGTCAGGCTGTGTAATATAATATACAATATCATACCATGTGAAATTGATTTCAGGATTGCACAATTGATGGATTGACTGCCTTTGTTTAATTTTGTGTTTTTATCCCAGGTTATTCTTTAAACATTAAATTTTTGCATTATGATTTCCAGGATGTCCAGATGGAAATTGGGGGCCTGATTGTGAGGAAACATGCCCACGCTGTTTTAATGGAGGACTATGTTCTGATGTAACAGGGTTATGTCAATGTCCTCCTGGGTTCAGCGGCACCAACTGTGAGCAAGGTACAGTTAGTTTAAATATTAGTTGATTTGATGTATTTTATCACATGAGTATATTAAGAAAGCCACAACCAACTTAATATGTTGGAGGACTACCTAGAAAGAAGAGAAAACAGAGATGTTTACAATACAGGTATTTAAAAATTGACTGCATCATTACGTACACTGGTTTTAAAAAGAAGATACAAACAAACTAAAAGTTTTTCCAATTCATACACTCAATACATTAAGACAAGGGTCACTAGGTAAGATAAGAAGTAGGAAGAGGCTGATGTACAAAATAATAATCACTAATTTCTTTCATTACCACCTCCTTAATCATAGAGAGAGTGGGTTGTGCAATGAATCTGCAAGGGTGGTCCACATTTTGGTATTACCCTGTACGATTACAGAAACTGAATCAACCAATATTTGTACAACATTAATGATGTCGAGCAAGGTTTACATGTACAGTATGATTAATCACCAGAATAGTGATTATAAAATGTATCTGGTAGTAACCTTTCCAAAGACTTGTCAGTACTGTAGATACTGTACAGCATTATTCATATCAATAATATCAGAAAACTGGAGTAATTGAAACCTAAATGGTGGGCCGGTTGTCCCAAGGGTACTGCATAAGCAATATGGTGGAGAGTTAGAGTTAGATGAAGTTTTATGGCTCAGTTTCAAACCAATTGGTTTAAGTCGGGCCGGCCATGGCCTTTTTTCCAGTTGTGGCTCACTGGCTTGTTTTCCCTACTCCATTGCTTATGCTGACTGCTGAGCACCAAGCACAATGGCAGTAGGTTTCATTTTTAAAGTCTTTGGTATGACCCGGCCAGGATCGAGTCGAACCTCAGACCTTCCGCCTGCAAGTGGGATGCTCTAACCACTTGACCATGCATGGTGAAATGCACATACCTGCTTGTATATTAATTAACTGTTAGGTATTAAAAACATTTTCTCCCACTCTAGTACTGTATATTGCCAGGTAAAAAAAAGTTTGGATAATATACCCGCATTCTTTAAAATCTGCTTGGATGAAATGGAAAGATGATCTTGCCAGTTAACTTAAGCATCTACCATTTTAATACTTCATGGAACCACAGAAATTTGAAGTAACTTGGTTAATAATAACCCTGGATAAGCTCTATATATAAACATTATTATCCCACCTGGTTGTTTGACAATTACCAAAAGGTATATAGTTCAATAGTTTTGCTTATATGTTTAATGAGTTTATTAGTGGAGAACCAGTTGCACTACTTACTCAAGTCACCTGAGGTAATATTATGCAATGAATTTACAATCTAATGAAAATTTTAGGATCACAGCAAAATGAAAGTGATAATCAACTTTTTTTGGAAAGCTGTAAAGTATTCATGGAGGCCTAAATATGAAACAAGAGTGGCCCCAAATAGGACCTGTAAAGTATCTGCAACAAATTTTAGTGAGACTCTAACCTGATGGATAGTATTGGGACCTTCCTTGATTGATTTAATAGCCTTCATGTTAGGATAGTTGTACTGTAGTCTGTAGTATTGATAAATCCTAATTCTTTACTTTAGGAAGGTTGTCTGCTTGAAACATGTCAGATCACACACCAGAGTGCCACTTGGCTGGAAAGTAACATGAAACCAAAAATACTAGTACATTTTGCAAGACTTCAAATAATTTTTGCAGTGATATCAAGAAAGTATTTCACAAATTGTAGTTGTGGAATAACAAAAGGTATATTATTTCCAGTGGATTTTCAACTAGGGGATTCTAGTCTGTACTCTAACTGTTGAATAAAACAGTTCTTTTGATGACTTGCATATGTTTTCTAATTGTTTTTTCTCCCCAGTACATGGTAGGAATGTCTTCGGACAATTCGGAAAACGTAAATGTAATGAAACAGGTGATGACAATTCTGATGGATGTCACGGTGCATTGATTTGCTATCCAAATCCATTTGGCTGTGTTTGTCCTGCTGGTTATTCTGGACTGGATTGTACAGAAGGTAAACATTGTTATTTTTTCGTCAATTTTTTCTTTGGGCCAGAAATTTTGTTATTCCAAATATTTTCATCTGCAGTAGCAGTTAGCTTTACATGCTAGATTAGCTTGTCAATATCTCTTGGTGATCAATACTGTAGAAGTGATTAGAAATACTGTATGACTGTGAATTCTAGACGTTAAGTCTATTGAGAAGAGAATTTTAAAGTTCAAAGTTTAAACTTAAAACATGTGAAGCATTTTATGATGTGCATTCTTCTGCAAAGTCTGGAAAGGGCAGCTTGATATTGTTCAGCTGGGTTTGCTTTACTCACCTCTAAGTATCTGTACTATGAGCCTGTTGTACATATTTAAAAGTACAATGTGTGCTCTGATATATTTCTGTAATATCATGTGGCATAGATTTCTTTAAACTGATTGACATGCCCTATGCATGCATTGCAGGTTGTTGTTCTCATTTCTATAAATGTAATGTTTATTGTGCTGTTACCACTTTGGTTGCTAAAACTAATTACTGCATCTTCTGCAAGTTTGCTTTGTTTCTCTTCATTACCATTTCTATAATGTTTTGGACTCTTCTGTGTTCATTTAGCGTAGTTTGCTTGAAACTCTATATGAAGAACACCTTCCAGTATTTGTTGTGTGGTATCTATATGTGTATGTGTGTATGAGGCACTTTGCACCTGTAATTGTTAATACAGTATTTCAACATGGTGAATCCTGTGGGATTTCGTACTGTACTTGGCATGTGAACATCGTTTATTGGTTTAGATCATGGAGATGATGTTGAAGTTCAAAAGACATTTGGTCATCATATAAACATGATATCTCAGGAAGGGAAACATGCATGAAGTTGATACTTTTGCATGTTGGTGCCCCATGTTGACTTTGTGCAGGTGTAGTACCCTACATATAAACAGGGAGCTGCCACTGGGACAGCTTCCTGGTATAAAGGTGGATTGGAGTTTGCTGTGGGAGGCAGGTTACAAGCATTCATTGTACATTGTGGTGTGTATTGCCGTTTGTTTGTGAACATATAGCATATATGTATTTGACTGTTTGGATTTGGCGACACAATTTTTTTGCCCACATATCTGAGCCTTTTTTAAGAAAAATTTGGGTTTGAATTGTTTGGGTTGTCTTACAATTTTTGGGGGTGCAGTGCCCCCACCCCTTTCTCATAAAGGTTATGAAAGAGATCAGTATGCAAAGTATACATGTGAGACAGTGAGCACTACAGCTGCACCTACATACTCATACAGATGCAGCACTTGGTCTATAGCCCAATCATTAGTGCTGCTGTTTCAACTTGAATTTATGATCAGGCAGAATCATGAATATATACTGATGGTATTGGTTAGAGTCATAAGGAATATATCCTTGATAAATTTTGCATAAAATGTAAACTAGCTCTGTGTTAGGGCTGGGGTGATTTGAGTATTAAAAGTGGAACTTACTGTAACACAGGACTGACCATGCTTCAATGTCAGCATGTCTTTAATATTTTGCATTATTAAAATCATCTCTTTAGTTTAATATGTTCAGGGTTGAGGCTCTTTTTATTTTATATGGCACCCTAATCTGATGCTACAGTATCAGTACATTTGAGGACAACTCCTCTGACAATTCCTACGTGACCAATCTCCCCTTAACAACTCTTCCAGGACAATTTGCTCTTAGTCAGTTCCCAATATGGACAACTTCCTCACCAGAAAATACTGCATGCATTTGTCCTGGGTGCATGGGTATTGTCTGGATGGGTATTGTCCAGAAGAGGGAGGGATTGTCCAGAAACTACAAACTTCAGAAAACCTGTGTAAACCATTACACTCACCATTTTTACATTTGTGCCCATTTGCCCCTCGCAAAAAACTTGTGGCAATTAGTTCCAAATCCTCAGGTTTTCACATGTGTCTGCCATGGGTAATCATGGTTATTTTGCGTGACAACCTGGGTTTTCCTTTGACATTGACACAGGTTGGCTAGATGCCACATTTTGCCTCAGGTTTGCCACAGGTTTTACATGCAAAATGTGTGGCAATTAAAACCAATGTTAACAAAGAATTCTGAGACAAAACTGTGGTTTGAAATTAAAGGCAGGAAAGGTGTGTCGACCTGTGTCAAACGTGTGTCCAGAGGGTTCCAAATACACAAGTTTGCCACCTAAGAACACCAGTGATTTCTTTTGTTTTTCACATGTGATCATGCGTGGTTACAGAGACAGGTTGACACACTTTTTTGTAAGGGCATATACACTCAGTATTATAAAACACACTTTTTTCAGAGTGTGAGGATGGGACGTTTGGAGCCAATTGCAATCAGACTTGCCATTGTCGGGAGAATGTAACCTGTGCTAAAGATACTGGAGTTTGTGAAGATAGTCAGTGTGGAGATGGATGGAAAGGAACAAATTGTCAAGGTATGTAATACTTTCAGCTCTGCAGACAACTATATCTCTCATTCAAAATTTTACTCTTCAGACTACAAGTGGATATGATGGTTGTGTCCACGTGAGTGACTTGTCTTGATATAACTTATATTACTGTGCACCCTTATATGAAACTTACCTGAAACCATGTGATGCTAATAGACTCAAGAGGACTCAATTCGGCATATTTTGATACCATACAGTTATAAACCCTATATATAGGTAGTTGCCGATGGAGATAATTACTATTGAAAATGGATAAATAGTCATAACTGATTGTATTGTATACCAATTAATGACCTATCATATTTGTAAAGGTAGTTCTGCATAATCACAAAGATGAATTTTAGAAGGAATTAAAAGGGAATATTTTGCCTTGATTAGGGCAAAAAATGTGCACATGCTACAGTATAAGGCCAAGAAAGGTTATTGAGAGTGACACAGGTTCAGGATAGCCTAGTCCAGTAGACTATGTACAGTAGGAATCTATTAAGCACCATTTCTGCATGGCCTAGTATTAATAGTATTATAAGCAAAGGTTCAGGTAGGGCTATACAAAAGATGAAAACACATCAAATAGATTAGATATTTTGAAAAACATTACTCTTACAAAGAATTCAATTAGTTGTACCACATTAAAGAAAATTTAGTTCAACTTGGCTGCACTTTTTCTTTAAAGACTGACCAGTAGCAGAAAGTTGTTTCATAAACTTTTTTGATTTTTGTATGTATTACACTGAATGTCTGATATTACATCTTATTTGAAAGAACAGTTCAAGCTCTTCAGCTTTAACATTCAATCTTCCTAAAAAAAAAAATATATATATATATATATATATATATATATATATATATATATATATATATATATATATATATATATAATATATATATATATATATATATATATATATATATATATATATATATATATATATATATATATATATATATATATATATATATATATATATATATATATATATATATATATATATATATATATATATATATATATATATATATATATATATAATACTGTAGCTTATTTTAAGAAATCCATGCTGTCCTGTGGAAGGGTAGTAAGCGGAAGGGAGTCCATCCCCCCTTTGGGAAATTTTTTGAATATTTTGGGGTCCTCAGATGCAATTTGTTGTAATATATTGGTCAAATTTTTAAGGCAATTTAATACTGCAAAGTTTTGACATTTTTTACAGAGGGAAGAAATATAATGGGGTTGTCGTTTTTAATCTTTGAATGGAGGGGGCACCATATTCTTTGACAGGGGGCTTAATGCCCTCCCTCCTAAGCCAATGGTGCAAGATATAGTGTATTTGATAGCTTATTAGTGTGGTATCCATAAGGAGGATAGAAGCATGTAAAATATATTTATCCTGAATTCCTTTTATAGAGTACTCAAGAAAAAGCATATGGTGGTTGTTTTTGCATAATTTGATCATGAACAGCTCACGGAAAAGTCAGTGAGTTTTACTGGCCTTAAAGTACAGTACAAGATGCCTGCTATAAGGCTGATTTTCAGACGATGAGTAGCGTGTGGGCCTCACGCAAAGTTTACCGAGTCCGAGCGGAAAAATATCGACAGGAGTATTTTATTGTCCTGTTGGATAACAAAGTCGAACAGAATGCCGGGGAATTAACAAGTCGTGAAAGGAAATATGAGCGGGAGTCCTAAATACGGGTCTGGGTGAGCTGATGTCTAAAATCAAACTGACTACAAATTATACCTTGGGCTCTGAAGAACAAAATCACAAGAACCCGCGCAAACCTGCGCACAGTCTGATTGGTCTAAACAATAACGTCATATGCATAAATTAGAATAACACTCTCTGAATGGCTAGGTCAGACATGAGTTCACTCAGTACCGAGCACACCTGGCATGTGCGTATTTCTATGCATTCTATCTCAAAACAATAACAACTCTACTATGACGTCATTCTAAAGCTGGCAAGGAGCCAAGATTAACTAGTGACATTGTCAGACGATTATAACCTTGACCATGACCTTCATTCAGAGTGCAAATAACAAACAACACAATATAATATGTAAGTATGAAAACAGATCATAGAGAATAACAGTATTGAAGTCTGAAACATATGGAATGACTAAACATACATCTCACACTAATGTCTTACTCGATTGCATATTTTGTTTTGTCTCTCTGTTTGTATATCTCCTGATTCGTTTGGAGGCAAAAAAATCATTTAAATAATCAATGTCCAATCTAAAAAAATATTTTGCAATTTTTTTCAACTGCTTGATGTAAATTCATGGGTAACACCAAAGGGATGCCCACAAGCTCACCTTCTGCATCATAACAGCGATAAGCTCACAAGATTTCACTAGTGCATAGAGGGGTATGCCAACAGCAAGTGTGCAATAGTTTGAAGCAATTTTATAGAAATTGAAAGTGTGTTAGCAATTTGAAATTTTTTTTCTTCCTTTTTTTCAGTGGAAAATCCTTGTGAAGTTGGTCTTTATGGTGATCTCTGTATTAAGGAATGTTCCTGTCAAGATGGAAACTGTAGTGAAGCTTCCTTTCACATCCCCAAGGCAGCCTTTTTATGCAACAGGATGTGTGATCACACACAGAAACTACTCATTTTGCTGTTTTCATTCTAATCCCTCGAAACTAAATCCACAAATTAAGAAAATACTTCACCTTGATCACAGGCCAGTCCTGTCCATGGTACAGCACAACCCCTTGAACAATTTTCCTCTACTTCACTACAGTTTCCATCTTGACAGGAACATTCCTTAATACAGAGATCACCATAAAGACCAACTTCACAAGGATTTTCCACTGAAAAAAAAGGAAGAAAAAAAATTTCAAATTGCTAACACACTTTCAATTTCTATAAAATTGCTTCTAACTATTGCACACTTGCTGTAGGCATACCCCTCTATGCACTAGTGAAATCTTGTGAGCTTATCTCTGTTATGATGCAGAAGGTGAGCTTGTGGGCATCCCTTTGGTGTTACCCATGAATTTACATCAAGCAGTTGAAAAAAATTGCAAAATATTTTTTTAGATTGGACATTGATTATTTAAATGATTTTTTTGCCTCCAAACGAATCAGGAGATATACAAACAGAGAGACAAAACAAAATATGCAATCAAGTAAGACATTAGTGTGAGATGTATGTTTAGTCATTCCATATGTTTCAGACTTCAATACTGTTATTCTCTATGATCTGTTTTCATACTTACATATTATATTGTGTTGTTTGTTATTTGCACTCTGAATGAAGGTCATGGTCAAGGTTATAATCGTCTGACAATGTCACTAGTTAATCTTGGCTCCTTGCCAGCTTTAGAATGACGTCATAGTAGAGTTGTTATTGTTTTGAGATAGAATGCATAGAAATACGCACATGCCAGGTGTGCTCGGTACTGAGTGAACTCATGTCTGACCTAGCCATTCAGAGAGTGTTATTCTAATTTATGCAGTGTTCGATTTTAAGGAATTTGCAATGGTTGTCCAAAGGACTACCATTTTGTAAAATTTGGTTGTCCTGCACAAAATAAGGTAGTCCCACTTCTACTCTTTGTAGCAATCATGGAATTGGAAGCACATCACCATGTGTCCCCAAATTTAGTGGCTTTCACTTTAATACACCGCATAAGAAATCCCAGATATCCATGGAAGTGCTCTCTCAATAGCATCTACAGCAGTGTGTGATTACTAATTTTATGGGGCAAGCAGCTAGCACCCAAAACAAGACATTGGCATTTTCTGAAAGGTTGAGGGGAAGGGACCGGTGCCACGGAGGGGAAAAACAATTCATTAATTGCGATGAGATCCCCCTCTTCAACAGTACTGGTCAACATTCACAGGCCATACTAAAACTATAGTGACAATACCCAATGTTGTGGAAAATTGATGACATTCTGACAGGGAAAGGGTCGTTGGGGGACATTGACCTTAGCAAGTTGGATTTGCCCCCATCCCCAATTGTATGAACTCATCTATGATTGATTGGAAATTTGAGTATGATTGATAAGGCACTTGAGTAGTATCAGGTTCCAACAGCTCCTTTGGTGTTAGATTATAATGGAATCTTGAGCTTGTGCCACTCTCTCATAACACTAAGGTATAGGCCCCCCCCCTTAGGAAAAAATGCTCTTTAATATTAGATTTATTGTGAGAACCGTTGACAAGCAAACAATGCTCAGCAACACGTAAGAAAAGACGCAGAATATTAAGGAACGGCCTATAAATGCAAAAAGTAAAAAACATTAGAAAATGGTAGGCTATGTTCTCCTTTGGACTAGTAAAGTTCATTGTGATAACTCTTCAGAAATACAGCCTTAGGTTAGGTTCGTAGTGTAGACCTGTACATATATATTAAATGTTAGGCTAAGGCCAATTGCAATGCCACTCTTAAGAAAAGCACCTCGCAAGGAAAACCTGCTGGAGTAAATCTTGCGAATATGTCTCTGATGGTTATTTCAGAGTCATTTAAACATGCCATCCAATTATTTTTGGCCATATTGTCCATTTAAGGTTTTTTCTTTCGAAATTTCTGACGAAGGGTCTTGGAAGTAGTGATGCTATAGCCTATGCCATATGTGTACAGAGTGCACTAGTTAAAGTGATCCAGAGCTCTGTAAATTTCGGGATTAAAATGTCCTCATTTGAGGACTACAAAAAGTTTTGTACATGATTACTGATACAATGAAACTATCACTAAGGAAATACCAAGAGCTTAATTTACTTTTTCAAACTATTTTCAGCTTAAGTACGTACATGTAAAATCGGGATCAAAAGTTAAGTCTTTGTAATTTCTGCATTCTTTACCTATGAGTGTAAAGGACTGCCTTCGTAGCTTAGTTTCTTGTGATGGAAACATGGCGTGCATTAATACAAAATGGTGAACAAAGTAAAGGTATAAGTTCAAATTGCGGGTTAATATTTGTAGCTTCCACGGAGAAATTCACCTCCTCGGTGTACAGTGCAGGCCTGATGGAGTTCGTCCGGGGCACTCTTCAATAGTCACATTTCGATGCAGTGACTATGTGGGAAGTTGTAGTATGCATGCGTGATCATCGTATTTTGCAAGTAAAATTTTGTGATTGGATTTCTAAAGTTCCTTGTTCGCGCAATTTACTGCTCTGCTAATGTAGACATGAATGTCTTTCAAAACATTTGGTTGTCCCGACGGACAACCTCACACACTTGTTTTTGTAGCATCTGGTAGTCCTGCAGAATTTTTGGTTGTCTCGGGCACCAGGACTACCGTTAAAATCGAACACTGTTATGCATATGACGTTATTGTTTAGACCAATCAGACTGTGCGCAGGTTTGCGCGGGTTCTTGTGATTTTGTTCTTCAGAGCCCAAGGTATAATTTGTAGTCAGTTTGATTTTAGACATCAGCTCACCCAGACCCGTATTTAGGACTCCCGCTCATATTTCCTTTCACGACTTGTTAATTCCCGGCATTCTGTTTGAGTTTGTTATCCAACAGGACAATAAAATACTCCTGTCGATATTTTTCCGCTCGGACTCGGTAAACTTTGCGTGAGGCCCACACGCTACTCATCGTCTGAAAATCGGCCTCATATTAGCAGGCATCTTGTACTGTACTTTAAGGCCAGTAAAACTCACTGACTTTTCCGTGAGCTGTTCATGATCAAATTATGCAAAAACAACCACCATATGCTTTTTCTTGAGTACTCTATAAAATGAATTCAGGATAAATATATTTTACATGCTTCTATCCTCCTTATGGATACCACACTAATATGCTATCAAATACACTATATCTTGCACCATTGGCTTAGGAGGGAGGGCATTAAGCCCCCTGTCAAAGAATATGGTGCCCCCTCCATTCAAAGATTAAAAACGACAACCCCATTATATTTCTTCCCTCTGTAAAAAATGTCAAAACTTTGCAGTATTAAATTGCCTTAAAAATTTGACCAATATATCACAACAAATTGCATCTAAGGACCCCAAAATATTCAAAAAATTTCCCGAAGGGGGGATGGACTCCCTTCCGCTTACTACCCTTCCACAGGACAGCATGGATTTCTTAAAATAAGCTACAATATTATATATATATATATATATATATATATATATATATATATATATATATATATATATATATATATAAGGTCAAAGTACTGCGTAGCACTTATGAGGTAGGTAGGTAAAAATGAAGTAGTAAATAGTGCTAAAAGTTTGTGAAAAATTCCACGACGTTTCGGGTTTAAACCCTTCATCAGGTGGCAAAAATGCAACTGATCGTTGACACGGCCAAACGTACAATTTAAAAAAAAAAATACACAATACAATTGGGCACGGTAAACCTCGGCTAGGAAAACAGACAGTGTTAAGTGGTTACCACAAGTCAAAAAAATGCAGGAATTGCTGCGTTATAACAGTTCAAGTCTAACGTTCAGACCATGTGGGGACAGGGTTCCAAGTTTCATGATTAGGCGGTTTTCGGCAGCTAGGCGGTCATGATCGGAACCTCGACACGAGATGGCCGCTGAAACCATCAAGTCACGGATCGAGCATGTTGACGGGGGATTGAAGTGGGTGGCTACCGGGAACCCTGGGAGGTTCTGTTTGATTGATCTCAGGTGCTCGGTGACTCGGTCAGCAAGACGACGTTTTGTTTCTCCCACGTACAGTATATTACAGCGTTTACATACGAGAACGTAAACAACATTGGCTGAAGTACAGGTAAAATGCTGATGAACGTTAAAACGGTTGTTGTTGGGACCTACAATGGAAAGGTTTTTGTCATAACTGACCACCGGGCAAGTATTGCATCTCCCACGGTTGCAAGGAAAAGTTCCTGGGGTGTCAGGCACTACTGCTTGAGGTTGAGAGGCACGGACCAAGTGCTTAGATATGTTCTTTTCAATTCTGAATGCCGTGATGGGGGGATCAGGGAAATGGTCACGGGTGGATGGGTCATGACGGAGGGTCTCTACATTCCTGTAAATGGCACGTACAATGGGGGTTACAGATGGGTGAAAGGATAGGACCAACGGGATACGTCCCGTACAAAAGGTACATTGACGATATTGTTGGGGTCGCAGTGGGTCCTCGAAACGATTTGGAAAAGTTCATTAACTTTGCTGAAACGTTCTGCCCGTTTTTGAAATTCACTCACTGTATTTCCAACTCCTCAGTAGTGTTTTTAGACACGGAACTATCCATCTCCGACCGTCAAATCAAGTCCAATCTCCACTTTAAGCCTACTGACTCTCACAACTACCTCATGTACCCTTCCAACCACCCCAGATCTTGTACCAATTCGATTCCTTCCTCACAACTTTTACGGGCCAGACGGATTTGTTCCGACGACCAGGATTTCGCTAAAGTTTCCAAGCAGATTATTTCTTTCTTTGAACAACGCCAGTATCCACAAAGAGTGCTCTCCAATGCCCTGAAACGCATACAAGGAATTGATAGAGCCTCTGCCCTTGCCCCCAAAACTGACCATACACCCACCAGACGTATCCCGTTGGTCCTATCCTTTCACCCATCTGTAACCCCCATTGTACGTGCCATTTACAGGAATGTAGAGACCCTCCGTCATGACCCATCCACCCGTGACCATTTCCCTGATCCCCCCATCACGGCATTCAGAATTGAAAAGAACATATCTAAGCACTTGGTCCGTGCCTCTCAACCTCAAGCAGTAGTGCCTGACACCCCAGGAACTTTTCCTTGCAACCGTGGGAGATGCAATACTTGCCCGGTGGTCAGTTATGACAAAAACCTTTCCATTGTAGGTCCCAACAACAACCGTTTTAACGTTCATCAGCATTTTACCTGTACTTCAGCCAATGTTGTTTACGTTCTCGTATGTAAACGCTGTAATATACTGTACGTGGGAGAAACAAAACGTCGTCTTGCTGACCGAGTCACCGAGCACCTGAGATCAATCAAACAGAACCTCCCAGGGTTCCCGGTAGCCACCCACTTCAATCCCCCGTCAACATGCTCGATCCGTGACTTGATGGTTTCAGCGGCCATCTCGTGTCGAGGTTCCGATCATGACCGCCTAGCTGCCGAAAACCGCCTAATCATGAAACTTGGAACCCTGTCCCCACATGGTCTGAACGTTAGACTTGAACTGTTATAATGCAGCAATTCCTGCATTTTTTTGACTTGTGGTAACCACTTAACACTGTCTGTTTTCCTAGCCGAGGTTTACCGTGCCCAATTGTATTGTGTATTTTTTTTTTTAAATTGTACGTTTGGCCGTGTCAACGATCAGTTGCATTTTTGCCACCTGATGAAGGGTTTAAACCCGAAACGTCGTGGAATTTTTCACAAACTTTTAGCACTATTTACTACTTCATTTTTACCTATATATATATATATATATATATATATATATATATATATATATATATATATATATATATTATATATATATATATATATATATATATATATATATATATATATATATATTTTTTTTTTTTTTTTTTGGAAGGAAGATTGAATGTTCAAGCTGAAGAGCTTGAACTGTTCTTTCAAATAAGATGTAATATCAGACATTCAGTGTAATACATACAAAAATCAAAAAAGTTTATGAAACAACTTTCTGCTACTGGTCAGTCTTTAAAGAAAAAGTGCAGCCAAGTTGAACTAAATTTTCTTTAATGTGGTACAACTAATTGAATTCTTTGTAAGAGTAATGTTTTTTAAAATATCTAATCTATTTGATGTGTTTTCATCTTTTGTATAGCCCTACCTGAACCTTTGCTTATAATACTATTAATACTAGGTCATGCAGAAATGGTGCTTAATAGAGTCCTACTGTACATAGTCTACTGGACTAGGCTATCCTGAACCTGTGTCACTCTCAATAACCTTTCTTGGCCTTATACTGTAGCATGTGCACACTTTTTGCCCTAATCAAGGCAAAATATTCCCTTTTAATTCCTTCTAAAATTCATCTTTGTGATTATGCAGAACTACCTTTACAAATATGATAGGTCATTAATTGGTATACAATACAATCAGTTATGACTATTTATCCATTTTCAATAGTAATTATCTCCAACTGAATTCCTTTAAGGCAACTAACTATATAGCGTTTATAACTGTATGTGTATGGTATCAAAATATGCCGAATTGAGTCGTCTTGACTCATGAGTCTATTAGCATCTCATGGTTTCAGGTAAGTTTCATATAAGGGTGCACAGTAATATAAGTTATATCATGACAAGTCACTCACGTGGACACAACCATCATATCCACTTGTAGTCTGAAGAGTAAAATTTTGAATGAGAGATATAGTTGTCTGCAGAGCTGAAAGTATTACATACCTTGACAGTTTGTTCCTTTCCATCCATCTCCACACTGACTATCTTCACAAACTCCAGTATCTTTAGCACAGGTAACATTCTCCCGACAATGGCAAGTCTGATTGCAATTGGCTCCAAACGTCCCATCCTCACACTCTGAAAAAAGTGTGTTTTATAATACTGAGTGTATATGCCCTTACAAAAAAGTGTGTCAACCTGTCTCTGTAATCACGCATGATCACATGTGAAAAACAAAAGAAATTACTGGTGTTCTTAGGTGGCAAACTTGTGTATTTGGAACCCTCTGGACACACGTTTGACACAGGTTGACACACCTTTCTTGCCTTTAATTTCAAACCACAGTTTTGTCTCAGAATTCTTTGTTAACATTGGTTTTAATTGCCACACATTTTGCATGTAAAACCTG
This sequence comes from Holothuria leucospilota, assembly GCA_029531755.1. Lineage (NCBI taxonomy): Eukaryota > Metazoa > Echinodermata > Holothuroidea > Aspidochirotida > Holothuriidae > Holothuria > Holothuria leucospilota. The sequence continues at coordinate 10,892,441 of CM055966.1, read as the reverse complement.
TGGCAAACCTGAGGCAAAATGTGGCATCTAGCCAACCTGTGTCAATGTCAAAGGAAAACCCAGGTTGTCACGCAAAATAACCATGATTACCCATGGCAGACACATGTGAAAACCTGAGGATTTGGAACTAATTGCCACACGTTTTTTGCGAGGGGCAAATGGGCACAAATGTAACCAGAATGCAAAAATGCATTGAGGTTTCGATGATATATGTTCTATTCCAAATAATGCCATGATGTCCCATATCTTTCAGTCACTGGTCAAGTGCTATCTTAACATGTTGGAAAATAATTTTAGGTTCATATTTGATCTTGGGAATTCCTGGGAAATATGGCATTTTGAATGCTAATGACTCCAGATGATGATCTTGGGAATTCTTGGGGTAATTTGCTTTTTGACTCCTGGTGAACCCATAAGACGATCTTGGGAATTCTTGGGAAATTTTGCTTTTTGATCCCTGTGACCCCAGATAACCTTTAACCTCCAACAAAAATGAAAGCATTCATCTTTTCACCATAATGCATCCACATACTGAGTATTAAATCTATCCAAGCTTCCTAACTGGAGATATCATGTGAACAAGGTTTTCAGTGTTTGACTCCCAATGACCTCAGATGACCTTTGACCTCCACCAGAAATGACAGGGTTCACCTTCTCATCATAATGTATCCACATAGCAAGTTTAAAATCTATCCAAGATTCCTACCTGGAGATATCGTGTTAACAAGGTTTTCAGTGTTTGACCCCCAGTGACCCCAGATGACCTTTGACCTCCACCAGAAATGATAGGGTTCATCTTCTCATCATAATGCATCCACATACTAAGTATGAAATCTATTCAAGCTTCCTACCTGGAGATATCGTGTTAACAAGGTTTCCAGTGTTTGACCCCCAGTGACCCCAGATGACCTTTGCCCTCCACCAAAAATAAAAGTCTTCATCTTCTCATCATAATACATCCACATACTAAGTATGAAATCTATTCAAGCTTCCTACCTGGAGATATCGTGTTAATAAGGTTTTCAGTGTTTGACCCCCAGTGACCTCAGATGACCTTTGACCACCACCAAAAAATGATAGCATTCACCTTCGCACCATAATGCATCCACATACTAAGTATGAAATCTATTCAAGCTTCCTACCTGGAGATATCGTGCTAATAAGGTTTTCAGTGTCTGACCCCTGATGACCCCAGATAACCTTTGACCTCCACCAAAAATGATAGGGATCATTGTCTTACCATTAAGCATCTACATACTAAGTATGAAATCAATCCAAGCTTTCCAGCTTAAGATATCATGTTAACAAGGTTTTCAAGATTTGACCCCTGGTGACCCCAAATGACCTTTGACCTCCACCAAAAACAATAGGGTTCTTCCTCTCACCATAACACATCTACATACTAAGTATACAATTTATCCAACCTTCCTATCTTGAGATATCGCGTTAACAAGGTTTTCAGCGTTTGACCCCTGGTGACCCCAGATGACCTTTGACCTCCATCAAAAACAATAGGGTTCTTCCTCTTACCATAACGCATCTACATACTTAGTATGGAATTTATCCAAGCTTCCTATCTTGTGATATTGTGTTAACAAGGTTTTTCAGAGTTTGACCTCTGTTGACCCCAGATGACCTTTGACCCCCACCAAAAACAATAGGGTTCATCCTCTTAATATGTTGCATCTATGTACCAAGTTTGAGAACCGTCAGAGTTTCCCTTCTTGAGATATCGTGTTAACGAGCAAAGTGTCACAAACACACATACACACACACACACACACACCCAAACACACCCACACACACATACACACCCACCCACACATACATACACACCTATACACACACACGAACACACACACATACATACACACACACGCCATCAGGAATGCATTGGTTTCTCTTATCATCGAAACCAAAAATGGTGAGTGTAATGGTTTACACAGGTTTTCTGAAGTTTGTAGTTTCTGGACAATCCCTCCCTCTTCTGGACAATACCCACCCAGACAATACCCATGCACCCAGGACAAATGCATGCAGTATTTTCTGGTGAGGAAGTTGTCCATATTGGGAACTGACTAAGAGCAAATTGTCCTGGAAGAGTTGTTAAGGGGAGATTGGTCACGTAGGAATTGTCAGAGGAGTTGTCCTCAAATGTACTGATACTGTAGCATCAGATTAGGGTGCCATATAAAATAAAAAGAGCCTCAACCCTGAACATATTAAACTAAAGAGATCATTTTAATAAATGCAAAATATTAAAGACATGCTGACATTGAAGCATGGTCAGTCCTATGTTACAGTACGTTCCACTTTTAATACTCAAATCACCCCAGCCCTAACACAGAGCTAGTTTACATTTTATGCAAAATTTATCAAGGATATATTCCTTATGACTCTAACCAATACCATCAGTATATATTCATAATTCTGCCTGATCATAAATTCAAGTTGAAACAGCAGCACTAATCATTGGGCTATAGACCAAGTGCTGCATCTGCATGAGTATGTAGGTGCAGCTGTAGTGCTCACTGTCCCACATGTATACTTTGTGTACTGATCTCTTTCATAACCTGTCCGTATGAGAAAGGGGTGGGAGCACTGCACCCCCCAAATATTGTAAGACAACCCAAACAATTCAAACCCAAATTCTTTTTAAAAAGGCTCTGATATGTGGGCAAAAAAAAATTGTGTCCCCAAATCCAAACAGTCAAATACATATGCTATATGTTCACGAACAAATGGCAGCTAATACACACCACAATGTACAATGAATGCCTGTAAACTGCCTCCCACAGCAAACTCCAATCCACCTTTATACCAGGGAGCTGTCCCAGAGGCAGCTCCCTGATTATACTGTATGTAGGGTACTACAGCTGCACAAAGTCAATATGGGGCACCCACATGCAAAAGTATCAACTTCATGCAAGTTTCACTTCCTGAGATACAGTACAGTATCATGTTTATAATTTTTCAGTTTTACTTTAATGACGAAATGTCTTTTGAACTTCAACAACATCTCCACGATCTAAACCAATAAACGATGTTCACGTGCCAAGTACAGTACAAAATCGCACAGGATTCACCATGTTGAAATACTGTATTAACAATTACAGGTGCAAAGTGCCTCATACACACAAACACATATAGATACCATACAACACAACAAATACTGGAAGGTGTTCTTAATATAGAGTTTCAAGCAAACTATGCTAAAGGAACACAGGACAGTCCAAAACATTATAGACATGGTAATGAAGAGAAACAAAGCAAACTTGCAGAAGATGCAGTAAATTTTAGCAACATTGTATATAAGTGGTAAAAAAACAATAAACATATTACATTTAGGGTATTAATGAGAACAACAACCTGCAATGCCTGCATAGGGCATGTCAATCAGTTTAAAGAAATCTATGCCACATGATATTACAGAAATACATCAGAGCACACATTGTCCTTTCAATATGTACAACAGGCTCATAGTACAGATATACTTGGAGGTGAGTAAAGCAAGCCAGCTTTACAATATCAAGCTGCCCTTTCCAGACTTTGCAGAAGAATGCACATCATAAAATGCTGTACACTTGCTATAAGTTTAAACTTTCAACTTTAAAATTCTCTTCTCAAAAGAATTTACAACAGGAACTCACAGTCATACAGTATTTCTGCTCACTTCTGCAGTATCAATCACCAAGAGATATCTGACAATCTATTCTAGCATGCTGTAATATGTAATTTTTAAAGCTACTGTAACAGCTACTGCAGATGAAAATATCTAATGGAATAACAAAATTTCTGGCCCAAAGAAAAAATTGACGAAAAAAAAAAGAATGAATACCTTCTGTGCAATCAAGTCCAGAATAACCAGCAGGACACACACAGCCAAATGGATTTGGATAGCAGATCAATGCACCCTGACATCCATCAGAATGGTCATCACCTGTTTCATTTATACATTTATGTTCTCCAAATTGTCCGAAGACATTCCTACCATGTACTGGGGAGGAAAAACAATGAGAAAATGTGTGCAAGTCATCAAAAGAACTGTTTTATTCAACAGTTACAGAGTACAGACTAGAATCCCCTAGTTGAAAACCCACTGGAAATAACAGTTAAAATACCTTTTGTTATTCCCAAAGTACAATTTGTGAAATACTTCCTTGATATCACTGTAAAAATTATGTGAAGTCTTGCAAAATGTACTAGTATTTTTGGTTTTATGTTACTTATGAGCCAAGTTCCACTTTGGTGTGATGTTACATGTTTCAAGCAGACAACCTTCCTAAAGTAAAGCACCAGGATTTATCAATACTACTGACTACAGTACAACTATCCTAAAATGAAGGCTATTAAATCAGTTTATTAAGAAGGTCCCAATATACTATTCATAGGGTTATGCATTCTAGTCTCACTAAACTTTGTTGCAATTAAGAGTCCTTTTTGAGACACCTCTTACTGTACTTCATGTTTAGGCTGCCATGACTATTTAGTATTTTTTCAACAAAGCTCAAATAACACTTTCATTTTGCTATGACTGTAAATTTTTTTTTAAATTGTAAATTCATTCCATTATATTACCTGAGGTGACTTGAATAAGTATTGCGACTGGTTCTCCACTAATAAACTATTATTAAACATAGGCAAAGCTGTTAAACTATATACTGTACCTTTTGGTAATAGTCAAACTACCAAGTGGGATAATAATGTCTACATATATGGGATAATTTTGTTGATCAAGTTCTTTCAAATTTCTGGGGTTACATAAAGTAAACAGTAGGTGCTAAAGTCACCTGGTGGGATAATCCTTCTATTTCATCCAAGCAAATTTCAAATAATGTGAGTATATTATCCAAACTTAATACCCGGCAATATACTAGTGTGGGAGAAAAAGTTCTTACCTTAATAGTTAATAAACAAGCAGGCATGTGCATTTCACCATATTGCTTATGCAATCCTTTTGGGACCACCAACCCACTATGTAGGTTTAAATTACTCATTCCAATAATTCTGTACACTATTTACTGTACCTACAAGTCTTGGAAAAGGTTATTACCAGATACATTTCAAAATCACTATATTCTGGTGATTAATCACACTGTACATGTAAACCTTGCTCAACGTCATTCATGTTGTAAAAATATTGATTCATTCAGCTTGTGTAATCATCCAGGTTGTACCAAAATGTGGAACACCCTTCTGGATCATAAGGCTGTGACCGTTTAGCGATTAATCGTTAAACGATCGCATGTGTAATAAACGTTTAGTACAAAGCTACCAGCGATTAATCGCAAAACACGTTTTTCCGTAGGAAATAAAAAACAATCTGCAGTCATTACAGAAAATTGGATGCTCCCTTTAACTTTTTGAAAAAGTGAAATACATCAAAGTCGAACTTCTATGAAGATCCGTGTTTGCCAGGTTCATAGAAACTATGTCCCCTGCACCTCAGTAATGCATTTTACATATTCATCATGTTCAAGAGCACTTTTAAAGTCTCTATGTTGATCATAGGTACTTGCGATTAATCGCTAAACGATCGCAAAACTTTGCGATTAAACGTTTAGTAATTTTACTAAACGTTCACAGCCCTACTGGATCATTGCACAACTTACCCTCAATGTTTATTGGTGGTAATAAATGAAAGAAATTATTGCTAATCATTAGGTACATCACCCTCTTCCTCCTACATATCTAACCTAGTGACTGTTACTATTGTCTTAATTTACTGAGCTCATGAACTAGAAAAAAATTTGTATGTATCTTCTTTTGTTGAAACCAGTGTATTTAAATGAAGTCAAATGTTACATATTGTCAACATCTCTGTTTTCCTTTCCTTTGTAGGGAATCCTCCATCATTTTAAGCTGGTTGTGGCTTTCTGAAGGATTCTACACATTGTACATACTCAGGTAATAAAATAAATCAAAAATAACCAAATCATGCTTATTTAAAGTATTAATGTACCTTGCTCACAGTTGGTGCCGCTGAACCCAGGAGGGCACTGACATAACCCTGTTACATTAGAACATATTCCTCCATTAAAACAGCGTGGACATGTTTCCCGACAATCAGGCCCCCATTTTCCATCTGGACATCCTGAAAATCATAATGCAAAAGTTTAATGTTTAAAGAATAACCTGGAATAAAAACACACTATTAAACAAAGGCAGTCAATTCCACTAATTGTGCAATCCTGAAATCATAATTTTCACATGGTACTGTATATTTCAAAGCCTGAATAGTCAAAAACAATATTAAAGTTTATCACCTCTGTTGTCTTTACAGACTGGTTTTCTAAGCTGTATAATTCATGAATGTGTTCATATGAGATGCATGAAGAGATAAATAACTGTAATGCAAATTAATAATATGGACATTTCTATGCGGTTCTTAAATTTCCATAGGCATTCATATTTGACCTGTTCACTTCTGTCCATGTCTAACACATGAACCAAAATTGATATATTCATTAAAAGTCACATGTGACACTGCATGACATGGGTGGAGTCATATTTCAATGTATTACTTCATCTAAAGTGGATGAAAATAGACCTACGGCAGTTTGTTTTGTTCATGTCTAGAACACATAAACCAAAGGATGAACATATTGATTAAAAGTCATGTGACACTGTATGAAATGGGTGTTCAGTCATATTTCAAGGTACTATAACTTCATTTATAGTGGATGAAAATAGACCTAAAGCAGTTTGCTTAGATTTGCACAGTTTTTATCTCTGTAACAGGCACTGTAGGAGATATGTTGGTCTCACATGTCCTGACAATACAATCAATGACCACTACCCTGTAGGTGCAAACATGGTAATAACTGTACAAAACTGCCATCTCTCAAAATATGAGTACAAGACAACTTGTCCATCACTTTATTAATCACCATCATAATAGATACCTTTTCTTAGCCGTGATGCACAATATTTATTAAAAGCATGACAGCTACTGGACAGCATGACTTTCATGGAGATATGATGCAAATAGAAAGCCACCATTGCTACAAGTGATATGACATATGAAATGTAAACTTCCACGAAAAACTGCAGTCTTGTTCAACTGTTTGGTTACTGCAAGTAAATATATCCACCCCACGTTACCATGTACTCAGAGCTGCAGCCCATGATCCACCAAAGAGGCACAATATATTCAAAGTACGTACTCTGTTTGTTATACCCTGGAAACTGTCTGTTCTGAAATTTACATAGTGTAGTATAGAGGATGCAATATCCACGACATCCATAGTAAACCTATTTGTTTATACATAAACATTTTCAAAGATTTACTGAATCAAAACCTGCCTGTCAATGTACTGAAAGTACTGCAGTACTAAAGGTATGGAGCTTGTATACAACAGCTGGAAAAGTAGCCTTGTAAACTGGGACAAGTTACAATTTTTCTTCTAGATGCAGCCAAGTTTAATACAAAATACAGAATGAGTTTCAGACTCAGTGAAAATGCCAACACTGTGATCTTGGAAAAAAGATGATAAGGCCAAAAGATCAGAGCAAAAGGCTACTGTAGGTTGAACCTACATGTAAAAATCAGTATGAGTATAATAACAACTGTGCTAATACAAGAGTAGCACTATAAATAGGTCTTTGCCTAGACTGCATGTGAGTGTTTTTAGTATTGAACACTGAAAACTGGAGTACCAATCGTACAAAAGCTCAAACCTGTCGACTTTCAATCCAAGCCAATGTTTGTTCTTGGAAGGTAACATCTTTAGTGGCATTCTGATATGTACATATAATTCCATGATCCCTAAGCAAACATGGAACCCAGTAACAGAAAGTCTAAATTTTGATGCCTACTAAAAGCCAGCATGTAATGCTTACATAAAGTAATCATGAACATGGACACTAATAGTACATCTATGAATCTTTGAAATGTGACTTTGAACCATTCCAATGACCCTCACAGTACTTCTACATTGTTCTAGCACAAAACATTGCATACATCTAAAGCTGTACCTATTAAAGGGAAAATACAGTCACCCCAAATTGAATTGGTATACCCAGGTATCCTAATTCATGAATAGCTCCTTAATTACAGTATGTGACAACAATTTTGTAACTGAATTTTTAACCTTATGCAAAATAACCTCTTTGTTTTACCTTGAGAATGCCACATTTATATTCTAAAACATTCGAAAGATACATGCAATAGGAATAAGAAGAGATATTTAAAGTTAAGTTCACATGTCAAAGTAAGTATGGGGAGACAGCTTACTCCCTTCAAGTTTTATGTATATATTCAACAATCTTTGTAAATTTGACATCAAATGACCCATGGTGACCTCAAAATAACCTTCAGATGTTTGGAGCCAAATGGTAATTACATCGACTGTACCAAGTTTTGGTACAATCCTCACTTCACTGTATGTCACAAACAATTATTAGAAAGATTAGAAAGATTTTGAATTCAAGTGACCCCTTATGGCAATTTGGCAAATGACTTTCACATTATTTGGCACCAAATGGTGATTACACACACCAAGTTTGGATTCCAATCCATCCAACTTGAAGAAACTCCAAATCCAAGATTTCCCCCTTTTGACCTTTAATGACATTAATTATCTTGTCTCCAAAATTTGTTTACACCCTTAGGGAAACACTTCTTGAGGAACATTATCACCATTGCAACTTTCAAGAATATTTATGTACCCAGTAAGGAGGAAGATACATTTTTGAGATTTTCACACACAGTAAAAGCCTATATTGCCTACATGACCTTTGACCTCCACTTCCTGTTTGTTAAAAGTTGTCTCATATCCACTGCTCATCTTGTCTAAGTTTCATTTAATTCTGTTGAAAAAGAAATGTGTGGGAGCTCATTGAACAACTGTGAACATGCAGACATGATAATGGCAGCAGATGATTGCAATATACTGTACTTCAAACAGCTAAAAGCTAGATTCAGCTAATTTCATACCATCAGGAAGAAAATATAGTTGTACAGTAACACCTCTTTGTTCCAATATCTCTATAGTCCCACACATGTAACCACAATATTCAGCAAATCTACTGTAACCCTTATCCTAACACAGATCTTCCTGCATACTGGAATATACAAATGTCGGAACAGAGAGATAAGTACTGTATCCACGGGATTTCTGCTTCTAATGTACACTTTCTAAGTTCAAAGCTGTGCACTGTGAACAAAGGTTGCTGACCTACATGCAGCAGTATGTAAACAAAAAATGGAAATGTGAAAAACTGGGCAAATCTGCATAAATCTGCATCTCCTATCTCCTCACGAAATATTGCTGAATGTTGCCCTCTACAGTAACAATGTTAAAAACAACAGTTTAGACAAACTCCTTTACTTCATCCCTCATGTTTACCACTTGGCCAAGAAAAGGTTTGAACTTAACCCAAAAAAGGAAAATCTGGGATATGATAACAAACTTTTTTGTTAATTTATTCAGAAATCTGATGAGAATACCAAACTTAGTGAAATACTGTCAATTTATCTTCTCTGTCCATGCACAGATGTTCTGTTGATTTTGTTACTTAGTAGCACACTATGGCAACCAACTTTTGTAAGAAACTGGTAGAGTTGATGATACCCATAAACATAAAACTCATTTACTTTTCCTTATCAAAATGTAGAAAATGTCAATCTCTTATTGTACAAACTGATCAGCATCACAAACAACTTTGTAGGCCCTACCAACCAGAAGGCATCTGTTTACTAGAAAAATTATCCCCACAAGCAAGGGAAATTGTCTACTTAAGGACATGAATACAATTAACTGACAATGATGCTTTCTTTATTTCATAAGTATCTATTTTTTTACAAAAGAATTCCCCCACCTGACTGGTGTGGGTATTCATGAGCGACCATACTTACCCCCTGCTACATCTATTTTGCATTACTCGCGCTTTGCGCGCCTACCCGGAATAGTTCTGACACCGCGCCCCCTATGTCCGCCATTTTGGAATAACAATCGTCCTCATTTGCCTTCCGCACAATTCCTTCAAGCTCGGCAGGTTTTGGGTCTTGAAGCGCTGTCGTTCTTCTGCTGAAGTCGTCTGGTTCACGCTAAGTGTCCTTCTATTCTAGTATATTTATCTGTATATTTCCCCCCATTCACTCGTCGTGAGTCCCTGGGGGTTTTAAGAAAATTCTACTAGAAAATTGGGCTTTTTAGCGAGCTTCGTTATAGCCTAGGCTTTCTAGCCTAACTCACCGCTAGGTCACGTGTGTGTGGCCTTATACCTCGGTACGCGCCTCCACATGGTTTCCCTATATGTTTACGCATTGTGTGTTCTTACGTATTCCCATTACTTGCCTATGTGTACAGGTGTATTTTCATTACGTAGCTTTCTTTATTTCATAAGTTTCTATTTTTTTACAAAAGAATTTAAAAGTTAATCTGATGGAAGTTGAGCATTTACTGTGGTTTTATCTTGAAAAACACAAACTCAAGCTTTTTACAGTAGGTTAGTCTATTTCAGTTCTCTTTTTTTTTTTTCTGGTTTCCCTTTTTTGATTTCAATTACAAATTCCACCACTAAGGTTAATTTGAATGATGAAAAAGGCATGCACATTGTTTTTATACATACATCATAGCTCTTGTGAATTTGCATGGGGCATAATTGCATATATATATGCACAGCCATTGTGTGCAGTTGAATAAAGTAAAATAAAGAATGATACATATCCAAGTGAAAGCAAGCACTAGAGGTGCAGACAGAAATATTTTTGCGAGGGTGTGTCTCTAGGACACAAACTACTTTCCTAGTAAAAACTTTGACAAGCTGGCAGCCATAAGTCCCCCCCCCCTTCCTTTTATTGCAAGTCTTGGAAGTTGGGGAAACCCTGACTAATAGGTAATGGAACCAATGGGCCAATAGGCTATGGCCTACCATACAGTAGGGATGCACCGGACCCAAATTTTAAGTTCCTGCCAGAACCAGATTTTGCCGGATAGTATGTGTATATCAAATCCAGCTGAATAAAGTCCTGGTTGGAACCGGATTTTTGCACTTCCAAGGGGAAACATTAAAATAATAGTACCAAGGGTAAGAGTTGAAGGTGGGGAGAGGTTGTATGTGTGAAGGCAAGGTAGCTGGTTGTTAAACTTTGTGATACTGTACAGTAGTACTGGCCTACAGTAGGTCACTAATTACAGTAAGTTGGGCTTTTGACTCTAGAATGATTCAGACAGAACATTGAAAAGTAAAATAACTTCAAATAGCACACTGCACCTTTTAAACTTGACAAAAATGTTTTAGACTGTTTAAGGGCCAGTAGCTGTTATATGAATGGTGGCATGTTTTGACAAAACAGCTCAGATTGTGCAGTGTCAATGACTAATTGATAGAGATTGTACTATAAATATTTTTACACTAAATTACATAAATTGCAATGTGGGTTCTGTGGGATAACTGTGAATAGGCTAACCGAATTTGTCTTCATTGTTACCTCCACAAACTTTGGATAAGTATGTGCATTAAGGCTACACTCTTCCACCACAAAATATAACTTGTATCTCTGTCAGTTTCATGTGTCAACTGGGACCAACTTATCTACCACAACACAGTTAATAGCTCAATTTCTAGCTGTAAGATGAACCTAATTATGAGGAACTTTTGCAAAGGTGTTAAATTCACCTGCAAAAGCAAATCCCATCTTGTAATCATAGATGCAATTCTGGCTACTGTAGATGAGAAACAATCTGGCAGGATTTCTGAAAAGATCCAGCTGGAACCAGAACCAGATAATTTTTCATTTTCCGGCCGGATATCCAGTGAATCCCTATCTTACAGTACATACTGTACATGAAGTACTGTACTTGGAAGATATTTTTCTGTAAAGACTTAGACGCTGTTCACTGGATCGGCGATCAGGGTGTGTATGAGCCTTATTTTTTTATGCAGCGCAGATAAGCAGACGTAATTCTGAACTATCTGTCCTGCGGAAAAATAATGTGGTGCGCACCGACCCAATAGAATGCCGTATTATGTGCATGTGATAGTCAACGGGCTGAAGGAGTGGGTCTTTAACTGCTAAATGTAGGACTAACATGCTGCATAGGACTGAAGCAGCTTTGACTGATCATTCTGAATACTTTAGAAGTTACTCTTTTACCATACAGAGCAAACCTTACCTCGTACTATTAGGTTCATGATGGCATGTTTTTGTTTTCCATACTCCCCAGCCACAAAACATTCAAAAACTGTTGAATCCTGGGCATTTTCTTCCCCACATGATCCGATCCCAAAACAAGGTTCACCCTGAAAAATCCCATCTTTACGCCATCGCAACAATGACTCTTGGACTTCTCTCGTTCCACTTGCAAACAATGAAACAGACTCATCAATTGATACTACTGTAGAATATACCCTTGGAGTAATGGAAGCTGCAAAAGATAGGTTTGTAAGAAAAACTCACTCTTCTGTTGGTACAATGTCAACACTTTAAAGTACCATACTAAAAAGATGGTGTAAACTTTTTATAAATATTTTGCAAGATATCACCTTTTCTGTAAGATTATAAGGGGACATTTACTGTACATATAAGCTAAACTACTATCCATAACTGCAGATGGTCTTCCATGTTGTCTTAAGCCCATTAAGCCTACAACTAGTAATTTTAAAGATGCACATAGTAGTGAGAAAACATTACAGTATATAACAAAAAGGATTGGATATTAATTTTTAACATATATTTTACTTTCTTACATAATTTCATTTTAAAAATTCCATTTGGTTTAATCTGCATATTATCACATTTTTATTTCTTTGTCAAAGTCTTAAGGGGATATGGCACCCTCAACCAACCAGGGAGTTACTGTTCTAGGGCTGTTCTTTAATATGTTTGAGCATGCTCAAACATATTAAAGAACAGCTCTAAATACAGTTGATAACTGCACTTTGATAACTTTGATCGACATTCATTTAAACAATACAGTTTCACTCTGGTTGGTCAAAAATGACTTGTACAGTCAGTTGTGTCCCCAATAAAGCTCACACACACTGTGTTTGACAATACTGCCTCAAGCAGTTTGAACTCAGTGCAGGCTGGCTGTACTAGCTGTGGCTCTACAGTATATTAGAGGTGTACGTATGGCACTATGACGCGAAATTTGGTTTTAATTTGAGGAGGGGCTAGAAGTTTACTTTAGGTAGAGAGAATTGTTATGGTTTGGGGTGAGATTTGAGAGCCCCAAAATACAAGCTGTCTTTTTTAAAAATTTTGGAACTTTAATCCTCCTTGGGCCCCACTGGGAATGAAACTTCTTGTCAGCTACAGTAGCTACCGTAATACTCACATGAAGAATCAACCTGTTTTACTTTCTCTTGAAACGTTTTTACCTCTCTTCAGTCTGAATGCAAATGCTGTAAGAGAATGTGTCTGTAACATATACAGTATGTTGCAGTGTTCACATTAGGCAGTGGGAATAAGGGCTTCCTCCACTTTTTTCCACAATTCGTACCACACATTTTAAAATCAAGGGTGGGAATTTCTTGCCCCTGTTGGGAAAACCTAAAGTATTGGGAGAGAGTAGACTTTTTACGTTGCGACTTATTGAGATCCCTCTTTCAAAATATTCTAAAGGAATTCCCCCCTCCCCCTAAAGTCTGGACACTAGTGCCAACAAAAACAATACTGTATGTTGTGATTCATGGATCCTCAGATTACAGTACTGTAGCTGTTGAGAAACAGCAGTGAAACATCATACCAAAATAATTCCAAAACAATCCAGCACATTGTAACTTGCTAGTTGTTTTACTTTTTTCAATACTTCCACTGAAATAGTGAGGGTATAGTTTGTTGTTTGTACTGTTTTGAGAAGTGCTTTTTCTTGTATTTCGAGTATACATTAGTTTGTGAGATATTGATGAGTTCACACATTACTGTCATTACAGTATGTACTGCAATTTTATACTTTGTTTTGCTAGTTCCATGGAGGTGAAGGAACTTTAAATTATTAAAGTGTGCTGAGGATCAAAACAATCCATGCCTTCTGCTGGGTCCATTGGCCTCCTCAAAAACAACTGTATACAGCATTGTGGCGGGAGGTTTGATCATTTCATTGAGCACAGTGGGATGATATTAAAAAAAAATGTCCCTGAAAAGGGTCAGCTACTCCACATCTCAATGGTGACTTTCCCTCTCAATGAGTATACAGATTCTCCTTTGTGCAAATGAGCAAGCACCTTAAAATTTGGAGCACATTGCAAGATGTGCAATTTCCTTCTCAAGTAACATTTTTAATACTGAAAACATTAAGTCAGTAACTTACTACATCAAAGCCATAAATATTATTAATTTTTATGTCCAATCACAGAATTGTGGCATGTTCTATGCTGTATGCTTGTTCCTAATCCCCTCCACACCTCACCCCATAGCTATTCCTCTCTCCAGGACATCACCCTATCTGGAAATTGAGAAGCTATGCCCCCATCTGGAAGCCTTGCCTCCCTTAGAGCAAATGCTGGTTCTACCCCTAGTAATGATGTACTGAAACAATGTAGGGAGAAAACTACCCCAGGATACACACTTGTGTAGTTAATGAAGTCACTAAACCCTTTTGTAAACCATGAATCAAATGAGTTGTCAAAGTTTTACCTTTGAAATATCACTGTACATACTGTAACTAAGAGTTTCACATCTTTCATGATCTTTGTTCACCACCAAAACCCATTGGCCTCCTTTACTACTGTAAGTACTGTTTCAGCTTTCGCACACATCTTTCCACCATGTAGGAGATGCATCAATTACATACAGTAGGTTCGTTTCTTGAGTCATTAGTGAATTTATACATTACTGCAAGCATGTATTGCAATTTTGTCTTAATTTGATAGTTATTTTGCTAGTATGACCTCTGGTTACCTCACATGACCTCTGACCTTTATCAAAATTACACAGCTACACCTTGTATTAAGTATGAAATGTATCTGCCATTCTTATCTTGAGGTATTGTTTTAAAAAGAATTTTAGTTTTTGACCTACAGTAGCTGCACGACTTCACTTTACCTCTGCAAAGATTCCAACTGTCTCCATTTGACCAGGACTGTCCCAGTTTGGACTATGCCGTCCAGGTGTCCCGCTTCACCTATTAATTGTCCCGGTTTCAAAAGAAAGTTGCTGTGCACTGTGTGCGTCTGTGTATTAGGTATGGCCTGGCCTAAAACATGTTTGAACATGTCTGTCAGTGTACATTACTGGCTGTAGGCTACAGGCGCTGCGCCGAATGTAAAGAATGCGAAGCTTCTGATCCACAGGGACCATCTTCTCAGTTCAGATTTGGGAATTGAAGTCGTAACAGTTCTTAGACTTGATTTGAGATAGGGCCTTTACGGCAGCAATAAATGGCGCCTCTCAGTTCTAATCACTGGCCATCCAGGCTAAGGCAGGATAGTTCGCACTTTCCAAAAACGATTAATACCGGCAAAACAGGGTTTAGGATACTTTGCAAATGTTTGGTATTTTTTAAACAGGCTAGGCAAAAGTTTTAGCAAAGGGTATCACTGGCTCAAAGAATTCATGAGGGCCATTGCCTTGATGGTTTAGGGTAATAAACCAGGTTGTGGTATCAAGCTGGAATACTAAGGGGCAGACAAGGTGAGGGTGTTGAAATATTTGAAGGACAGGAAGGAATTTTTTAAAATTACTTTTTGGGTGATCAGAAGACTCCATTAATTGGTTCTTAAACAGGTTCATGTCCCGCCATTCTTTAGTTTGTGCTGTTTCTACTCTCTTCATACGGTATGGAATTTAACTGGATTATTTCCTTTTGACTGGAGAGAGACATCCTGTTTACATACAACGGGTAAGATTGATTTTTTTCCGGTACCCCATTTGCAAGAATTTAATAGTATTTTTTATTTTATGACCCAACGGGCCCCCTGTGGGCTGGGGGTTGTAGAATATGCCCACGGTATTTCCCGCCTGTCGTAAGAGGCGACTAAAGGGAAGGACTTGCACCGTATTTAAACTCTGCTTGACACTATAACACATTTGTGTCCTTAAATTTCATGTAACAAACTAATTTATCATCCATCAGGAAATTAATTTTCTATCTCACGGTCACCATATCGGTGAACAAGTGTAGCCTAACACGTGCTTTTATGGACAATACCCATCTTTGTCAAATATAAGCAAACAGAAACAACGCAAAAGAAAATTCATGGAACCAATGCAAAAGAAGACTCTTATTCATAAATGAAATGAGATTTTCGAAAGTAAATGACAGCCTGCCATTTTCCCTTCCATAAATATAAAGACTCATGAACTTTCAGGATAACATACCATTTTCTAAGGTCACGCAATTGATAAATTTTTTTTTTGATATGCGGAACTTTTTCGAAGGTTTGACAAAATTGTTCCGAAATGGAAAGGGTTTCGAAATGTGCAACAATATCTGTGAAGTGTGGAAATATTTTTAAAGGAAGAGGTTCACAAGCACGTGGAATGTTCCTGATTTTTTCTTTCCAAACTTACGGAATTTCATTCATAATAGCAAAGAAACTTTCCAAAGTAAATGGCGGCCAGTATTTCTTCTTGATATATATTTTTTTATAAAAACTTCACAAAGTTCAGGCTAGCTGATGTAATTTTCAAAGGTCACGCAATTGAAATTTAATTTTGAACTTTCGAAAATTTTTTCGAACATTATATAGGAAAAAGATTGTTCCGTTCCGGGAAAGATTTGCAAAGGCGCAAGAATACTTCCAAACGTTCGGAAATATTTTGGACGGAAGGTACTAAAGCATTTGGAACATTCTAGATTTTTCGTTCCAACATTACGAAATTTATTCATAATTGCAAAGAGATTTTCAAAAGTAAATGGTGGCCCTCTGTTTTTTTTTTTTTATATACAAGACTCATCAAGTTGCAGGTTAACTGATATAATTTTCAAAGGTCACGCAATTAATTGTGTTTTGTTGAAAATGTGAAAAAAATTGCAAACTTATGATAAAAAAACAGTTGTTCCGCTACGGGAAGGATCTGCAAAGGTGCAAGAATATTTCCGACCATGTGGAAATATTTTCGACCGAAGGTACGAAAGCATTTGGAACGTTCCACATTTTTTCTTTTCTAACTTACCATATTTATTCATAATTGTGCAGAGATTTTCCAAAGTGAGTGGCAGCCCTCCATTTTTTTTCTTAGACTCATCAAGTTGCAGGTTAACTGATGTAATTTTCGAAGGTCATGCAATTGATATTTTTTTTTCCTTTTTGAACACGCAAAATTTTTTCAAAGGTTTGAAAAAAAAAATTGTTCCGTAATGGAAAGGATTTCCAAATGCGCAAGAATATTTCCAAACGGGCGAAAATAGTTTTAAGGGAAGAGGTACACAAGCATTTGGAACATTACCGATTTTTGTTTCCCAACTTATGGAATTTTATTCATAATTGTAAAGAGATTTTCCAAAGTAAATGGTGGCCCTCCCTTTCTTCTTGATTTTTTCAAAGTCACGAAGTTTCAGGTTAACTGTAGGTCACGGAAACTGAATTTCTTTAATTTGCAGAAATTTTCAAACTTTCGTTCCGTTATGGAAAGGATTTGCAAAGGCGCAAGAATATTTCCGAACATGCAGAAATATTTGGAACATTCCAGATTTTTCCTTCCAAACTTACCAAATTTATTCATAATTGCAAAGAGACTTTTGAAAGTTAATGGCGGCTCTTCATTTTTCTCTTTTAATATAAAAGACTCATCAACTTGCAGGTTAACTGATGTTATTTTAAAGGCCACATATTTGATAAATGTTTTAGTTTTCCTTTGGAATGTGCAGAAATTTTTTTTGAACATTTGAAAATAAATAATCATCCCATCACGGAGGATTTGCAAACATGCAAGAATGCTTCCGAATGTGCCAAAATATTTCAAAGGGAAGTGGTATACAAGCATTTAGAACAGTCCAGATTTTTTCTTTCCAAACTTACAAAAATTTTTTCATAATTGCATGGAGATTTTTTTATAAAGACTCACCAATATTTAGGCTTACTGGTGTAATTTTCAACAATCACGCAATCGATAGTTGTTTTTTTTTAACTTGCAAAAATGTTTTCAAATGTTTGAGAAAATCTTTCCATCACAGGAAGTATTTGAAAACACACAAGAATATTTCCAAACGAGCGGAAATATTTTCGACGGAAGGAACAAAAGCTTTTGGGACGTTCCAGATATTTCTTTCCAAACTTACGAAATTTATTTTGAGCGGTACTGTTTCTCACTGGTTTCGCAATGCACGAATTATCATTCAATGACAGTGAGTTATGCTGACTGTGTGCTTGAGTAAACTTTTGCGATCACCAAGCATATGCAAGATTGGCCTTCTTTTGTTGTGTGTAAACCACAGGGGTATCGATGTCGGTGGCTTCACGTGAACAATAGAGAGTGCCTCGGTAATCCTTTGCGATCATGTCTGCATGGACTAAGAAGCTTAAAAGATTAATTCGCACAGAAATTGAGGTAGCTGCAGTAGTTCTGGCCTGTACTGTATCATTCAATATTACCTGGTGAGAAGAAACTTCGTGACATCAATACCATTCAGTGATGCTACTGAATCAAGCTATTTCCATCCCGTCGCACTAAAATAGCAATTTTCTCACTTTTTTCCCAAAGTTCACATGAAATATAGGAAATTGTGGAGTTTTCAATTATGAAAAAAATGAACTTCAATAGGTGCCCTACACATTCATGTAAAAGTTTCCACTGATCAATTAAGTTCATTTTTAAACATTGAGGTTGACCACTTTTGGATTTGACCCAGATGTACATGTACAGTAGTCTGGTCATGTCAGCATTCCATGCAGAGGGTGGACTAGGCAAAAAGGGTGTTTGGAGAATCATTCTTGGCGGCAGTCGGTTCACGGGTTTTTATGGGAGGTTGAACCGCTGCAGGGGTCATGTATTATTGATGTGATGGAATCTAACCACTTGAATGTTTGCAATCCTTTGCAGAGGCGGTTTTTTTTTGCTTATTAAAAGGTTTCCTGTCAGATTGTGGGCTATGCTGTAATTTATCCTGTACTTCTTTGATGTTTTACTAGGTGGCATCATAAATAAACAGAGAGAACTGGCCAAACTGATATCACATAGTTTCTGTTGATCTTGTCACCGCTCATGGGTAGTGGTATCCATGTGTCTATCTTGCGCATCCCCACAATAAAAACTTTTATTATATCTTTTTTTTGGGGGGGGGGGATGGTATTACTGTATTTAATAAGTTTTGACAAAGGTGGTAATCAGAGTACTACTGTATATAAGGGGCGACATCACAACTTGTGGAATCTATCATTTAAATTAAGTGAATAAACTTAAACAACTCATACTGTGACTTCAGAACATGTCCCTTTGGGGAGATAGTCCAATCTAGGATAAACTTTCAAATTTTGCAACATACGTTACTTGGTAACATACACATATATGTCATTTGTAAGTTTAAAGTACAATTCTTAAAAGGCATTAATGCTGTACACAGTCACTTACCATTTCTGTTTAATATCAGTATTCTCATTTCAATCTGATCTTGGTCCTGGCTTACAGTGACAGTGTAGACACCAACCTGTGACGGTACTGTTCCAGCTAGTTTCGCAATAGCAGACAAACCATCTGGTGAAATCTCACTGTCAGTTCTACCATTCCCTGTAAAGTCAAGGTACTGGTTGTTTGTACCACTACCCCTCAGGACTGCTTTATGAATTGTCACATCTTGAGTGCTAGTTTTGTACACTGTAATGACAGCAGGTGTCTCTGAAGATGCTAAATGATTTGTCACCATCACAGAAACATCTGAAAAAGTCTGAGCTGAAAGAAAAAATATATTTCATTAAATGATACGCTATGAATATTCTTGGGCAAGACAAGGTGGGATCCATCTTCTTATTGAGGAAGGGGCTTGCAAATATGGCAGCTGTAAACTCTCTAACTTTATAGTTTTCAGTATGGTGGGGGGTACTGTAACTGGAAGTGGGAGACTTAGCTGTGGAGGGCCCACAATTATATGATGAGAACTGACTTCACTGTGGACAACAGTCATTTCTTTTGAGAGATACAAACAAATATAAATGTAACAGTGGACTGCATGGGTAGGTATGTACTGTAAAGAGATAATGTAGCATATCACATACCCACATATCATGGATATGAGTGTCTTCAATACTGTACATATAGTATGGTACCAACTGAGTACAAATAAAAGTGGTCTTACATAATGACTATAGGCCCCAAAATAGACCCACAGCTTCTTCACACTGCTCACCTCAATAACAGTGTTCTGCAGCAGCTGTTTTGTTAGGGGGCTGCACCTGGACAAAACTTGCAGCGGGTGCTCAGCACCCGGACAAAAATGTACCACCTAGACAAAAAGTTGAGCCCTGACAGAAATCATCAATTCAAAACCTTAAAACAGAGCAAACAGCAATAATTTCACTGTGAACATTGATTAATAATAATCGGAAATGTATATACTGTACCTGTATTTGATAGTCATCAAAGAAGGCAATACTTAAATTTGTCATCTATTTTAGCAAACAATTTTTCAAGGAGAGCACCCCCTCTCTTTATAGAGAGCAACCACTATTAACCTTTAACCCTCATGGCACCTGGAAAAAAATTAAATCAGTGGAGAACTCTGAATAAATGCAATCAATCACTAAACAAGTGGTTCCCAATGGGAGTATAGCTCCCTAGGAGCATTTTCGCAACATGGGGTGATAAGGGCTAATAAGCAGGTGAAAGAGGAAGGCATTTTGAAACAAGAGCCCAATGGGCACTATGGTTCCTTGCTGAATGTAATGACAATAAGCCATGAGTGTAAAAACAAAATATTGGCTAATTAATGTGAAGTTTGGCTGTGACTCTGGTGACTGCTACCATTAGCGGCTCGCCATAGGGGAACTGGGAGGTACTTGCCCCCCCCTCCCCCCCCCCAAAAAAAAAGTTTACAAAGCATGGTCTTCAATTTTCAAAAATAAAAATAATAAAAAAACCAGAATGCAAAAATGCATTGTGGTTTCGATGATATATGTTCTGTTCCAAATAATGTCATGATGTCCCATATCTTTCAGTCACTTGGTCAAGTGCTATCTTAACATGTTGGAAAATAATATTAGGTTCATATTTGATCTTGGCAATTTCTGGGAAATTTTGCATTTTGACCGGTAATGACTCGAAATGGTGATCTTGGGAATTCTTGGGGTAATTTGCTTTTTGACTCCTGGTGAACCCATGAAACGATCTTGGGAAATTTTGCTTTTTGATCCCTGTGACCCTAGATGACCTTTAACCTCCACTAAAAATGAAAGCATTCATCTTTTCACCATAACGCATCCACTACTGAGTATGAAATCTATCCAAGCTTCCTACCTGGAGATATCATGTTAAGGTTTTCAGTGTTTGACCCCCAATGACCTTAGATGACCTTTGACCTCCACCAAAAATGAAAGGGTTCACCTTCTTACCATAATGCATCCATATACCAAGTTTAAAATCTATCAAAGCTTCCTAACTGGAGATATCGTGTTAACAAGGTTTTCAGTGTTTGACCCCGGTGACCCCAGATGACATTTAACCTCCACCAAAAATGAAAGCATTAATCTTCGCACCATAACGCATCCACATACTAAGTATGAAATCTATTCAAGCTTCCTACCTGGAGATATCGTGTTAACAAAGTTTTCAGTGTTTGACCCGAGTGGCCTCAGATGACCTTTGACCTCCACCAAAAATAAAAGGGTTCATGTTCTCATCATAATACATCCACAAACCAAGTATAAAATCTATCCAAGCTTCCTACCTGGAGATATTGTGTTAACAAGGTTTTCAGTGTTTGACCCCCGGTGACCCCAAATGACCTTTGACCTCCACCAAAAATGAAAGCATTCACCTTCACACCATAATACAGCCACATACTATGTATGAAATCTATTCAAACTTCCTATCTGGAGATATCGTGTTAATAAGGTTTTCAGTGTTTGACCCCTGATGACCCCAGATGACCTTTGACATCCACCAAAAATGAAAGCATTCACCTTCGCACCATAATACATCCACATACTATGTATGAAATCTATTCAAGCTTCCTACCTGGAGATATCGTGTTAATAAGGTTTTCAGTGTTTGACCCCTGATGACCCCAGATGACCTTTGACATCCACCAAAAATGAAAACATTCACCTTTGCACCATAAGCTGATCCACATACTAAGTATGAAATCTATTCAAGCTTCCTACCTGAAGATATTGTGTTAATAAGGTTTTCAGTGTTTGACCCCCGGTGACCTCAGATGACCTTTGACCTCCACCAAAAATGAAAGCATTCACCTTCGCACCATAATGCATCCACATACTACGTATGAAATCTATTCAAGCTTTCTACGGTACCTGGAGATATCGTGTTAATAAGGTTTTCAGTGTTTGACCCCAGATTTTGACCTCCACCAAGAATGATAAGGTTCATTGTCAAACCATTAAGCACCTACGTACTAAGTATGAAATCAATCCAAGCTTTTCAGCTTGAGATATCATGTTAACAAGGTTTTCAAGATTTGACCCCTGGTGCCCCCAAATGACCTTTGACCTCCATCAAAAACAATAGGGTTCTTCCTCTCACCATAGCACATCTACATACTAAGTATGAAATTTATCCAACCTTCCTACCTTGAGATATCGTGTTAACAAGGTTTTCAGCATTTAACCCCTGGTGACCCCAGATGACCTTGACCTCCATCAACCAGAATGCAAAAATGCATTGAGGTTTCGATGACATATCTTCTATTCCAAATAATGCCATGTCCCATATCTTTCAGTCAATGGTCAAATGCTATCTTAACATGTTGGAAAAATACAGTTTTGTGTTCCTATTTAATTTTGGGAATTCTTGAGAAATTTGCAGTTTGACCTCTGGTGACCCCAGATGACGATCTTTGGAAATCTTGGAAAATTTTGCTCTTTGACCTCTGCTGAATCCATATAAAACTCTTGGGAATTCTTGGGAAATTTTGCTTTTTTTACCTCTGGTGACCCCAGATGACCTTTGACCTCCACCAAAAACAATAGGGTCCATCTTTTCACCATAACACATCCACATAGTACTGTAAGTATGAAATCTATCCAAGCTTCCTACCTGGAGATACGTGTTAACAAGCTTTTCAGTGTTTGGCCCACGTTGACCCAAGATGACCTTTGACCTCCTCCAAAAATGATTGCGTTCATATTCTCACCACAATGCATCCACATACTACGTATAAAATCTATCCAAGCTTTCTCCCTTGAGATATTGTGTTAACAAGGTTTTCAGTATTTGACCCTCAGCCATCCTAGATGACCTTTGAACTCCACCAAAAACAGTGGGGTACATCTTCTCACTATAACACATCAATTTACCAAGTATGAAATCTATCCAAGCTTCGTACATGGAGATATCGTGTTAACAAGATTTTCAGAGCTTAACCCCCAGTGACCCCAAATGACCTTTGACCTCCACCAAAAATGATGAGATTCTTCCTCTTATTGTAAGGCATCTACATACAAAGTATCAAATTTATCCAAGCTTCCTACATCAAGATATTGTGTTAACAAGGTTTTGAGGGTTTGACCCCCAGTGACCCCAGATGACCTTTGAACCCCACCAAAAATGATAGGATTCTTCCTCTTATTATAAGGCATCTACATACAAAGTATGAAATTTATCCAAGCTTTCTACATCGAGGCATCGTGTTAACAAGGTTTTCAGCATTTGACCCCCGGTGACCCCAGATGACCTTTCACCTCCACCAAAAATGATAGGGTTCTTTCTCTTACCATAAGGCATCTACATACAAAGTATGAAATTTATCCAAGCTTCCTACCTTGAGATATTGTGTTAACAAGGTTTTCAGAGTTTGACCCCCGGTGACCCCAGGTGACCTTTGACCCCTACCAAAAACAATAGGGTTCTTTCTCTCAATATGGGGCATCTATGTACCAAGTTTGAGAACTGTCAGAGCTTCCCTTCTTGAGATATCGTGTTAATGAAGTTTTCAGGGTCTGACCCCCGGTGACCCCAGATGACCTTTCACCTCCACCAAAAAAGATAGGGTTCTTTCCCTTACCATAACGCATCTACATACAAAGTATGAAATTCATCCAAGCTTCCTACCTCGAGATATTGTGTTAACAAGGTTTTCAGAGTATGACCTCCGGTGACCCCAGATGACCTTTGACCCCTACCAAAAACATCAGGGTTCTTCCTCTCAATATGGGGCATCTATGTACCAAGTTTGAGAACTGTCAGAGCTTCCCTTCTTGAGATATCGTGTTAACGAAATTTTCAGGGTCTGACCCCTGTGACCCCAGATGACCTTTCACCTCCACCAAAAATGATAGGGTTTTTTCCCTTACCATAACGCATCTACATACAAAGTATGAAATTCATCCAAGCTTCCTAACTTGAGATATTGTGTTAACAAGGTTTTCAGAGTTTGACCCCCGGTGACCCCAGATGACCTTTGACCCCTACCAAAAACAATAGGGTTCTTCCTCTCAATATGGGGCATCTATGTACCAAGTTTGAGAACTGTCAGAGCTTCCCTTCTTGAGATATCGTGTTAACGAAGTTTTCAGGGTCTGACCCCTGGTGACCCCAGATGACCTTTCACCTCCACCAAAAATGATAGGGTTCTTCCTCTTACCATAAGGCATCTACATACAAAGTATGAAATTCATCCAAGCTTCCTACCTCGAGATATTGTGTTAACAAGGTTTTCAGAGTTTGACCCCTGGTGACCCCAGGTGACCTTTGACCCCTCCCAAAAACAATAGGGTTCTTCCTCTCAATATGGGGCATCTATGTACCAAGTTTGAAAACTGTCAGAGCTTCCCTTCTTGAGATATCGTGTTAACGAGCAAAGTGTCACAAACACACACACACACACACACGCACATACACACATACATACACACGCCATCATGACTGCATAGGTTTCTCTTATCATGGAAACCAAAAACAATAGGGTTCTTCCTCTTACCATAATGCATTTACATACTAAGTATGAAATTCATCCAAGCTTCCTACCTCGAGATATTGTGTTAACAAGGTTTTCAGAGTTTGACCCCTGGTGACCCCAGGTGACCTTTGACCCCTCCCAAAAACAATAGGGTTCTTCCTCTCAATATGGGGCATCTATGTACCAAGTTTGAAAACTGTCAGAGCTTCCCTTCTTGAGATATCGTGTTAACGAGCAAAGTGTCACAAACACACACACACACACACACACACGCACATACACACATACATACACACGCCATCATGACTGCATAGGTTTCTCTTATCATGGAAACCAAAAACAATAGGGTTCTTCCTCTTACCATAATGCATTTACATACTAAGTATGAAATTTATCTAAGCTTTCTATCTTGTGATATCGTGTTAACAAGGTTTTCAGAGTCTGACCTCTGGTGACCCCAGCTGACCTTTGACCTCCACCAAAAACAATAGGGTCCTTCCTCTCACCATAGCACATCTACAGACTAAGTATGAAATTTATCCAACCTTCCTACTGTATCTTGAGATATCATGTTAACAAGGTTTTCAGCATATGACCCATGGTGACCCCAGATGACCTTTGACCTCCATCAAAAACAATAGGGTTCTTCCTCTTAGCATAACGCATCTACAGACTAATTATGAAATTTATCCAAGCTTCCTATCTTGAGATATCGTGTTAACAAGGTTTTCAGAGTCTGATCTCTGGTGACCCCAGCTGACCTTTGACCCCCACCAAAAACAATACGTTCTTCCTCTCACCAGAACACATCTACATACTAAGTATAAAATTTATCCAAGCTTCCTATTTTGAGATATCGTGTTAAGGTGGTTTTCAGCATTTGACCCAGGTGACCCCAGATGACCTTTGACCCCATCAAAAACAATAAGGTTCTTCCTCTTACCATAACGCATCTACATACAAAGTATGAAATTTATCCAAGCTTCCTATTTTGAGATATCGTGTTAACAAGGTTTTCAGAGTTTGACCTCTAGTGACCCCAGATGACCTTTGACCCCCACCAAAAACAATAGGGTTCTTCCTCTTAATATGGGGAATCTATGTACCAAGTATGAGAACCGTCAGAGTTTCCCTTCTTGAGATATCGTGTTAACGAGCAAAGTGTCACAAACACACATACACACACACCCACACTCATACACACACCCATACATACACACACACAGCCACACATACATACATACACACATGCCATCATGAATGCATTGGTGTCTCTTATCATCGAAACCAAAAACGTAATTTGAGATGGGTTAGGCCCTCCCTTTTTTTCCTTAAGTGGGCTTAAAATTAAAGAAGTGAATAACTTTCCAATGCAATGCGAAGGTTAAACATTAATACTGCTTTCAAAACGACATTTTTTGGCGTGCTTCGCGCGCCTTTTCTCAGTTGCTTGTTTGTAATCTGATTAGCTTGTCATTTACAGAGTGTAATGGTAATGCTGGAGTTAAATGCCCATAGTTTTGCAGACACTTCAGAGCTGTCGCAGTCATTAGATACACAACCCATTAGCCGTGTTGATTATCATCCACAACTAAAAGCAGTTTTGCCCAGGTGTCACCTGGCCAGATTAGCATAGGTATCTGTCTACAAAAAGTTGTAACGGGCATGTATTCTAAAAGTATTGTGTTTCCCATACAAGGAGAGGTTTCCCTTCCCTTGTCCAAACTGACAGTGCTGTTGGCCCACGAGCGGTCTTATGACTGTCAAATGGCCTGTTATAAGCAAAAGGTTCTCCACCTCTGTGTAAAGTATACCGTTTCAATTGATTTAAAAAGAAACACACCAAACAGTCATTCTAAGCTCAGTGTGATGAGACTTTTGACTAGTGGCCTAGCCATTTGTATATAGGATGAGATGTCGTTCTGAGTTAGGGGAATTCCTCTCCCCCTTTAATAAAAAAATTCGTTTCAGGACGGTACTAAGATCCAAAATACTTAGTGCTATCATTTCATCGTTTTCAAGTTTCTTCATGCTCAAAATTTTCGTTAGTTTAAGAAAACAATCCAGAAAACCAACATTTTATGGCTTCTTGGCAAAGCTGAAACATATTGTGACACAATGGAAGAAACAATAAAATATTTAAAGGTGGGGCTCATTTTATACAAATGGATCAAGCCGCTTTGTCTATTTCACCTGCCTCTTACTCCACCCCTATGGTAGTACGGTAGCAATCGGTTGATATGGTTGTATTTATTTTTAAAGTAGTCAGCTCATGACTAACTGCCTGATATGGTTTTTGAAGAGCTTTTGAAAACTACATGGGCATTGCTGTAATACATAATAATAACCATACTCCCATAGGTGTAGGAGGTGGGGGACTGGGGAGCTGCAGCTCCCCCAACAAAATATTTTTGTGAAAATTCAGGCAATATTCTGAGAATTTTTCGGGCACCTACTGAAAGAAAAATAATGCAATAATGTAGCTTAATGGAAATCGATATTTTAAAAAACTTCCTTGGTAATTAAAATATAGTTCTGATTTGGATTGCACCATCACCTATATATTCGGTATTAATTCACCAGTGTGTTTTAATTGTAATGGTTAAACTTATATATTATGATTATTAGTGGTGTATTTTAGGAGCCATTAGGCCATTCCCCGTCCCTGATGCCGATATTTTTAGAACTTAAAATAAAGCACAAAATTTTACCTCAAAGGTAGCATATGTGGCACCAGATTGCATGTAAGGACACCTAACTTTTCAAAAATTTTCAAAGGGTAGGGGGTGATCCCTATTTTGTTCTTTAGTACCTAAAACACGTACAGTAAAATTTTTAACACAAATTTTACTTCAAAGGTACAGTAGCATATGTGGCACCAGATTGCATGTATGGACACTTAATTTTTCAACAAATTTTCAAAGGGTAGGGGGTGATGCCTATTTTGTTCTTTAGTACCTAAAATATGTACGGTAAATTTTTTAACACAAATTTTACTTCAAAGGTAGCATATGTGGCACCAGACTGCATGTATGGACACCTACTTTTTCAAAAAGTTTTCAAAGGGGAGGGGGTGTGACACCCCCTCCCCTTAGACCCCTCCCCCAGGCTGGCGATCACACAACATAGTGCCTGCCCCACCCCCATGAGAGGAGTCTTGGCCACACCACTGATTATTATCATCATTATTGTAACGACTTCCCCCAGAATTATAAACCAATATGGAATAGACAGTAACGTGGTAAATTATTGTAATTGGTAATGCATGCCTATATGTACATTAATTAACATGCTGAACGTGCGGAGAGCGCGCAAAAATTCTTGTTTCTATTTTTCAGGCAGATCGTTACAGCCCCCCCCCCCCCAAAAAAAAGGCAGCTTGGGCCCCTACACCTATGCATACTCCTATTGAGGCTATTGTACTATCCGGAGCTGACCATTAATATTGCTGGGGGGTCTTCCCAACCTCCCTGAATACGGACTTGAGTTTGCCCCCCCAAACAAAAATTTCTTACAGCCGCCCATGACTGCTACATGGCCTTTAAAGTTGTTGGCAGTGAATGCTGACATCATCAACCAAGTTTCCTAAAAGTCCACAACTTGACCTCATAATGACTTATGAAAACTTCCAAATGGCCCCAGTGACCCCACATGACCTTTGACCTCCACCAAACACAATAGGCTCAATCTTCTCACCACAACACATCCACACACCTAGTATAAAATCTATCCAAGCTTCCTTCCTTGAGATATGTGGTAGCAAGGTTTTCAGTGTTAGACCCTGGTAACCCCAGATGACCTTTGACCTCTACCAAAAACAAGGCACACCTTCTCACTATGGTCTATCTATATACTAAGTATGAAACCTTACCTATCCAAGCTTCCTACCTTGAGATATTGAGTTATCAACAAGTTTTCAGTGTTTGACCACCTGTGACCCCAGATGACCTTTGACATTTACCAAAAACAATAGGACACACCTTGTTACTATCGTGGATTTAAATACTATGTATGACATCTATCCAAGTTTCCTAACTTGAGATACAGAGTTAACAAGGTTTTCGGTTTTTGACCTTCTGTGACCCCTGATTGACCTTTGATCTCCACCAAAAACAATAGCATTTATGTTGCCAACATAACTCATCTACATACGAAGTATGAAATCTATCCAAGCTTCTTAACTTGAAATATTGTGTTAATGTTCTTTTCAGTATTTGACTGTCGGTGACCAGGAGACCTTTGACCCCCTTCAAAAAACAATACCATTCATCTTCTCACCATAATGCATCCACATACCAAGCATGAAATCTATCCAAGCTTCCTTCCTTGACAAATCGTGTTAACAAGGTTTTAATGTTTGACCCCTGGTGACCCCACATGACCTTTGACCTCCACCAAACATGAAAACATTCACCTTCGCACCATACCGCATCCACACACTACGTATGAAATCTATCCAAGCTTCCTACCTGGAGATATCGTGTTAATATGGTTTTCAGTGTTTGACCCCCTGTGACCCCAGATGACCTTTGACCTCCACCAAAAAACAATAGGGTTCTTCCTCTTACCATAACACATCTACATACTGAATATGAAATTTATCCAAGCTTTCTACCTTGAGATATCATGTTAACAAGGTTCTCAGCATTTGACCCCGGTGACCCCAGATGACCTTTGACCTTCACCACAAACATTAGGGTTCTTTCTCTTACCATAATGCATCCACATACTGAGTATGAAATTTATCCAAGCTTCCTATCTTGAGATATGGTGTTAACCAAGTTTTCAGCATTTGACCCCGGTGACCCAGATGACCTTTGACCTCCACCCAAAAACAATAGGGTCCTTCCTCTTACCATAACGCATCCACATACTAAGTATGAAATCTATCCAAGCTTCCTATCTTGAGATATGGTGTTAACAAGGTTTTCAGCATTTGACCCCTGTGACTATGAACTTTTGACCTCCATCAAAAAGGCTAGGGTTCTTCCCCTTCCCATAATGCATCTACATACTACGTATGAAATTTATCCAAGCTTCCTACCTTGAGTTATCGTGTTAACAAGGTTTTCAGAGTTTGACCTCTGGTGACCCCAGATGAACTTTGAACTCCACCAAAAACAATCGGGTTATTACTCTTAATACTGGGCATCTACGAACCAAAGTTGAGAACCCTCAGAGTTTCCCTTCTTGAGATATCGTGTTAACGAGCAAAGTGTCACAAACACACATACACACACACCCACCCTCACCCATACATACACACATACGCCATCACGAATGCATAGGTTTCTCTTATCATCGAGGGTATTTCCTCTAACCATTAGGCATCTACATCAGGGCTCGAAAATAGACTGACGCTCTGGCGCAAGAGAGCCAAAGACCACCCTGACTGCGCCAGAAAAACGAAAAAGTGGGTGTTTGTCTGGTGCTAAAAAGAGCGCCAGATACTGAGGCAAACAATCTCAAAATTACGGAAAAATTCTGTGAAAATAAGTGTCCAATTATACCAAAGAAGTGTCCCGAAATAGTGCAATATGTAGGCTACTGTGAAAAACAAAGTTTGTGTTCATGGCTCGACAGTCTGCCCAAGCAATGTTACCAGCACGGCATCCCATTACTCTAGCATACATACTGTGTATAGTTGAGCTGTGACTTTGACTTAATTGTAAATCCTAAACCGAAGAGCATGCACGATGTCATGGTACTGGGCATCGCATTCAGCACACGTATTGTATACTGCACCGATGCACAGACGTACACAACACGAGAATTTGTTTATTTTCATGCCACGGGACTCGATGCATTCTAGATTATTCCAAATGAAAATTCCAATAATTTAATCATGCAAACACACATCAATGCGTGTATGTAGTTTCACCAAATTACTGTGATTACCATATTTGCATAATTACGTAGCTTATGTCCCATATCCGTAAGTCTCAAAAGCAGTCAGTGTCAAGAGTGAAATAAGCACTGTTTGGTGCTTGTTTGCAGCTGAACAGTGTCCATCAGACACCGACAAGTGTGTTACAAGGCACCACTATTTTACCGAAAGTAGCACCCGTCACCATGGAAGTCCCAAATTGTACAATTCGCAGGAATATTCACTAAAATATGACAAAATGGAACTTTGTGACCCGCTTAAAAAATTGAATAGAGTAAATTTCATTACAGATACTACAGGTAGTTAGCTTCCTTGGGAATGAACTGTATTTGGATTTCCCAGTCAATGCAATATCATGTAACAACAGCTGGGATTGGCGAGGACATTCCACTTTCAGTGAACATCAATATGGCCTTGTGGAGCCCTCAGAATCTTGATCAAAATTTCCCCGTAACAATTTATGATGGATGGAAAAAATTACAGTAAAACCATTGATAATCTAGAGTCATCTAGGGCTTTTGACTAAGGCAACGATAATACAAAGTTTCCAACTCCCCAACAGAAGAAATTCTAGTTGAAAATGCATGGTTTGATCAAACAAGTGGTCTACTGCTCTCTGCATACACTTTTGCACTACTAATAATAGTACCTAATATCAACACAGTAGGATTGATAATTGAAAAGCATCAACGATACTCCAAGTGGTCAAGAATGCCAAAAACATTCAAACTGCACGAGCAAAAGACCCTAAAATACTGTACCAATCTGCGATAAAGTACACTTCGAAGCTTTAGGTGGAAACTTTTTCTCTACGTTGTAATTTTCTTCAGCAAGTCGTGGCACGTTTGCCATTTCCTAACGTGTAGTACATTATCTACAATGATAACCTACTGTAGGTCTACACACGTGTATCTGCAATAATCTCCCTACTTTAAGAGCCATTCAGAGATTAACGTTTTTATAATTATTTTTGCCTTTGGGTGCCTACCAAGGTTATGCTTATTCTCTAACTTTCCCTTAAGCATTATTGACAGGGTGGCATCTTTGCATGTCAAAACTTGAAAACATATTTACCAATTTCTTCTATATATCACTGTTACGAGAAGCTACTATATGAACTCAGGTCATTAGTCTCCAAGTTGATCCAACCCACCTCAATCAAAGTAGAGTCCATAGCCATAGGACAGGGGATAGAATTTATCAACTCCTGCCCTTCTCCCCACCTTTTCCACATTCAAGGTGCTAATGAGGGCAATCCAAAGCTGCCGTATATGCACCCAGCCCCTACGTCCCCTTCCAAGTTTTTCAGAGATGGAATGACCACACCATGCTTAGCATTGCCTTTTCTTATACCAAAAAATGCTGTCTTAGTTATTTTCCTGTTTCTTATATTTTGATTTTCACTTTTGCTAAATACACAAGTAACGTTAGGGAGACAATTTGAGGATGTTACAGTACATGCAGAGAACAGTGGTTTCTTTGAAAAATTGAAAACAGCCCAGACAATGGTAAAACAGCTCCAGAAAAAGCTTTAAAATGAAGGTTGTCAGAAGCTGCTTTTAGCTCCAGAGAGGAAAAGCTTATAATTTTCAAGCCCTGCTACAGGGTACATACCAGGTATGATATTTGTCCAAACTTCCTACCTTGAGATATTGTGTTTTACAAACAAGGTTTTTGGAGTTTGACCCCTGGTGACCCTAGATGACCTGTGACCTCCACCAAAAACAATAGGGTTTTTCCTCCCACCATAATGCATCCACATGCCAAGTATGAAATCTTATGTAAGCTTCTTACAGTATCTTGAGATATCCTGTTAGTGTAAACAAGGTTTTCAGACTTTGATCTCTGGTGACCCCAGATGACCTTTACCCCCACCAAAAACAATACAGTTATTTGTCTCACCATAATGCATTCACAACAATGTAATTTATATGAAATTTTTCAAAGCTTACTAACTTGAGATATTGTGTTAACAAGGTTTCCAGAGTTTGACCCCTGGTGACCCCTAATGACCTTTGACCCCGCAAAAAACAATAGGATTCTTCCTTTCATCATAACACTTCTACATACTACCTACGAAATTTATGGAAGCTTCCTACCTTGAGATATTCTGTTAACAAGGTTTTCAGAGTTTGACCCAGGTGACCCCAAATGACCTTTGACTTCCACCAAAATCAATGGGGTCTACACACTAACTATAAAATTTATCAAAACTTCCCATCTTGAGATAGGGTGCATCAGTATATCGATATACCAGGTATACCTGGTATTCCACTCATACCCATACCGGCGGTATTGAAATTTGTTGAAAACCAATGTACCGAAAATAACAGGTATCCTGGAAAACATGCCCAAGTACCCGTTAAAAATCTTACACGATAGACATACTGAACACAAACTCTTCACTATTACTGCTTCCCACTGTTTAGTGTTTACCCTGTGCACGTTACCGTAAAATCCCAGACGCTAACTGCTATCCATGTACTGTACACAATCTTAGCATGTGTACTGAAGAACCACAAGTTGGTAAATTTAACCCATAACATGCTATGACTAAATGGCTTAAAAACTTTACCATAGTAGACCTAACAGCAGTGAACTATCCCACAAAGTTTCCAGTCTCAAATCCTTTCATACACATAAATGTTAACAGTTTTTCAAATACTGTACTCCGAAAACTTGGCAGAAATTGATTCGCACAGTACGTACGTTCGTACCTGGTAACTGTTACTAGGCGGCACGAACGGGGAGTTGCAGATCCTGCTATGCATACCAATTACTCATACAAGGCAGCTCTTAGTGTGTATAAACTTTACCTGGTGTTCGTTCCAGTACTGATTCTGCGCACTGCGGCTGGAATTCTTGCCTGATAAATCCCATGCATAGTGCACACTGATTACAACGCCAACTGTACATGTAGCGTTCATGAATACAGTACAGCTAGCTAGCACAGACGCTAGGCAGGTTGCGGTACATTCCACGCCATACTTGCATTGCTTTTGAATGGGTTCTACGGTAGCTTGAAATGAAAGACACGAAAAACACTCGGGTCTTTCATACTTTACTTTTTTTAATGAAACTTTATTCAAATCTTGGAAATATTCTGACTGCAAAGAAGAGAAAAGAGATAGGAAAAAAATTGCTGTCACGAAAGAGTGAATATATTCGTTGGCCTTGGGGAGAGTGCATGCTAACGTTTGATCAATAGTGCAGTTAATGTGTGAAGTACTGGTTCTGCGAAATTTCCCGGTATACCTGGTAATACCAGGTATTTGCCAACTGGTATATACTGACGCAACCTATCTTGAGATATCATGTTTAAAAAGGATTTCAGAGTTTGACCCCTGGTGACCCTAGATCACCTTTGAACCCCACCAAAAACAATAGGGTTCTTCCTCTCAATATGTGGCATCCATATACCCAAGTAAGAGAACTGTCAACGTTTCCCTTCTTGAGATATCGTGTTAATGAACTAAGTGTCACAACCACACACATACACACACATGCCATCATGACCGCATGTTTCTCTTTTCATGGAAACCAAAACTGAATTGCCATTAGAAAAATGGATATGGATTAGTACTTTCCAACGTTGCCTAATTTGATATTTCAGAGCTCTGGCTCACTTCTTTTGGTACAGCTGGGAACACATTGAAACACATTAAGGCACCAAAATGACTCAAATCTACAGTAGGGCCATGACAGGAAGCAGCTCCGGTCAGCCACCACTCTTCCACAGTTTGGCTGGAAGTGACACACCATCATTTACAGGACGGGGAAAGAAACAAACCATGATGGGTGCACTAGTTAGTTGTACATGTGTCAAGGAGGCTGCGCACAATTAAGAAACTTATGATCGGTAACCAATTTTCAATATGATATGTAGAATTAGCATGTTGAACAATTCATTTGTCAGATACACTTTAATTGATATGATTTCCATTCAAACTGACATCTTACACATTTACAGCTTGAGTTTAATGAGTTAGTATTGAAGTTCATTTAATTTGATCTCAATTAATGTTTGAAGATTAAAGCAGAATCAATCATTTTAAATCACTCAATTAAAAAAAAACAATGTAGCACCAAGTCGCATGTCTTTAGATTGGACACATCTTGGCATACTGTATCATTCCTTTGTCAAATGTGCATGGGTGCCATCCTGGGGGAGATTGAGCACTGAGGGGAGGGGTGACATGTGAAGTATAGCCTGGCTTTGGTGCAAAATGGTTCTACAGTATCTTTGGCAAATCTTTGAAAAAATTATGTGTGTAGAAGGTGCCATTATTCAGTGACTTTTTCCCTACCGTATGTTTGGCAGGGGTAAGGCAATTAAATTAAGCCACCTCACATACAAAACTTTCTCAAAGGGTAAGGTATCATCCCCTCCTCTTAAACAGCACTGTCTAAGAGGAGGAGAAGGGGATGACACAGATCTTACCCTTTGAGAAAATTTTGTATGTGTGAGGTGGCTTAATTAGTTGAAATGGACCTACTGCTACTTTGGCACAGCTTGGTACAAGTACTGTACTCTCCAGCTTTGAACTGATATGTTTAGAAATCCTCATTATTTAGTGATTGTTTTTTGCTAAATATTTTTGGTTGTGTGTAACTGAGGGAATGTTGCCTAAAGAGAGGGGTGACACAGTCTCTAATCTTTGAGAATTTTCTTGTTCAAGTTTCCTTGCTCCAAAATGCTGTTACAGTATCTCTGGTTTACAAAGCTTTGAAATGTTTATAAATGCTACTTGTATTTCATTTAAGGTTTCAGCTGGGGCATATGGCACCCCTGCAAGGATAGTATCCAGCCAGATTGGAAAGTATGGCACTTTTCGCCGAGATCTCGGGTGTGCAGGAAAAAAAATTGAAGTGTGCAGTGTGCAACAGGGTGTCACATGCACACTTAAAAGTGTGAACACGAAAAGTCAAGTGTGAAATAAATACTTGGGAGAAATTTAAACAAAACTCTTGAAGGCCTTAACATCCAGAGTGGGAAGTATGGGATTGATACTGGAGCATAAGTTCCAAATAGTCAAATACGCCTCACTCCAGGGGTCTTGACCGAGTGATGGCTGACAATGCATACATCATTCAATCAAGTCATCAGCGCGTCATGATCATGCCTTGTGAAGTTGTGATCATGCAATAGGCCAAGTCAATATAACATATACCTAGGGTTATATGAGGCAATCGCCTTCTGCTTAAAAAATTACATGTACTGTAGGTGTGCAATGTGAATTTTCAAGTGTGCAATAAAACTCTAGAAAAAAAATCTCGCGTGTGTAATTGCCATACTTTCCATACTGGCTGCCCCCTTTATGTACACTACTGGGGGAGCACCACCATTGTTGGATGGTAGCTGTACATACTGTAGCATGGACCTGCTAGAAAAGTTTGGTTAAAATGCCTCCAAGATGGCCAGGCATGAATTAAACATTAGAAATATATGTTGCATCTAAACATTCTGTTTTTACTTATATACATTTCCACCCTTTATAGAAACAATTATAGTAGAAAACAAGTATAGTGGGAAATTTTCACAGGGGTTAAATTTTCGCACTTTTCGCGACCAAGTATCTAATCACGAATTTAAGACCCGTGACGGTACTTTTGTTACTTTGTACAAGACTATGTTTGTAGCCTGCAACAGAGAATTCTTCACTCTGCAAATATGTGAACAAGTTACAGATTTGCCAAAAATTAGCCTCGCAGAAATTTCCCGCTATACAGTAAGTTAGATTTCAAAGAGAAAGGGTACAGATACAGTAGATTTGATTAAAATTATTAGTGTACGTATGTTCACTGCATGAGTGAGTTTAGCATACAGAATTAGGTCTAGGCCTAACAGATTGCATGCTGTGGCACGGTATGAGAAATAATTTACTAAAGATCTTTGGCCTGTGTATATATGCATAGTAAGCAGGCGGATTCAAGCTGTGTATCATATAGCCTAGGTGGAAGAGGTATTCGTCAGAAAGACTATAAACCATATAAGAAGCCCCCTGTGGGCTGGGGTTTGTAGAATATGCCCACGGTATTCCTCGCCTGTCGTAAGAGGCGACTAAAGGGGAGGACTTGCACTGTGTTTGAACAGTATTTGAAACCGAACTTGAACCGTATTTGACCTAGTTGACACTATATAGCACATTTGTGTTGGTGTGTCGTTAAATCTTATCTAACTCTAACTAACCCATATAAGAACCCGGCCGTCTGGGAAAATTTTGGAAAAAAGGAACCCTATGGCCTATAGAGGCCTAGATGTGAATTTCACTGTAACTAGTTCTGATCGGGCTTTAAATCATACTATTTATATATATATATATAACAAGGACTAAAGGTAGCACATGATCTCCACACGTTGACGGTAACATAGCACACTGTAGGCCTACACTAGTTCATGCACAAGTTGAAAGCGTTCTTTTATCGTAATGCATGTGGCCAACTGAAACGAATGGGAACGATTGATATCAATCTTAGAATAAACTTACCGAATGAGTAGTTGAACTTATATCCTGTAAAAGTAAAAACTGCGATTAAAATCTTCACTATGCACAAGGCGTGGGAAGTCATGATCGCTTTTCTCGATACACACACACCAAGTTCAAGACTTGAACTCAGCCAGCCCTTCAGTATTACACTTTACCTGGAGATACCAAAATGCACATTGCAAATTTCACTTCCAAGTTTACTCGTGAGTCATGCATAGATACTCCCATTATACGTTCCACAAGAGGCAACTTCCTCTTCATATGTATGTATACTATGTTGGATATGTTTTGTATGGGTAAGCGTTTAACACAAGACACCTTCACGCGTGAACACGATACTACTACTACCACTGCCCGGCTTCCGGGTTGACCGTTGAGGTTCCGTCGCCTTCAGCTAGTTCGGGAGCTCAAACTTCTTTTTGTGACTACCGCGTCTCCGGTGGAAACCAGTTCAAAATAAGCATTTTGGCTGAGATGTGAAAAAAATCCAAAACGGCCACCAAAATGTACTGTTTTTTGCGTACGTGCCTACGTGGTGCTCTTCTCTAACGTTAGCAGTGGCGTAGGAACGGGTGGGGGGGGGAGGGGAAAATGGCCCCGTCAATATTTTTTTTTTGGGGGGGATGTCATTTTGGTCCCGCCAACTCGCGATAGTGTTCAATTCATATAAAATAGATATGTACAGACTTTAATAAAGTAGGCCCTGTCAGGGCCGTAGCGAGCGGGGGGGTGGGGTGGGGGTGTCACCCCCCCATTTTTGGTAGCCCGTCGGCAAATTTTCGGTCTGTCGGCAAAACGAGGAGAGGAAAAGGAAAAGAAGAGGAAAAGAAGAGAGGAGGAAAAGAACAGAGAAGAAGGGAAAAGAAAGGGAAAGGAAGGGAGGAAAAGGGAGGATGGAGAATGAAAAGAAATAAAAGAAAGAAAGAACGGGCCAGTCTGTTATCGGCTATTTCCATTTTCGGCTCTTCATCTAATTGGCCCTTTCAAGTTGAAGGCAAATTGATTATGCATGCAGGGCCGTAGCGAGCGGGAAGAGAGAAGAAGGGAAAAGAAAGGGAAAGGAAGGGAGGAAAAGGGAAGACGGAGAATGAAAAGAACTAAGAGAAAGAGAGAACGGGCCAGTCTGTTATCGGCTATTTCTATTTTC
The DNA here is from genome assembly GCA_029531755.1 of Holothuria leucospilota. Taxonomy (NCBI): domain Eukaryota; kingdom Metazoa; phylum Echinodermata; class Holothuroidea; order Aspidochirotida; family Holothuriidae; genus Holothuria; species Holothuria leucospilota. The sequence continues at coordinate 10,853,960 of CM055966.1, read as the reverse complement.
GGCTCTTCATCTGATTGGCCCTTTCATGTTGTTGGCAAATTGATTATGCATGTGACGGCCTTATACGGCCGTATCAACGGCCGTCGGTGTAATTGGACGACTGACTGAGTCCGTCGGGAACTCGGGAAAAGAAAGGGAATTAACGGCACTATTTCGGGTCATATGAAATTCTTGAAAAACGACTTTCTGCACATTATTCCTCAATTTTATCATCACCACGGGGAGCAGAACCCGACTACCCATGGAGAAGGTATCCTTAGCCCGTCTTCTAAACCCTAACCTTGACTTCAAAAACATTTTGCAAACTTCTGAGGATCCGCTTTACCCACAAACATCCTGGGAAAAAATAATGCTTGCCGCGCGTGTCTTCCCTTCACTGCAGTCTAAGGCTTTTAACTTTTGAACACCAAAATGAAACAGATACAGAACCCATCTTCAGATCCTGTCGTTCAAAGCATATTTTGAACGCTTGTATTAAGATTCTGAACACTTTTTCTCCCATTTTGAACGCCGGACGCCTATCCACTTATCGTATTTGAACGCCTGACGCATCTAGTGTTCAAATACTGAACACATAGTGTTCCAATTCTGCACGAGAGGTTCAGCTCCTGAAGAATAGTGGCATGAAGGGAAGAATAGCCTAACACATTAGAATTAACCGGAATCTTTGCATTGGATAATGCATTATGAACCAAAATATACCCGTCCTGCATGAGACTTTAATTTTTTACCGAGAGAGTATGCTAAAACGCCAGAGCTTCCTGGGGAGAAGCCCCCGGACCCCACCAGGGGCCCTAAGGCCTGCCCAGTGTTTAGCCAGTCCCTACTTGTGTGATGATGTCGCATAAACGGCCTCAAAAAAATCTGACACGCAAATTCTACCCGGGTGTAAATTTTGAGGTTCCTCATTAGGGCAGAAATCCACTCAAATATTGCACCATTTGCGATCTAGGCACCTTACAAATTCCAAACATTTCCAAAGGGGGAGGGGCACCCCCTCCCCTTAGACCCCTCCCCCAGGCCACAGATCAGTAAATGTTACATTGAGAAAAGGTCCTAGCTAAAGCACTGGCAGCCCTCTTGATCCCATCCAGTGGCGTAGCTAGATATTTTTTGTGCGAGGGCAAAAGCAAAAAATTCCGACAGATTATAATGATAGTTGTACGATTCGAAATTATGGGGACCTTTTTTTTTACTCTTCATTTTCACGTTGACATATCAATGTGTGATTGTGCTTAGAAACATAAAAAGTGTTGTGTTTAAAGTGAATTGTTTTTGTTTATTTTCCGACAGAGACTAGAAATTTCCGACAGAGGCCTTCGGAGGTTTTGTGGGGGGGAGAAAGCCCCTGCCCCCCCCCACCCTCTAGCTACGCCACTGATCCCGTCCGCTTAAAACTATAGAGACCTGACGAGAGGAATAGCCTCATACATTAAAATTAGTGGGATATAGTTTGTATTTGATGATGCATTATGAAACAAAATATATCCATCCTGAGCCTTAATTTTTCACCCAGATATATACTTAAAACTCAGAGCTTCCGGGGGCTGCGCCCGCTGGACCACACCAGGGGGCCTTAGGCGGGTCCCCGGACCCCACCCGCTAAAGCTCGTTTTCGCACTACGCATTACCAGATCCGACGGCAAAGCATAATCTCCACACCCCCTTCCAAGATAACACCTTCGCTACGCCCCTGGGCCCTGCAGTCAGGGCCGTCGCGACCGGGGGGTGGGGGGTGTCTCACCCTCCCCCCCCCCAAAGTTCATCAGAGCGACGATAGTCGGAAAATCTGAAATGCCAGTTGGAATGTTCTGATATCTCAGTCTAGCACATTTTTCCGACTGAGCCTGTGTCAACTTTGTATATATTTTCCAACTAGACCAAGTGAGAATAATACCAAACGTTATTTTCCTAACGTAAAATCAAACCAAAGCTGTCCTTTTTCGCAAATTCTTCTTAAACTCTCAAAATTTTCGCGCGCTCCGCGCGCTTTAAACCTTACCTCAGTGTTGTTCTTATTATCAATATCTTCCGATAGCAACTTTCGGAGAAGCACAACAGTAGAAGTTGAAAGCTGTTTACAAATTACAAGGTAAAAGACTGGCTTTTTGAGTGGCATATTGGTTTGTTGGGCAACTGAAAATATCTTGATGCAGATTCTGAATGCAGGTTTTATTATGGAAATCTTACTTAATGGAAATTTGGGCGCGCTTCGCGCGCATGCGTCACGATTTACAATCAGTCGCATGGACATTATTAAAGTAATTATACCAGACACAGTTCTGTGGGAGCTAGGGCGCTTTAGCCCCCCTCCCCAAATTTTTCCGAGCCCCCCACAAAATTGCGCACAAATTTCATATAGGGACTAATATATGGTTGAGACATAGATATACTACAGAGGAAATATTCCAAAACGTCTATTATCAGGAGGCCGGTAGCCCACTAAGTTCTGTAACGAAGATTCTTTCTATAACTTCAAAAAATTTTCGCGCTACGCCGCGCTTTCATCTATAGTTCTATCTAGTGGTAACGACCCCGTTTCAAGCGTTTATTGGATTTCAAACGTTTTCCACAAAATGTTGCTTCTTTCCGTTGTAGGCCGTGGGATTCTAGAGAAACAGACCATCGTTGCGAAGTTTCTTTCCTATTGTTTCCTACTTTTGGAAGATTCTTTCTTCAGCCTCGCCATCGTTTGCAAAACATATTTTTGTAAGAACAAAGATCTTTCAGTTTACTTAGCAGATTCCTTAATGGGTAAGATAAAGAATGTAATCCCCGAAGGACGACCCATGTAGTCACCCGAACAAATTTCTTGGTTTTTTTGTCCAGATTCTTCAGTAAAAGCCCAAAACTTTGTTTCAAACTTTCCTTGAAATGAAACATTCAATATAATCCTCTTAGAATAGCAGCTAGGTTTACTTTACAAGTTAAGTAGCGTGCACTTGGGCATTTCCTTTATGCCCACCAAACAAAAGGGCTTATTCACTTGACCACCATTCTGTTTACTGAAGGGTGAGTAATAACAGATAAGAGAGATAACTGCTTGTTTGCTAACAGAAACCTTAGCTTCAGAAATCTGCCGAGAGGAGGAAATTTTTGGAGGATTTAGTATCAGGGCTGAGAGCAGCATGAGCAACAAAACCCCCAGTCTTACTGTAGATGTAGCACAGTAGCAGACAATAAATCCCTTTTGTATGAACTACCTAATCCAGTGTATTAAAGTCTTATAGAAAGCCAAGAGAGGTACAAGAGACAGATTACTGTGTGACCTTGGCAGTATAAGCCTCACTTCAAAGCAATGTATCTCCCTCTAATAACAGCTCCCCAGTTTGACTACTCCATAATGTACAACACTACTGTACAGCAATGCCTGGAATTATAATGTGTTGTTGCATGGTTTTTGGCTTTGTCTCCTGAAGTTAAAGTAAACTTTGTCAGTCAGTATTCAGTAACTATTTCTGTATGTGTATGGATATGTAGTTTGACAGAAGTATGCATTATAATACTTAAAAGCACCATTGGTAAAATCAGTTGTGATCTGTTTGATTTCAGATGGCCCTGGGAGAATTAATATCACTTACGTCAAAGTGAACCCTGGAGTGGTAACCAATGTTACATGTTCTGCAGTTACCAACCCTGTCACAAGGAAAGCCATACTATTGCTAAATTTTAGAGGCGCTGATATACCTTCACAAGTTGCAACTTCTAGGAAGGATGATAGAAATTATATACGCAACAATACCTGGATTGTAACTCTCAGTTCGGATGAAGCAAATGTTGCCATATGTTCTATCACAGATTTAGGGTTAAGTAGTCAACTTACATTAGATGCATTTGGTAAGCAGCAAAACTTATACTTCATTCTCATTCATTCCTTTTATTTTTTATGTGCTGTTCATTCGTTCATTTGTTTGTTCATTCATGTGTTCATTCCTTCATGTGTTCATTCCCTCATGTGTTCATTCCTTCATGTGTTCATTCCTTCATTTGTTCATTCCTTCATGTTTCTATTGCACAATTGCTGAATGTATTTTTTAAAACTAACAGATATTGCTCTAATCAGATTTTCACATGTCTTCATACTCATTCAGAAGTAGCAGTGTTGGAAGCAAGCCGTAGCCAAGAGAGAAGGAGGTGGGGATGGGGAGGGGTGGCAAAAAATATCATCGTATATTTTATATTTTGCCCCGCAATATTTTGCCCCTGGTATCCATCTTGCTCCCTCTAAGCACCTTGTCTAGCTATGGACCTGTGTCAGAGTCCCCACAGTGGATATCATTTTAGATGCCTTTTGTCCCAATTGTCTTTGGAAATACTGTCTGAAATTTCCTAGAAGCAATGTGAATGATTACCAACTTATCTTTGTTCCAAAACCTGCCATAACCAACTTCCCAATTGGCTGAAAATGGGTACTTCCGTTTACATTATTTCAAAGGGTTCCACTATTGTGGCATTTGTGTTTATACTGTAGTAAAACATTTTATGGAAGTTGCTATCACAGCACTGGGTTAATGGCTACTGTAGAAAAAGAATTTTTGAATTGTAGATCACTTAATTTCAAAATGTTAAAAATTCTAGGTATGGATCTAATATACCCTCTGAGCACAAGGGTGCATATGGTATCATAACACTTTGCATACAGGCAAACCCTGTCATAACCACCTCTATATACTTAGTTGAAAATGGGAAATTCCTTTTACATACTTTGAAAGCAATTACTGTATACAGTAAAACCCCGTTTATCTGAAACCCTGCTTATCCGAACTAGCAGTCAGATTTAACAACAATAATATTCAGCACAATTACGGTAGTATCCACCAAGTTTTCAGTGCTTTGCAAGGCAAAATTCAACGTAAATTTTTGCAGAAATACACTAATTTTTCTCAGGACTTAACAGGTCATGCAAAGATGTCATGATGGTTAAAACAGCCAAAATGTGGACACAGAAAACAATTTGTTATCTCTTTGTCAAATTTGGAAGAAACGTCATACGTATTTGCTTTGAAATTCTAGTTAGGAGCCAAGAGTCGGTATTTGCTCAATATCCTCTTATACAAAAATATGTTAGGCTAGCGTAAGTCCTAGTTTCACAAAATCTGAAAAGTTAGGATGGTAGTGAACTTCATGCCTAAAAATAATGAAAGTATAGACCTTACAAAAACATTGCGAATTGCTGTTTGACAGTCTCCTACACGTGTGTCTCTAACATTATTGGAAATTTATAAAGAATTTTTACTCTAGATACCTCTCCAGATTGTTACAGCTTTTTCTTCAGTCCACACACTCATATAGTGTGTAAAAAGCATTGGTCATTCAGAAGAATTTAGGAATAAAATCTCTTTGTTTAGAAGTCTTAAAATTTATTTGTCATATTATCGGTCACAAAAAATAGTAACGATATATTTTGGGTCATTTTGTCTGCCATTTTTAGCCTTTTCCAAATTATTTTGGAAATGTGTTGACACACTGTCGTATGTACCCAGTGTACTGTACTTGAGGCAAAAACTTGGAATCTTGTTTGTCCAAATTTTTCATTATCCGAACTACTTTCGTTCCCGATGTGTTGGTATAAACAAGGTTTTACTGTGATGGCATTTTGGGCAGAGAGACATTTTGTATGAAGGTGTTATAGCATTGGGGTTCAAAGGGTAGAAAAAGAATTTTGAATTGTTTCACTTTGTAACCTTCATAGCCTGGGCTTTACCTGTAAAGGATATAGTTGGAAGTATAAAGTTAGTTGAAAGTATAAAGCTTGTTAGACAAGATTTAACGAAACACCATACAAATGTGTTATATAGTGTCAACTAGATAAAAAGGTATTAAAGTTTAAATATGGTTTCAAATACAGTTCAATTTCAAGTTCGGTTTCAAATACAGCTCAAATATGGTGCAAGTCCTTCCCCTTAGTCGCCTCTTATAACAGGCGGGAAATACCATGGGCATATTCTACAAACGTCAGCCCACAGGGGGCGTTGAAAGTATAAAAGGCAATATTGAGAAAAGTTGATCTGTTTATGTGACTGTAGGAGAGGGGAGTGCAGGTGTTGAGATTGTGCAGTATAAAGCTAGTTCATGTACAGAAATGACGGATGTGCTGAACAAAAACTTCATGAATATATTTTGAGTTTTCAGATTACCTCATAGCATCTTTTAAATTTGGTTCCTGGATTGGGAAAAGGTAAAAGATATAAGGTGAGCATGGTGCAAATAGATTGACATGTCATTCTTTGCACATGTTTCCTCAATAAAGTTTCATTGAGGAAAGTGGGAGCCAACTCCCCCCCCCCCCCACTCCCGTACCACCACCACCACCGGCCTCCATGTGGTAGTTAAAGTTAATTGTGGTTAGCTTCAATGAAGTATTCCAGCTTTAACTCTGTTCTTATGTATTCTGAAAAGTGCTTCTAATATTTAGTGGAAAAAAGTATAAATGGAGGACAGTTTAAACTAAGCAAGGATTTCAGACTTTATGACATGTAGTTTACCATTAGTTGACATTTGAATAATGATAGATGACGACGACGACGACGACGACGACGACGACGACGACGACGACGACGACGACGACGACGACGACGACGACGATGGTGGCGGTGGCGGTGGCGATGATTATAATGTGTTTCTGCACCAAGAAAGCTAGGATATATGATAACATTCTGCTGTAATTTTTTAATTTCAGAATTGCCATATTACAATGGCAATCCCTTGAGAGTTTCTGCTGTTAATTCTACATACATAAAGCTAACATGGCGTGCATGGACAGATGGAAGAGATGAAGGGGACGGACCCATTGTAGATTATCAGTTAAGATACATAGTAGCAGACCAAACCCCATGGAGTGACTATATACCAACAGGGGGAAGTTTGGAAGCAGAATTTCCAAATCTTACCCCAGACACACAGTATAACTTCCAGATGCGGGCTGTGAGGGATGGGGAAGGAGGGGCTGGTGTATTTAATGGTGTGATACGTGAGAAGACACCATGTGGTGGTAAGTATTAACATTGGACACCATGTGGTGGTAAGTATTAACATTAGACAGATGTCTTGCAAGTTTGTTTTTTCACATTGGATAAAACTTTTTGTACATGATACTGTATATACTCAGTGTGTACAAAATAGACTTTAATGAAATGCCAGTGTATGTCCTGTACTGTTGTTAACTTATGAGTTCCTCAATACAAGCTATAGACCATCAATTGTATTTTACAAAATTTACCAGTGTAGCACATTTTATGACTTTCTTTTGTCATCACAATGTGCTACTGAAAATGTTTTTACAGTGTTGCTCTCTGAAAGATATTTTCACAGAATGAATCATTGGAAAGAGTATGAAGATGAACAGTTTGAAATGACAATTTTTAGGCCTTGGAAATTCATGAAACTGTTCAAAAACTCAAAGTAGTAAAACAAGGGAATTTCATCCCTAATGAACCTTCTTGTACGTCTTAATGTCTAAAAATGTCCAAGTATGCAATAAAAAAGTTAAATTTTGAAGACACACACCCACTGAATCACCGCAAATAAATCGTAGTTTAATGACTGATTGCCAGAAGATAGTTGTACTGTGTAGTGCAAAGTGTGAAGGAAACCTGGTTTTTTTTTCTTAGCTTACTCTCAGTAATGATAGAGGCTCTTTGGTTTCTCTTAGATTGATCTAATTAAGTGTATATTTGGTAAATCTAGAATCTTGTTGATAACTTTGATTTCAACAAAGATTGAAGGTAGATGGGGAACTTCCAGAAGATAATGCTGTTGTAATGTTGACACCTTCTATGCACTGTATATGTGTGTAGTCTGTGTACAGTATATATTATGAATGTCGCTGAGTCTTATGATGGGACTGTGTGCCTATTGCAGTTACATAAATCAGTGTGGTAATATCAATATATTGATCATAACCTGTAAGTAACCTTAAAGGGGGCATTAAACATCCATAGGAAAGGTTTTCTGTAAATAATGACAGTAACTTCATGGCTTTCATTACTTTTGGTAAATAAAGAGTACAGTAGAAATACCTTCACTTTCTGTTTTTTTTTTTCTTTTTATGTTGTGTGTGAGCTTAGAAGAACGATTTAAGATAATTCATTAGGATTTATGATGATATGGGAAATAAATGTTACTGCCCTGTTGAGTGTGTCTTATATTCAAAGAACCCAGAAACTGATGTACTGTACATATGTGGAGTACGTATGTGTCATCCTGAACATATTGGAACATGTATTGTAATTGAAGTAAAAGTACAGTTTCAATTAGTTTTCTTTAGTAATGAAAAGTTTACAATGTCTTTTGGGCTGTATATGTTTTCATTTTTTCCTGTTGTCCAGTTCCATCTGTGAAGCCACAACTGATGTTAACATCTCAGCCTAGTGCAAGAACTGCTCAATTCTCCATTCAGGTTTGGAATTTGTTGTTTTGACATGTTTTATATGTTATTTAACTGTTATTCCTTATGAATAAAATATGCTTTTGATAGCTGTAATTACCTATGCAGTATTTTCCCAGTATTCACATTGTCCATTTTTGGTCTATAGAATGAAGTGATAAACTATTGACACAAAGAGTTTGTAAAAGATGTTCAGATTTTAGGACTTTAGTACTCTAGCTCTCAACCCAGAGAAATGCTGGTGTGAGTTTGAACAATGGTCAGTTTTGAGCAGAGCTAAACAAGAACATTGAAATGATACCCAAGCATCACACCATTATGCACTGTCTAATATCATTGCTAATGCCATTGTATGACACATGCACAAAAGATATAAGGCACATGTGAAAATACTTGTTACCTATAAAAATACAGTAGTGTTTTTTCAAAATGTTAGGGTTGGTCGGTATAACCTTGCAGAAGACTAATGCAAATTAATAGCATTCTTGTCTAATGGAGCTCTGATATTCACTTCACAACACTATTAAAACATTGTTTGGTACTGTATGCTCTCAAAAATGTGCGTTGAAAAGGTTTATCTAGCAATATATGACCTATGATCTTAATACGCATTATAGAATCAGGTTACAAACTACATGTTCTGGTGCAGCAGGTGATTTATTTACCCTAGCAGCAGCCAAAGTCACCATCAGAAACACTATGAAGATGGCAGAAATATGTAGCCCACCCTCCTAAATGATTGCCAAAAAAAATAAATTTAAGTAGCCCCTGTGGACCTAAACACCCTCTTTAACTTTTAAGGGGGTGATTTTCCTCCAAATAATTTGAAAAGGGCCTTCTACTTCCAGACCATTTGAACAAAGCCCTATATAGAAATTAAACTTCTGTTTTCTGCTTGGGATAATGCAACAACCCCCTTTATAAGCAATTATGTGTATGGTGTGCAGATTTTGAACCATATATGTTGAGTTGGACGCCAGCATACGTAAAGTTATAACCCATAATCTCTTGCAGGTTTCCTACCACATCAGTGATTTTCTAGCCTCCTAAAATAATGTGTGAAGGCTTATAGTTATTACTCCTACTAGTAGTGCCAAAACTTTGTGTATGCTATTCTTTTAGTATGTGATATCAAGACCAAATTGCTAAGAAAACTCTCAAAAAGGAAGTAATGGTTTGAACAGGAAGTTTACATTGCAAACTAGCACCTTCCATTGACACACAGGCATGTTGTCTTTAATTGTCTAAAGATAACATAGGTAAAATGTTGCTTGGTTACTTTAAATAGTAATTGCAAGCTCTAGTAAGAGGTTAGACTATTTAAAATGAATGTGATGTACCAAGGCAGATTAGATACTACGTTGTCTGTCTGAAAATGAGCAAATGCAATAGTTTCTTGTTATGATAATCAGGCACATAGCCATGAGGGGCACGTCCCAAAAAAATTTTCAATAAAAGGTCTTGCACTGAAGGAGAAAAAAATTATTATGAGACCAGCATTTTTGGAATACAAATTTAAGAAGAAAAACATGGAATATCTCACACCGTTAGAATCTAGAGTCCTCGAAATAGGCAAAAATTTTCAAAGAGGAGGGGGACACCCTCTCCCCTTAGACCCCCTCCCCAGGCCAGCAAAATTCCAACATTTAACATGAGTAGATTAGTCAAGTACTTCGGATTTTGGTATGTAAGTTTTATGCTGCTCTTTTCGTTATTTCTTTACAACTAAGGTCATCATGTGATCCCTGACTTGAGGTATGGTTCCTTGTGAATACCTACCGAGTGCGTAGAATGACTCAGTGATATCACAGTTACTTTTACTACCAGTAGCAACATCAAGTTGTTTCAAATGTTTGTGTTGTATTGTATCATAATGATCTTCAGAGGAATTCCTTAGTTTACCTAGCAAGTGACTGTAGAATGTGTTCATTTAGAAATGTCAGTATTATCTTTCACAGAAAAGAAGGATTTGAAACATGAGCTTTTGGCTGTCTGAAGGCCTCAAGTCTAAATGATTGTTTGCATGCTTTACATGTAATGATATGGGAATGTTTGTAAAAGGTGTACATTGTTATATGGGTAACCTACTAAAGTTTCTAAGTATGAGGAAATGCAGAACTTAACATTGTGTTCTGATACACGACAAGGAAATGATACAAACTTCAAAGATTGTCTAACTAGTAGGCTAATTTCATGTGACCAGTCTATATGATTCAGAGAGAATATTTATTTCGTGCTATAAAAGCTCTCCTGACAGAGCAAATGGAGTTTGCCATAATTATCATGTAATAAGAACGCTTGATAATGATTTTGTCATTTGTTCTAATAACTTACAAGTATGCCATTGCTACTACATGATCATTGGATTGTCAAAACAGATGTGTCTGGAGGAAGGGGATTAAAGGCCCTAGAATCTAACCCCAGACAATAAAAATTCTGATTACTTAGTTCACTTCTAGCCCCTCCTCCAAAAAAAAGTAATTAATTCAGCTCCCAGACAAAGCTACAGTAGCTCGAACTGAGAAAGCGCAGTCACTAATTGCATTTAGAAAAATGATCTTGTTCCTAAATACTTTGGGTTGAGATTGTGGGCTGGGGCCTTTGCCATTATTTTATACAAAGCTTATGAAAGATAAGCCACTTTCATGTTCATAAAGAATCATGTCCAGACATCCTGGAGAAACACCTAGACTTATCTTTTTTTAGGAGGAAGGGGAGGGGGGGGACTTGTTCCATGAGAACCGGTTTACAGGTAGCTTAGTTTCAGGTAAGTTTATTCCTTCCTCCAGTCAAAAGTAAAAAAAAAAGTCCAGAGGGGAACACCCTGCCGACTGCACCTCTGTGTACGGAAGCCGAGAACATCGCGGTGGTGTGAAATCGGACATGCTAATTTTCCCACCCCCTTTCTTCGGTAAACATGGGAAGGATAAATCAAGATACGATTTCTCCTTACCATTATCCACCGATAATGTGGATTGGAGAAAACCAAAGTCAGTGAGGGGGTACTTCAAGAAAGGACCATTACATAGTGTCTATTTTTGAACACCCTGTCCATAAATGGACGCATCCGCACATGACACGGATTGACGCTATATAACTTTGGTTATATTATTACCAACGTGGGATGATCCCACCGTGGTATGGAGAAATCATCGACGAGCGAGCTAGCTATGTTACTTAAATTGAAAAGAGGATCCGTGTCATGTGCGGGCAGGTCCATTTATGGACACTGTGTAACGGTCCTTTCTTGAAGTACCCACTCACTGACTTTTGTTTCCAGTCCACATTATCAGTGGATAATGGTAAGGAGAAATCGTATCTTGATTTCTCCATCCCATGTTTACCGAAGAAAAGGGTGGGAAAACTGGCATGTCCGATTTCACACCACCGTGATGTTCTTGGCTTCAGTATCTGTGCTACAGTAGCCTGCACTTCATGCAAATAGTGTTAGGCCATATTCTGGAGTACACTGCTGTGTGTGACCTGTCTGCCATGTACTTCATATCCTGTTGAGAACACGACTGTATATGACCTTCAGCTATGTACGTGACTACACTACATCACATTTCACTGATCTGCACAATACATCATTGATCAATCAGAGTGTAGCTTTTTTTAATATGTTTCATTTTAAGTGTTGTCTTCAGTTGTAAATAAAGATATTAAGGTATTTCTAAATGTGCTTGCGGTGATGTAACATTGCCTTTAAAAGTGAGATAGATAGTAGTTATTCCGTCCCAGGCTTTAGTTCCAGTCATGAAACATAGTGTCAGCATTAAATGTCCCTCATCCAAGAGATTCTTGTCTTTACCAATTTCCTAATAGCTGGCAGCAGGAGGGGTTAGGTTTTGGAAGGGACCCTGTCTGAAGCAATAACTTAATAGCTGCACTGAAGAAGATATAGGATGGACAAAAAAATGTTAACTGGCATTGAATGCTGTAACTTCTGGTTTTGAAAATGGAATAACTTTTAGCTTGTGGTACTACTGCTTCATGGGCGGCTCTAAGAAATTTTGTTTGGGGGAGGGGGGGGGGGGGCAAAATCAGGTGTTTATTCTGGGGGTTGTGGACAACTCCCTCTCCCCCTCCCTCTGCAATATCAGTGGTCCACTCTGAATAGTACAGTCAGAGTATGGTAATTATTCTGTATTTTTGTATTTTGGTGATGTTCATATAGCTTTCAAAAGCTTTTCAAAAACAGTCAGCAATACACTGCACTATCTTTAAAAATAAATACAATCATAACAGGCAGTTGCTACTGCATAGGCATAAGAGACAGGGGGAAAAGACAGAATGGCTTCATCTCTTTGGATAAAATGAGACACTAAAATTAAGCACATTACCAAGATGAAAGTTCAATATTTCATGGTCAGGACTCTTTGAGCTCAAAGTGGACTCTTAAGCTCAAAGTGGACCCTACTCCAGTTTTGGTTGTGGATCAACACCAGCAGAATTCGACTAGAGCTCAAAGGGTAATGTGACACGAGTGTACTAATCTCTCCTAATCCTGATCCCACAACCTCCATTTAGCATCCCCATGTGGCAGACAGACTGTATACCCAATCCTGAGCTACTTTCTCAAAGGCTGGGTGGGATGGAGAGTCCTTGTTTGACATCACTGCTTTGGCAGCACTGCTGGACAGCTGAACTGACTGAGTGAAGGCATGAATCAGATAATTTCCTGTGTCTCACAACCAGTAACCACATCACTGCGAACAGCCATGCTGAACCAACAGTTTTTGAGCCCCCCAGAAATTCTCAGCAGGCACCACTGGGATTTGATGCGGGAACCTTAAGGATATGGAGCAGTATACACTTATCTACCAATTCAGCTCCACCCTTAACCATTTTGTTTCTTTCATTGTGTCACAATACAATTTGCTAAGAACTTGAAGCCATAGAAAATGTTGGTTTCCTAAATTGTTTTCTTTAAAAAAATAGGGAAAATACAAATGTTGGTTACAGCTTTAGTGATTTTACCAAATAAATAATTTCCTATTCACCCTTTTTAAGAAGTGAAAAATTTGACACATGAAAACTCAAAACAAAACAAATCACATAGAGCAACTTACAACTTATGTTTGCAGCAAAGTACTTTGGAGACATTTTTGGTTTCGATGGTAAGAGAAACCTATGCAACTGTGCTGGCATTTGTATGTATGTGTGTGTGTTTGTGACACATGCTTGTTAACATGATATCTCAAGAAGGGAAACTGACAGTTCTCAAACTTGGTATATAGATGCCCCATATTAAGAGGAAGAACCCTATTGTTTTTGGTGGGGGTCTAAGGTCATCTGGGGTCACCAGGGGGCAAACTCTGAAAACCTTATTAACACAATATCTCAAGGTAGAAAGCTTAGATGAATTTCGTACTTAGTAGGTAGATGGGTTATGGGAATAGGAAGAACCCTGTTGCTTTTGTTGGAGGTCAAAGGTCATCTGGGTTCACCAGGGGTCAAACACTGAAAACCTTGTTAACACGATATCTCAAGGTAGGAAGCTTGGATAACTTTTATACTTAGTATTTAGATGCATTATGGAAAGAGGAAGGATCATATTGTTTTTGGTGGAGGTCAAAGGTCATTTGGGGTCACCAGGGGTCAAACTGAAAACGTTTTTAACATGATATCTCCATGTAGGAAGCTTGGATAAATTTCATACGTAGTATGTAGATGTGTTATAGAAAGAGGAAGAACCTTATATATTTTGGTGGAGGTCAAAGGTCATTTTGGGTCATCAGGGGTCAAACACTGAAACTGTGTTAACGTGATATCTTGATGTAGGAAGCTTGGCTGAATTTCATACTTAGTATGTAGATATGTAGATGTGTTATAGAAAGAGGAAGAACCTATTGATTGTAGTGGAGGTCAAAGGTCATTTGGGGTCATCAGGGGTCAGACACTGAAAACCTTGTTAACGTGGTATCTCCATGTAGGAAGCTTGAATAAATTTCATACTTAGTATGTAGATGCCTTATGGTGAGGCAGAGAATGCTATCGCTTTTGGTGGAGGTCAAAGGTCATCTGGGGTGAGCAGGAGTAAAATGCTGAAAACCTTGTTAACACGATATCTTGATGTAGGAAGCTTGGACAAATTTCATACTTAGTATGTAGATGTGTTATATAAAGAGGAAGGACCTTATCGATTTCATTGGAGGTCAAAGGTCATTTGGGGTCATTGGGGGTCAAAATCTGAAAAACTTGTTAACACAATATCTCAAGGTAGGAAGCTTGGATGAATTTCATACTTAGTATGTAAATGCCCGCTGGTGAGAGGAAGAACCCTATCACTTTTGGTGGAGGTCAAAGGTCATTTGGGGTCATCTGGGGTCCGGTCTTAAAAAAGGTTGCAGTCATTTCATACTACTGTAATTCCATGATACTGTAGGTATGTATGAATCATTGAAACCACAATGCATTTTTGCATTCTGGTTAGCAAAAGAATTTGTTATTTCTACGTGCCAACTGATGATGGCTTCCCTATACAGGCAGTGTGACATTTTATCATTTTCTAGAATCACCCTCATTGAAGAAGCTGCATATGGGCCTGAAAGTAAATTGGAGCCATATCATCTGGAGTACTGTTAAGTTAGATGACCAGTGGTGGAATGACCCAGTATTTATACCATCTCTGATAACCAGATAACATGTTGTGCTCTCAACTTAATTTTAAAACTAAAACAGCAGCATTGCTTCACTGTTTGTTTTGGAGGAACCAGCATTATCCGAGAGTTGTTTGCTAAGTGGGTTAAAGGACCGTGCAGGAAGGATATTAAGACCTCTCAAGGGTCATGTGGAAAAAAAAGAGAAACAAAAGCCAAAGAAGGAAAAAGACTTCCTTTCTGTTGAGCTTACATCTAAACTTTCAAAGGATTCTTAAACTTAAATATGTACTCTAGTCTTACAACACAGGACTGACAAGGCATATAGTAGGTATGAGCCATATCATTAGCAGTATTCTCTCTCTGTCTGTTCACTAACAAGATAATTGTAAATTTTGAAGGGTCAAGGTCAAAATGTATGTTTGTGAAGTGACTGTCAATGTTTGACAATATCATAGAACCTTATTCCTGATGAACAGAGTGGTTTGTGATGAAAAGTTATGGTCACTAGATCATAAGCACATGTTGGTCATAGGACCATAGAAATCAAAGTGCACCCTTGACCTAGGTAAGCCCCTATTAAGTAGCTATAGCATACATTATATCTATCATAGGCCTGTCACCTCTACCATGGGATCAGGGTCGTTCAATAAAGATTGTGAAGTCAACGTGTAGGATCTGTTGCTGGGAAATGTTTTGTGCTCAAATGTTGTACGTAAATGTTGTTGCTTGTATGGCCATACAAATCAGACAGAAAATTGCATTTACTTGGTACAGGAAATGTTTGTGAAAATTTACCCCCCCCCCTTCCCCCCCAACATAATAGAAGACAAACAAACTTGCTATTGCCATCTTCTCAAGTGAAAGAATAAGAGACTTTTAAAGAACAGTTCCACCGTCAATTGTGATATCCTACTTTTTATGCTGCATGAATATATATTATCCTAGTACTAGCACTTGTAATCCTTGATCAGTGGGTTGTGGGTTCCAGTGGACTCAGCTGAAAATGAGTCTTATATTTTAGCGTAGGTTACCCATGAAAGCCTGATGTCTAGTTCTGTGTTAGTGTAATACTCTTAACCTACAGTACATCTGGTCATCGAAACCCTGGTAAAACATTGGCCATTGTAGCCCTGAGAACCGGATTTATTATCATGCATGCCCCCTGCAGCTGGATGGGATATCCCCCTTTTGGTTTTGATGAGAAGCGATACCTATGTATTCATAATGGCATGTGTGTGCGTGTGTGGGGAGTATGTGTGTGTTTGACACTTAACTTGTGAAAATGTTAACTGACCGATCTCACACTTGATCAAAGATGCCTCATATTGATTGAGAGGAAAAAGGTTTATATTCTTTTTGGTTGTCAAAGGCCATCTGGGGTCTGCTGGGAGTCAAATTCTTAAAACCTTAACATGATATCTCAAGGTAGGAAGCATGGAATGGTGTGATACATTTTATGTGGATGCCCCATGTTAAGCGGAAGAACCCTATCATTTTGTCGGAGGTCAAAGGTCATCTGGGGTCATAAGGGGTCAAACTCTAAAAACCTAGTTAACACATTGCCTGAAGTTAGGAAACATGCCTATTTTTCATACTTCACATAGTGATGCAGTAAATCCAGTAGAAAAATGCTATTGGTTTTGATAAAGGTTAAGGGTCATGTGCGGTCACCAAAGGTAAAAAGGCAAACTTTCTCAAGAATTCCCAAGGTCACATATAAACACAAAACAATATTTTTCCAACACATGAAGACAGCATTCAACCAGTGACTTAAAAGAAGTGGGGCATCTTGGCATTATTTGGGATTATGTATGCATGCAGTATAACATTGAAACCACAACAGACTTTTGCATTCTGGTTTTTGGTTCTCTTCTGCGTAATGATATGCATGTGAAGGTCAAGCTAATACCTCATTACATATTCAATTTGGTTAGGCCTTTTTGAGGATTTGGGGGCCAGTCAGGTACAAAATTTGTAAATTTGCCCATGCCTCAATGCAGGGATTTTCTCTCTCAAGTGTAAATACTGACCACACCTGTGTGGACAGCAGAGGCATCAACAGGAACTTGTGTAACACACACTTTCAATAATTTGTACACAAAAAGTGTTTCTGTAATCAGCAAGTGTAATTGTAATTAGACAATCTGGTCATGTGACACCCAATGAAAACTGCTATTACTCGGGAGGGAGGGGGAACTGAAATTAAGGGTAGTGGAGTTGAATGTATGGTATAACCAAGAGATTGTTCCAGTCAGAGTTGCTGATCAGTTATGCCCGATGCCACACTATAAAGTCAACCCCTTCCTAAGACAGACGTACTCCTACATCTTTCACATTCTGTTTAGGTTGGTTGTTGTAAGCTGACTGAATTTAAAATCCCTTGAAAAATATCACCTGCATACTTGTGTCCTGTTCAAATCTTCCAAAATTCTTTCTCCATTTTGTGGCAACTTATGTTTTTCATTCCTTGCCGAAGGCAGGCAAGGAATCTATGCGATGGTGATGTCGTGTGTGTGTGTATGCGTGCGTGCGTGTGTGTGTATGTGTGTGTATGTGACACCTAGCTTGTAAACACGCTATCTCAAGATAGCAATGACGGACACTTTTCATATTTGGTATATAGATTCGTCATGTTGAGAGGAAGAAGCCTATTGTTTTCGGTGGAGGTCAAAGATCATTTGAGGTCACCAGAGGTAAAAAGCTGAAAAGCTCGTAATCACGATATCTTAAGGTAGGAATGACTGACACTTTTCATATTTGGTGTCTAGATTTGTCATGTTGAGAGGAACAACCCTATTGTATTTGGTGGAGGTCAAAGATCATTTGAGGTCACCAGAGGTAAAAAGCTGAAAAGCTCGTAATCACGATATCTTAAGGTAGGAATGACTGACACTTTTCATATTTGGTGTCTAGATTTGTCATGTTGAGAGAAACAACCCTATTGTATTTGGTGGAGGTCAAAGGTCATTTGAGGTCACCAGAGGTCAAAGACCTAAAACCCTGAAATCGGGATATGTCAAGATAGGAATGACTGATATAGATTTGTCATGTTGAGAGGAAGAATGCTCTTGTTTTTGGTAGAGGTCAAAGGTCACATGAGGTCACCAGAGGTTAAACTGAAAATCTTGTAAATGACTTGTAATCACTTTATCTCAAGATAGCAATGACAGACACTTTTCATATTTGGTATATAGATTTGTCATGTTGAGAGGAAGAACCCAATTGTTGCTGATGAAGGTCAAAGGTCATTTGGGGTCACAGGAGCTAAAAAACCAAAAAGCTTGTAATCACAATATCTCAAGATAGGAATGAAGGACACTTGATATTTAGTGTATAGATTTTTCATGATGTAAGGAAGAACGCTATTGTTTTTGGTGGAGGTCAAAGGTCATGTGGGGTTACCAGAGGTCAAAAAGTAAAATTTCCCAACAATTCCCAAGGTTGTTATATAAGGTCACCAGAGGTCAAAAAGCAAAATTTCCAAAGAATTCCCAAGATTGTCATCTAGGGTCACCAGAGGTCAAAAGCAAAATTACCCAAGTATTCCCAGGATTGTCATCTGGGGTAACCAGAGGTCAAAAAGCATAATTTGCCAAGAATTTTCAAGATCCAAGATCCATTGGAGTTGAATCCCTTTCAAGACACTTCTGTTTTTCTTTTTTTGTTATATTTGGTGGGGTTCAGAGGTCATGTGAGGTCAGCAGAGGTCAAATTGTTAAAACATCATAAAATGATATATAGTAAAGAAAGACAAATTTGAGGGATAAAGTTCAGTGCAACAAAGCATCCCCATTTGGCAAGGCATCACTAAGCCTTTGGACTTTCTGGTTATGCTAAAACTAATCATTTCGGTGTGAGTTCCATACTGTATTATTGCAGTAGCTCAATCAGTTGAGCTATTGTCATGACAATGCCTGTCTGATTGTCTGTCCATCAACATTGGTTAGAAGGCTGCTGTCTGCAGTTCTTTGACTGTTCCCTGTCAAAGTTGGTAAGGTCATAACACATATCAAGGGCTTGATAATTATTGTATCAGGAAGTAGTTCAAAGATCCTTTGGTGGTTGTGAAAGGTCAAAGAGTGAAATCACTCAACAGCCTTCAACTCCTAATGCTTATGTTGGAATCTCTTTTCAAATTTGACAAGAGTGTTCACTAAAATGATGGGTCATCAAAGTTGTACTTTTGAAGTAGGTTAAAAGTCATTTGGTAAAAGAGAGGTCAAACAAAAGGTCAGAGTGTAATCATGCAAAAGCCTTCAACTCTTAGGTGTTATGTCTGAATTTGAACAAATGTGTGGCAGGAGTTTTCAGTAGATGATGCGTCATGACACTTGTACTTTTGAAGTAGTTCAAAGGTCATGTGAGGTCAAAAAGAGGTCAGACACTGATATCTTGCAAATATCTGTAACTTTTATGGGTTATATCCAAATCTTATCAAAATTGGCTAGAGTGTTCAGTAGATAACAGGTCATCAAAATGATGGGTCATCATAGTTGCACTTTTGAAGAATGCCAATGATCATTTGGAGTCATAAACTGGTTGACCAATGGAATCATGCAATAGTTGGTCAGAGTTTTCAGTGGATGATGGGTCATCAGTGTACTTTTAACCGATGTTAAATGCCATTTGGGATCACAAAGGGTCAGATGGTGAAATCCATGCCAATGCTTTTCCATAATAGTTTGGTTTTGTATGATATATATTGCTACAGGAACTCTGTATTGTGTTAATTAAAAAAAATGTTGTCACAAGTTGGGCATCTTTGATATGCCACAGCTGTGACCAGATACATCTACAACACTGAAGATACTAGATGATGACTGTCCATTACTCTTTGGTTTGGATCGTTAATGAAACCATTTTGTGTGAGGGAAAGTATAATTGAGCTACAGCATCATTGATGCTCTTGTATGGAATATGTCCCATTGGGTACAGGTATCTCCAGTTTCTGATTTGATTGCCATTTTAACTTTTAATTAAAATGTCTCCATGAAATTTTCTGAAGTTATAATGGGCAAATTATGGAAGACAGAAATACTGAGAGCTTAAAACTGTCCTCTTAACATGAGTCTGTTTTGCTCCAGGATGATTCACCTTGCCAGTAAGTCACTTCTCCTACTTGTTCACAGATTCCAGCTAGTGATACATGGAATTGCAAAACTCTAACAGTTGTACTAAACAGACGTGCCTCTGGTGGAAACTGGGAGTTTGAAAAATCCCTCAACACTGACTCAGCATCTACAGATGTCAGTAATCTAATTCCTTGTTCCAGCTATAGCTTCCGGATCAGAATATATACATCTGAAGGGTCACTTTTTAGTGACATTGTACCTGTTGAAGCATCACCTGAAGGTTGGCATTCTAACATCTAATTTGTAGGACCCCTTAAAGAGAGCTTGTGTTTATACACAAGAAGGACTTTTCTCTTAAATTGGGTTCATCTTGAAAATTCTGTCAGGTGTGCAGTTTTACTGAGTTTTTGGTGTTCTCTACTAATCAGAATGTTTTGCTAGTAGAAATATTAATTCATACTTTATAGGGTTAAAAGAAATTAATTAACTTTACTCTGCTCCATTTTTTCTTTTGGGGGGGGAGGGGGGTAGTTTTCAATGGAAAATGGCTGAATGTTGTATGTGGGATCAATGTTTATTCCCACCCTTCATGTTCATTTTGGGTGTGTCACAACAGAAAAAGGGACCTCCTGAGTTACAGACCCTCTGCTGTTTCTATTTTGATGCTACACTTTGTGCCAAAATCATTTAAAATGCTCTTTTTACTTTGTTGTAGCTCTTAATGAGGTGCAAAACCTTCAGGTAATGGGACAGAACATTCCTGGTCAACTTAACGCTTCATGGGATGCCCCAGATATATCACAAAATAGCTGTCCTATTGACTCCTACACTGTAAAGTATCGTTTTGTTGGATACAGAGAGTGCAACCAAAATGCTGACATACCAGGTGAAATGGAGAAAAATGAAACTACATCAGCGCTGTTTTACATTCTGAGTGATTTAAAAGCCCATGCAAATTATGAAGTGAAAGTACGTGCAAATGGACGCATCAACAGCCAAGAGAGGACAGAAACAGGACAAACGGAAGAGACTGGTGAGCTACTCAATAATTTTGTGAAAATATGTTTTTAAAGTAATTGTTAATGTTACAAACATAAAAATGTGCATAGAAAATGGTGTTAGTACTACCTTGATTGGTTTGGTCTTGCAAGAGTTGTCGTAGTAATAGTACAAAAGCAATTGCTAATACTTGAGCATGGTTAAACTATGAGAATATCATGTGGCTAATTGTGGCAAAGAATAAAGTAAGGCCTTTTTATAAATTATGGAACAAGAAAAGGATTACTAGGTTTGAAATTTGGACATTATCATGGTAGTTTAAGGGAATAAGCAGCCACTCCAAACTTACTTAATGTAAGTAATTTTGACACATGAAAGTAAGAGGCGACTAAAGGGAAGGACTTGCACCGTATTTAAACTTTGCTTGACACTATATAACACATTTGTGTTGGTGTGTCGTTAAATTTCATCTACTTGACACGCGAACTAAGTGTCACACATTTTGTCTTATTTCCATTGCAAGTATCATTCATAATGTTTCAGAACATAAAAGTGTTACTCTCGAGGCAAAGGGTTGTTTTGCATATATTTTAAAACTTAGTCACAAAACTGTTGTCACATGATTTAAGAGAGCCATTCATGAATTAGGATACCTGGGTATACTACTTCACTTTGGGGTGACTGCACTTATTCCCTTTAAACTACCATCCAGTGTAAATCAGATGTTTAACATAGTGGAACATAACTTAATCAAACCATTGTTTAGTTAAACAGGGATGTTCTTATATATCCTGAAGTGTTTGTTGTTTATAGACAGTGATGTCATTAATTTACCCTCTAAGTTTCAGTTTGAGACTCAGTTTCAAGTTTTTTCTTTGCTTCAGTGCCTAGAAGTTAAGCATTGTGTTAAAAATAAAGTGGTTAATAAATATTGTGACAACAAAAAATGACACTTGTCTAAAATAAGATACACCATGATAGGATCCAAAAGGTTTAATAATTGCAGTACTATGATGCAAGGAATCATCTATTGTAATATCTTTCTGAAATTCTGTATGTTAATACTAGATGAGTATTTTAAATGGTTACTTTGTGTTGGAAAGTGACTTAATATTGAGTTTGGAGGTTATTTACAGGAGGTAGAGTTAGAGTTAGAGGAGGTTTTCACAGCTCAGTTTCTACCCTTACAAAATAATGTGTGGCAATTAGTTCCAAATCCCCAGGTTTTCACATGTGTCTGCCATGGGTAATCACGGGTATTTTGCATGACAACCTGTGTTTTCTGTGACATTGACACAGGTTGGCCAGTTTGCCTCACTTTGCCGCAGGTTTGCCACAGGTTTTACATGCAAAACGTGTGGCAATTAAAACTAATGGTAACAAGAATTCTGAGACAAAACCTGTGGCTGGAAATTAAAGGCAGGAAAGTTGTGCCAACCTGTGTCAAACCTCTGTCCAGAGGGTTGCAGATATGCAGGTTGTCACCCAAGAACATTCATGATTTCTTTTGTTTTTCACGCATGATCATGCGTGGTTACAGACACAGGTTGACATAATTTTTTTGTAAGGGCAACCAATTGGTTTATGTCGGGCCGGCCACGGCCTTTTTTTCCACTTGTGGCTCTCTGGCTTGTTTTCCCTACTCCATTATTAACAGGAATACATAAAACTATACCTGCATACAGTGGATGATTTTGCATTTGTCATGCTTTACTTGAAGAGATGATATCTTGACAATGGTTTTACCATTATTAATTTATTCTTTACCATGTTAATTCGTTGGCCTATGGTATGGAGTAAAGTGGCTGTATTGCTCTTAGAAGAGGTAAAAGGTCAATTCAGGTCACACTCTAAATTAGTTGAAATGCTATTCATCTCAATGTAGAAAGCATGGACATATGCCACCTTAGTGCTTGGTATTTGGATGTGCTGTATTGAGCAGATGAACCTTAATATAGTGATTGTGGTTGAGGTCAAATGAGAACAGTTGCATTTATAGTGTATTGTTGGCCGTTCATATGTCATGAAAATAAAGTGAGTGTTTGGTGGATAGGTTAATAACAAAACTGATTTCAAAACAGTAGTACTGGCACTGTGAATTGATTTGTGAACATGATTTTGTTATACACAGAAAGATTGAGAATGTTCTGCAAATCAGTTGTTAGGACAAAAGAATTTCAAATTTCATTGTAGAATTTTGCTTGTTTGGATTTTTATCAGCTCCTAGTGCTGCACCAAGGAATGTTGAGGTGAGGCGTACCAAGTCAACATCTTTTCGCTTTGCATGGGA
This sequence comes from Holothuria leucospilota, assembly GCA_029531755.1. NCBI lineage: Eukaryota > Metazoa > Echinodermata > Holothuroidea > Aspidochirotida > Holothuriidae > Holothuria > Holothuria leucospilota. The sequence goes on along the minus strand of CM055966.1, from coordinate 10,830,608 downwards.
CCGCCCTGCATGTGAAAGTCGTAATGGTGCTATCACAGGATACTATTACAGACTCACACAGATTGATGGAAATTCATCTAGAGAAGATTATCATTACACAAGAACATTAGATGTCAGTGATTTGACTCCTTACACAGAGTATTCATTTATTGTGTTGGCTCTGACTTCTGTTGGAGCGGGACCATTCAGTGAACCTGTGGTATACAGAACTGCTGAAGACAGTAAGTAACCTTTATTGCTTTCTTTCATTGATGCAGTTAACTATATAACTGTTGAACCTACTGTAGGAATTGAATGTTTTGGATGCCTGTTTTGAGGATATAATATTCATTGCCTGTAACGAGGGAGGGAAGGGAGGGAAGGAAGTGGTTATGATTAGCCTTTCAAGTAACACGCATACTAATGCACATACTAAGATACACATTTATACCAACTTAACTCTCCCACTGCTCTACCGACATCTCTCTCCTGTTTTCCATTTCTACCTCCCATATGAAGTTTAACAGTCGGTGGTGACAGTAGCAAAAGTGTTGCAATTGCCAGGGGGTTTGATGGATTTAAATAAACCCCTTCCCAACCCCTTAAAAGTTTATTAGCCATGTATTGGAATGCTCAGGAGGATGCCGGGTGAACTAGATATCCCGTTATGGGGATCCAAGGCAGAGTCATTAGTATTTTTCAAATGCCCCTTTTGGAACTCTTTCCCATGCCCTGAGAGATAATAACCATTTTAAATAATCTTTTACATAAAGTCACATCATTGTAGATGATAAGTTGTGTGTTTTTTTTTAAATATTAATTACTGTTGCCTAAATAAAAGCTGAGTTTTGCAAGAAATGAGGAAACTGAACATTACTTTTATGGAACAGAAAATTTTCAAACCTGTAAATCTTGATTTTTATATAAGCAATGATAGGCAGTTCAAATTAAGGTACTGTAGCTGGGTAGTTGTATTTTTGAGACGTTCTCACAGAAGGAAAGGCATTGCTCTTTGAAGATAATAATTTGTTCACCCAAAGTTTCAAATTACCAACAGATGCAACTTTTGTATCTCCTGTAGCATGAAATATTTTGGGGGATAAAAGCTACTGCCATAATTTTTTCTGCTTGAGACAACAGTATAGTAAAAGGAAAAAGGCTACTCTTGTCGTTACCATATATTGATACAATGTAATCACAATATTTTTTGTTTCCATGAAGGTTCTGGTGAGTTTAAATACCCTAATACCCAATATTAAGACATAGCTAGATGATCACAGTTGGCATTGACAGAACACATGGTCCTGAGTCATATGTGGATGACCCCAGCATGGCATTCTGGTAGTGTGCATGTATATCAGGCTATTTTATGGGGATTTGGTTGGTGTTTAGATTAGGGTAGTTCATCAGGTAGGGATTAGATCAGGGTTTAGGTTAGGGTTAGAGCAAGTGGCCATGTGAACAAGTAGTCACCAAAGTATCATTTTCATCGCTGCAGTGGGACATAGTTATTATTCACAGCTATACTGGGGTTTAAAGGCAATTTCAGAAAAGAATTCCAGTTAATGCCCTCCAAACCCCGTAGCAATGCTCTTTTCCTATTACTCGAGAAATCTCATATTAAAGAGTATGTATTTTTGTCAAAAATACCTCCAGTTCTCATCAAGGTCACAGAATGTTATGTAAAATGGGTACATTGCCTCAGATTCCTTTAGTTTTTCTTTATAATCGAATGTCCTGTTTGTCCTTGATATTTGATACTGTTGGAATGTTAGAATATGTCTCCATGTAGATTTAGCACAAGTCTACCTAATATGTAGGGCATAACAAACAAAGTTGCTAAATATTCCCTAAAGTGGCATCAATATCATAAAGAAATTCAATTCTATGTCAAATTTACATGCAACGATGACATCAAAGATTTGCCATAATGCACTTCCATCTTGAGGAAAAAGTGCATTTCTTTGAAAATTAATATCTTCCAAATGCTACAAGCTATTGAAATGCGGTTTTCATCTCCTAACTAACAGAGAAAATTTTTCTGTTTTTTTGAACCCATTGAATTTTGTCTCTGGCAAATCCCTTTAAGACAATCAACACACTGTCATGTAGTCAGCCTTATAAATCAGTTAGCTGTTATTGAACAGGAAATAAAACACTGTCAAGGAAGAGTGTTTACATGTATGATGCTTTCAGTGCTGTAATTTCAACCAAACTTGCTAAATTTAGCCCCGCAATCAGGACATTGTGTGAACCTTCAGTTGCTCCATAGGTAGCACATGGTCACAGCTGGAATCCAAGTTAATGGGGAAGTCTTGGAGGAATAGTTTGACTTGATTGGAAACACACAAAACTCTGTGAAGAAATTTGTGCATTCATACTTAGGCATCAAGGCTTGCCACAGATAGAAAACAATCACCCTGCTCAGTTTACTTTAAGCCCGTCCTCCAATACAAACAAAAAAGCACCTGTGTAGTATACTTCACTGTCAAAGCTACAATAGCCTGCACTGAGTTAAATCTGCTCAAGGCTATAAGAACACAGCACTGTGTGTGAGCTTTATCAGAAACACAACTGACTGCACAAGTCATCATTGACCAAGTGGGGAAATGCTACTGATTGAATAAATGTCAATAAGAGTTCAGAGACCAACTGTACGAAGAACTAAAGGGCTACTCCATAATATGTTTGGGGGATGCAACAGACCCTTTAAGTTATACAACAGGCTCTGATTTTTCTAGACAGTATTGCATTGAAGGGTATTGAGAGCACTAACTCACAAAAATATGTATCACAGATATTTGAGTTGTCAAGAGATCATGGTGTGTAACTCTGCCAGGATAGTGGGGCATGTGTTCAGCCTGACCATATGCCTAAGTGGTCAGGTTTCAAGACATTTGATACACATTGAAAGCAGTTTTCTGCCCTTCCAGGCCTAGGTAACTTGATCCACCCTTTATATTATATTTTAGATTTCACAAATGAATGGGCCAAGGTAATTCTGTTACTGTATGTTCATTCCTGTGCAAAACTTAGGGCCCATTAGTGGCACAAGCTTTACAAGTTATGCACACTGAACTATATGCTAGGAAGGACCATTCCACGGTAATGTTTTGGAGCCTTCGTGGAGGGTCACGTGATGTAGGTAAGCTTATTCAAGTCGCTTCACTACAGTAACGACTGTATTGTTTGAAAACCATACTACATGGTCGTCAGGATTTCATGTGGTAGTCCTAACAGTATAGCCAGTCAGTTGAAGAAATGTGATCCAAGGTGTTGAAATCTCATGCGAATTGGCGGAAGAAACACCCTGCAAGCTACTGTAACTAAGCTTTGTATACATGAAGCCTATTGTGGTGCTGGCAACTGCATACTACAGTATGTAATATCCAGTAGGTATGTGTGTACTGTACAGGGTAGAGCAGTGCAGTTTCTGTGACGGTAGAATCAACTTGAGTAAGCTAAACTAATCATGCGATCTTCCATGTTGGCTTCAGTTTTGTGGCATATTCCACATTGACTTGCCTCCTCCAATAGTAGCTCGGTGGTTATCTGTGATTTATTGATTCAACATTATAGCTGTAAACAGTCAATCGCCTATGGCCAGTAAGGTGAAAATCATGTAATTAACTGTGACAGTCAGTATTCAAAGAAAGAGGAAAGAGGGATGTTTAATGTCACCTACCTTGGGTATCTTTTGCCCTTTATTTGGTAGGGCCAGTTATTCAACATGATGATGGGCTATAAATTAATAAATTAACTTGAATGGAGAATTGAGCACGGCCTTCTAGTCCTACTCATGTTGCATGAATTTTAAGCAGAAATGTTTACATGACCTTCAAGACTCCTTCATTAACTAGAAATCCTGAACTTGCAGGCAAGTACATCGAAGCCCATGACTGTTGAAACTGTTGGTAGAGAAATACCAACAATGTCACACAGCAAAAAGAATTAGCCATACCGTACTTAGCACTACTGACAAAAGCTGCAATTAAACTGTATGACTAGTCTACATTGCATTCCTAACGTCAGTACTGTAAGTCGAAAATGCACATGAACTGAAAGTTTACAGTAGGCCTATACACAAAATAGTAGGCTACTATACTTCTATGCTGTAGTAGCATGGATGATTATAGTGTACCATTAACTTGGAGAAACTACGAAGCCTGACTCCCAACTGTTTGGCCACAGATGGTTTGTTTACTATAAGCCTAACGTTATAAGTTACATTAGGGCTCCTATTACTCCAACGGGGCAAAAACGGACGCTATCATTACTGTAACAAAGCAAACTAACACGAAGTTAAAAGAACGAGAAACTTAAAATTACCTTTGGCTAATGTTATTGAATGTAGATTGGGCTATATACTACTTACTAGGTAGGACACATGTAAATATCTTGTTTGTATGTTGCCAGGTACACATACAGTATACACACCGCATTGCACTTGCACATCGCCTTGCCTGGGCATGTCACGTACATGTATAGACAACTTCTGTTCCATGTTACATATGTAAGTTTACGTATATGTATCTGTAGTACACTTGGTAAATGTTAATGAGTTTCCAACGGATGCAGGGACTAGAAAAATGCACTTCTTTGTTGATCGTTGATGTTTAAAAGTATTGAAAACCTGTTCGAATATTATTTTACGATCATTATAATTATTAACCACTCGATCATGTTAAATTACACAATCTATTAAGTATTTTCGGTTAGATGGTTGGAATTTAGTAGCAGTATGCGTTTCGTATGCATACCTGTTCCTATGCCGATACGTCCATGTTGAATGTGTATACTTCATGACGGATGGATTCTGAGAAATTTGCGATATATGTATACTTCATGACGGATGGATTTTGAGAAATTTGCCATACGTGTATACTTCATGATGGATGGATTTTGAAAAATTTGCCATTTCGCGTGCGTAGCTCTTTGCTGTGCCAATATGTTAATGTTGAACTTGTGTGCACGAGAAAGTATACCGAGCCGGATAAGCAGTCGAAAAAGTTGTGTCCACGAAAGCAATCCCTACAATCGAAGCTGAGGGCTTCGATTAATTACACATTGATTACATTTTGGAACAATGTATAGTGGCTTTAGGAAATGAGACAGTTAAATGAAAAGTTCAAGAGTGATCCACAAATTATTTTGCAAATTTACAATTGTTTCAAGTAACTTTGACCATTTATTTACTAAGCACAAATGCCCTATAACAGATCAAAAGGGAACCTTATGAATTTCATTTGCCAGTCTTGGTAGTACATATTTTCATGATAATGCATGGGTATGCAGGCGTGGATCCAGACATTTTGAAAAGGGGGGGCTCAAAGCCCCCTCGAATATTCTCCTAGATTAACATTATGCTAATTTTCGTGTATTTGTTACTGTTAAGGGGGCAAAAAGAGGGGGCTGAGCCCGAGGAAGCCCCCCCCCCTTCCTTGGATCCGTGCCTGGTATGAGGCACATTTCTGTAACAGATGTTATGTTGTAGCAGTATTAAGTCTGTCTTTACCTTTTATGAGAATTTTGATGTTGGGTAGTATGTACCCTTTTCTCCTATAAATAAGTTTTCCTAAAGTTCCTTAAATTTGAGAGTAGAAATTACATTGGATGATGATTTTGATTTTTGGCTTTTATTGATTAAGTTCTGCAAAAGCACAAAATTCGAACATTTACACTTTGAGCTTACTGTAACTGTGAGTTTTTGGATATGTATAGTCAGATCTGTGTAATTGGTGTGCAATATTAACACAGCTAACATTTGGTAATTTTTGTAATACTTGATACTTTGCAGTAACCATGCCAACAACTATTGTTTGTTTGTTCTTTTTTGCATTTCCACATGTACATAACTACTATACATTCACATGAGTAAATGTAAACAGCCTTTCTGGCCATTAAGTTGGTATTGTTGTCATCAGGCATGACCTAAAAAGTTAAAATCCCCTACATGAGTTGAAATGATTGTGATATGCTTGGTTTAGTTGAAAATGCAGCCTTTAGTGTTTAATGTTTTGTTGCAGTACCCCCCAAGCTACTGCAGCCTGTCTCCCCATTTGCAAATAGGTCAGTTATTGAAGTCAAATGGAAGGCTCCAGATCCTCCTAATGGCATTATTAGAATCTATGAAATTTTGTATCAACGAAGCAATAAAGATGCTCAAGTAACCAATGTAACAGCAGAGGTTGCAGGTGAACCTCCATCATACATTCTGACGGGGTTGGATGCTAGTGCTAATTACACGGTCAAGGTAAGTTTTAACATGCATGCAGTTTGCTTGGTACAAAATGTAACATTGACAAATTACAATATACCATCCTTTTTCTTTAGGAGGGCACCAGAGTTGTGCAAGGCCTCTCAGAGGAAGGGAGATATGAAAGCTTTCTGCTTTCCTTCCTAGCCACATCCATGCATTTAGATAAATTGTTGGTAAATGCAGTACCAATGGCCCCACCAAGAATTGATTGATTGTGGATGTCATAAAGGATGATGTCAGACTACAAAAGTCAATACTTTTGTGATATCATGTGAACATACCTTACTGGTGTTCAAGATGCTCTAAGTACTGGTCCCCCCCCCCCCCCACACACACACTGTTCCTTCCAATCCATTATCCTCCATAACTCTGCCTTTGCACTCCACCCATTGGATAATAATAATAAAGACTGTTTCAGGAATAAAAGGAACAGGAGTTGAAGGATAAGTTTTTGTAATTGCTGAATTTTTGTAGATAGCAAAATAATGAGAGTTAATTATAGCAATTTCAAAAGGATAACATGCCCATACAGAAATTCCTGGCTTACTTTAAATGCTTGGGTTAATCACTTGAATTTAATGTTTAGTGTTTGTAAACTTTGGCCAAAAAGCGATTATAAAGGGCATGCACAGCCATGCCCATCCTCTCATGTTGAAACCTTTGTATATGATTTAATAGTGACATTTCTTTTCATAAGTTTGAGAAAATTAAACTACTTGGTGTGTTTCTGGATGAGTCCCTTAATCTAAAGTATCACATATCTATGAAAGCGAGGGAGGCCGCCCTTGCTATGTCTAACTCCTAAAGAAGATCCGTCAATATCTCGACAGATCAAGTTGTCTCAAACTTGCTAACGCTCCAATTTTTTGTGGATGGATTATTGTAATAGCCTGTTCTTTAATTAATCTTCCAGATTCTACATTACATCCTCTCCAAAGAATTCAGAACCTTACTCCTAAATTAATTCTCAGGCATTCCAAATTTGGCAGTGACTCTGAGGCTTTGAAAGAGCTACATAATCTTGTCCATCAAAGCTCGTATTGAGTATAATTAAGATTCTCCTTCTTGTCTTTAAATGTCTTCACAGTGTAGCTCCAACTTACTTATGTGTTCCTTGAATTCAAAACGTATTGTTCTACTATATCCTCGAAGGGCTTGCTTCTCAAAGTTCCTTTTAGTCCTTTGCAGATCATTCATTTAGCGTCGCTGGACCTAAGCTTTGGAATGCCATACGGATCGATATAGGCAGTTTTCGACCATCCTTTCTTTCAAGGGTGCTTTTAAAACTTATCTTTTCAACAGATCATTTTCTTGACTCTTGAGATTTTTGTTCTTTGTACAGTGCCATTGAGTGTGGTGCACAGTAATGTTTCCTATATCAAGTTTCCAACCTTAACCTTAGTAAAATATCACATCAACTTTTCTTCTGAGTTGGCAAGAATAATACATACACTTTGTCCAACCTGCAAATGCAATTACCCCAGCAAAAAATAAAGGTAACTCCTTTTCTTGCCACATGTTTTTGAGGGAAGGAAATAGATGCTATTTCCTTATTATTGTTTGTTGTCTGTAAAAAGGTCAAAGCTGTGTTGGGGAATGTTTTGAATCAATAAGGCTTTAAGTTAAGTATTTTTTTTCAATTCAACCAGTACAGTGCCATTTTTTCATCCTTATGCTTTCTTCAGGTACAGTGTGTATGCATGCATACACAGACATGTTACCCTTTCCATCAAAGAAGGGGCATGGTGTATATTTCTGACCTAGATTAGTGGGGCATATGTTCAACTCGACCGTATATGCCTATGGTTGGGTTGGAAGACATTTGATAGACATCCTAACCAATTTTCTGCCCTGCCTGGCCTAGCTACCGTGGTCCACTCTATATCTTTGAAATTTCAGGGATGGTTGTGCCGACATAATTCTCTTTCTCAGGTGTAAGTAGGTCATTCCAACAGTTCAGTTAGTGGCACAAGCTTCAAAAATTATTCATACTTCATTGATTCCACATAATCAATGGATGTAATCAGAATAACTGGACAGTTAATCCTGTGGTCAATGGGGAGAAAATCAATAACATGTGACAATCAGTGGCCAGAATGGGAGATAACTTACAGGGATATTAATGTCACCTAGCTTTGGCTGACATCTGGGCCCCTTATTTCTTAGGGCCCATAATTTGCCATGGGAGAAATTCTCACTTACCAAATACAAATCTGGGAGATACAAGGCAAAAAGACAAAGTGAAGAGAATAAGCAGTTAACCCCAAATTTATTTTGAAGCATTGTTTGATTCTTACAAGTCTCCTCGCATTTCTCTTACTAGCACATTGTGTCTGTGAACAAATGAGTTACTCTGCAGGAATTTATTCAGTCAGAAACAACAATGTTGTCACATGATGAAAAGAGCTTCTCTTGAATTAGTATACAGGGGTATAACAGATTTGTAATCTGGGGTATACCAGACTTGCAGTCTGGGGCATACCAGACTTGTAATCTAGTTGCAACTAGAGTCAGAACCTTCCAACACTAGCTGACTTGAAAAATTGTGGGGAATCACCCGTTGAAATAACACAGAGACTAGAGTCGATAACTTGACAAGAGCCACTAAAATAGTTGTAGTTGACTTGTTGATAAAAGAGAGACTTGGTTACAACTAATACCTGTAGGGGGGTGTACTAATTTGGATTGGGGTAACTGCATTTTCCCTTTAACATTTATTATTATTGCCAGTAGTTTGATAGGGCCTGCTTTATCTTAATCAACTATTTTGAGTTATTTGAGAGATATTTTGGAAATCAACTGCACTTTTAGTAGGTAATCCATGTAGGAGAGTTTGTGAGGCCAGATTCTAAAGTACTGTAGGTAAGACTATGTTGCTTTACACTTAATCATTTTTGAGAATTATTTTTTCTTATATACGTAAAGGCACTGTTTAAAAATATAGAAAATTGAAATGGGGGGCATAAGACCAGGAGGCTTGGAGGTTTTACTAAGTATTGGGAGGCTCCCAGGAAAAGTTGGAAAGTTGACGATGCACTCACAAGAAGGTGAAAGCCATATATTTCAGCATGACTGTCACAGTCAACTCTAAATTAACCAACATCAAACCTGGATATGGTGTCCTTTGCAATTTGCTACATTCATATTTCATGTCACAAGTAATTATTGAAAAGAGAGAACATCTGTGACCAAGTCTAGATGGACACCACAAAAGTTGCAGTGGACAATATGTTCCTCATTTTCATGCTGACTTTAAAATTCCTGTTTGTACATTCTGTTATGTGTGTGTTAGCTGTTTCAATGCTTAAGAGTTTATTGTCATGGTTAAAAGAAAATTTCGAATTTATGGATATTGTTTTTAAATTTGCTTAGGGATTATTGCTTCCCTCATCTGTTTTGAATATTTCAGTGTATGTTTGTTTATCTTCAGGTTCGAGCCTACACCAGCGTGGGACCTGGACCCTATAGTGAGCCACTGGAACAAATAACAAAGGAAGGATGTAAGTTTTTGATAAGATTTCTCAAATTTCCATAAGAAAGGAGTTTAACAGGATAAAAAACAACAGATGGAACAACTGTACAAAACAATCAGAAGGAAGGGTTTGTCACCCCTGCAGCATCCCCAGTCATCCCCAGCAAGGCAAATGAGGGCAAAAAAATACCATATATTATGAAATAGTTTTCTCTTTGCTAATTGCCAACAAAAACAAAAAAACCCCTTTGGACCCCAAAATATACCCTGTCAACATTTTAAGGAGTGAACTTTTCTGAAACATTGTTAAAGACCCCCTTTGAGAAGTTTAAAAATTTGCAACCATGGATGGAAGGTTATTATGTCTATGTATCAATGAATTAAAGGTTGAATTGAAATTTTAAAGGTTAATTCAAATTATAAAAAGTTGGGCGTTTTCAAGGGAAATGCTGTAAGTATTTCTGACCATATCTATGGCTTGCAATAATTATGACAAATCTAGTTCATGAGAAATTGAAACTAGTGCTGGACGTATTATTTGTGTTCTATACCAGTATAAGCAGATATGCCTCACTTTCATCTAGTGTTGGTTCAAGTTAAAATTACAAAAAATATGGATGCTTCCCACTGGTGTTTCTCATCCTATACCTCAGTTTAGTCTTAGTACATTACCCAATATGTTGCCGATATAACTAGTTAGACGAAGCTTAGTGTTTGTGCACAATAACCACATGGATGAGTGTATAGGACATTCATTTCTCAAGCACTGGTATTTTTACTGGCCAATCTGCATCCCCCTCATTACTTCCTATTTACACATGTAATCCCCACTTACGTTCAGTAAGACCCTGACCACCCAATAGCATAGTGGTGGAGAGTGCCCTCCGGCAGAGGGTGGCCTCCTTAGTCCCCTTTTGCTTGTAAGTCAGATAGATGGAGGCAAAAACTGCAAAAACTTGCCTAGTTTACTGTCTGAAGGCAAACGAGAAGAGGACTAGGGAGGCCATCGTCCTACAAAGAGCGCATCTCCACCACTGTGCTATTGGTTTGTCAGTGTCTTACTACAGGTAAGGGGGGTTACATGTCAGTTTGAGAGATAGGTAATGGTAGTATTTGGATTGGGTCATGGAAAAAATTTTTGAAAATCTGAATGAGGGTGTTTGTGTAGGCCACCACCTTTGTTAAAAAGTTAGGGGATTTATCCTCTATCCACCTGTGATTTCTGCTATGGCAATACTGCTCAGTCAGAACACTGAGAAATGCTTTAAGGAAGCTGTGTGCGTGCTTTGTTTGTATACTATTTTTATATTTTGATTGGCACAGGTCCAGCGATTTTGGAAAACTTGTTAAATTATGTTTTGAATTTTGAAGCATCATTAAAATACATGTAGACCACATATTTTCTGCACCATTTAGCAAGTCATTAATTCTAGCTGCCAGGGATGATCGAGTGAATTGCTGTTAGACATTTAAGTCCTCTTACTCTATTTAAAACAAAATTGTGCATCCATCTCCAGTTCAGGTTTCAACTTTTCACAAAATCATATGTACGTTGGTAACAAGCCAGACCAGGCAATTTCATACGTCCTTTTAGAACTCTCAGAATAGCTTCCCTATCTGAAGGTACTTTATGATTTCAGTTGTGCACTAGTTCATATATGTGTTTTAATAGGTAACAATACACCAAGTTATTTCATAACTAGGTAGCTCTCTAAAATCAATTGTATATTACAGCTTCTGTCAGTGTTTAAGTCCTTAAACATATGAGCACATGCAGGCTACATATTACTTTCTTGAACATGTGAGCACATGCATGCTACATACATTACTTTCTTGAGCATGTGAGCACATGGGGGCTACATGTACTTCATTCTTTTGACCCTGCCTTTTTAGATGCGCAGAAAATCACATTAGCAACCCTATAATATCACATACAACTATTAAAAACCAAGTCAGGAAAATCCTGCACCTTTTCCTAGAGAGAGTCTTATTTTAAACATACAAATATGTACATGCAAATAATAATGAATAGGAACGGCACTTAAGAGATTTAGAGGAGATTAAGAGGTTAGATCATGTGAGGTCATAACATTTGGTTCCCTGAGAACTTCCCCTTGGTTAATTCCCACCATGTTGCTTTCCTCTTGAACAACTTTCTCTGGAGGACTTCCCCTGGAACATTTCCCTGGATAGTTCCTGCCCTGGACAATTCCTGCCCCAGATTTTACCACCCAGAAAATTCTCAACCATTACAAGTATCCCTCAGAAATCCCTCTCACCCCCATCCCCTCTCCAGAAAATGTGGAATTTTCTAGGGAGGAAATTTTGCCAGAAAAATTTTTTGGGTAGAATCGTCCAAGGTGAGAAGTGACCGGGGAGGGGGGGTAGTTGCCCAGTCAGGATACTCGTTTGAATTCTTTTGTTCTAATGTAATAGCTGTGATTTTACAAGCAAATTTGGTTGCTGTCATGAGATCACTGTAGGTCAGATTAATAATTCAGTAAAGTTTGACATGACAGAGATACAGTACATACCTGGAAGGATTGCTCATTTGCTTTACTAACATTAGTGATGGTCTGTAGAAATGTAATCGTAGGCCCAACATGTACTCTTCACATTAGAAGCTTGATTTTTAACATCAGTTGGGTGGTTATAAGTAACAGGCTTTGAGGAAATGTTCACTGAAATGTAAAGCTTAAATGTGGACTGGAGAACTTGAATCAGGTATACTTTAAAGAAAAAAACAGCCACTATAGTAGCAAAGTTTCAAGGAAAATATTGTCTAATCAGTCTATTGGTACAGCAAAATTTTGGGCATGCATTGTTAAACTCGCTATATTTTTCTTCATTTAATTAAAAATAAGGGACAGTGTCTACTTTGAATTTTCAAATAGTGTTCATCTTCTTCAGTATATAATGCTTAATTCTCTTTCCTCCTTAAATGAATCTATTGTCGTACATTACAGTATTTGGAGCAGCTTTTGTCAAATTCACTGTGTGTCATCATTTTTGTTTCTTTAATATGTACAGTGCCTGGAGCTCCAGTCAACCTAAACATCTCAGGACGGGCACTTTACGACCTCACAATTGACTGGGATATCCCATACGAGCCAAAAGGGAAGATTATCAAGTATGAGGTATAACTTCAAACCTTGCCTGAAGGCAGTTGGTTTTACAAGCACTGAGGTTTTTTTTTTTTCTTTTTCTTTTTTTGTTCATAATATTTTACATGTACAAAAAATGGGAGTTTAACCTTGAAATAATGCTCATAATTTTATTATAAACGTCACTATGAGCTGATGTGCTTTGAAATTACAGCAAAATTTGTAATTTTTTATAAATCTCTATACATAAATATTAAAAAGTATTTTTTAGAAAAAAATGTGTTCAGCTGCAGAACTGACTATTGTGTAATGAAAGATTTTTGGATCCAGCTTTCTGACTTTTTTGTTGAGCGAGTGACGGGGGAGGAGAGCTTTCACCACTTAGAGATTTATCACTTCATACAATCATTCACCACAGTCAATATTAATTTAAGTCACATTATAAGACTTTCAAATTTACTCTGTTTCCTAGGTTCAGTACCGAGCAGTTGCAAAGCCTTACCTTAGAAAACTTACTGTCGAAGATGCTATTATAGTGCCTATAAACAATCCCAAAGAATCAAATTCGTACAAAATTGCTAATCTGGAACCTTCCACAATTTATGAGATTCAAGTTTCAGCATATACTAGTGCAGGACAGGGAGAATCAGCAATTATAAATGGTACAACTGCTCTCTTTACAGGTGAGATTATATCTTGACTTATGCACTTTCTCCAATTTATTTGAATGGAGCTATTAATAGCATTAAGACAAAGGGATATTTTCTGATAACTTTCATTATAAGTACAAAGATTCAATAACATGACTTCTAATCACATCTTGTTTGTCAAAATCAGTCATTGGAGATTTTTATTTTAATATTCAAGTGCCCTCAGGTTTTGCTTCATATGGTGTTTTGTTGTATAAACTCTGTTTTGCTTCCACATGTAGGTTTTGATGTATTCCTTTTTCATTTATAGTTGTCTATGAGGCTTGTCCAGTTTGAATCTGCCTAATAGCCACTGATTTGTGGAGAAGACTTCATAAGAAAACTTGCTCTTTGGGCTGTGATGTTGAACAGTGCACTTGCATGAGTAATTTCTTCTAGCCCGGACTGTCGGGTGGGGGACTTGTTGAGCTCTGGAACGTGCTGATGGGAAGGGTGAATGGAGGGTTGGAGAAGGGCTTAAGTGTTAAGTTTGGGTTAAGGGGGATGGAGGTAGCAGTGCTGCAGGTCTTGAAACTGAGTATCAGTCTTAGGGAAAGTCAAAGGGCATTTTGAGTTATCCTGTACAGTATGTTGAAAGGTACTAGAATTTATTTATTTATTTTTTTAAAGGGGGGGGGGGGGTAAAGCATCTATTTGGGTTGGAGAAACATTCATATTCTTAGGCTCTTTTCACTTAAAATCAGTTAATACCAGTAAGGGTAAATCAGAATGCTACAAATTGGCAAGAGTTTCCTAATTGTGTAAGTGACCACTGTTATGGATGTTCTTGTCATGGATCATGCAGTAGCATAGTAGCAGCACAAAACTGTGAAACAAAGTTGTCAAAACATTGAAATCACTGCAACCATTCTATGTTTAGAAGCCTGTTATTCTTGAAAGTTCATTTACAACAATCAAAACACATCCCCCAAAGAGATGATCCACAGTTTGGAGTGTTCTTTTCATATTGCTTGTATGACAGTGTTGGAAAGTAAACTTTAAATTCATAAGTGTGTCTGTGACTCAATATCCTGTTCCTTGTTATTTTGTTATTGTTGGGAACTCTTTTTCTTCTTTTTAAACATATGACTGCTTTCATTTTATAAGTAATAAGAAAGAGATTGTGCAAGCATACAAAGTATGGTTTGCTAATCATGAAAGTTTTTAAATTACTGTTCTGAAGTAGAGCTTTGAGCCATAGTACAAACTTGGTGCAAATGCTGTGCATGGTTTGATGTATGTACTTTGACTAGCCAATATACAATGAACCCACATACATGTGCCCATCAGGAATTACAAATATTTATTCAGTTGCCTTGTCAGTGTGTCTGTGATGCTTCTATTAAAAATCCAAGGCTGGAAATATTGTTTATTTCCTGGGAATCCAAATTTTCCACAATTACCTACATTTTTCAATATGCAAAAAAGGAAGTTTCCCTGTAAGAACCAGAACTTTCCTCCAAATACCCAAATTTCGGGAAGAAACCTCCCAGCTTCCCAATTTTTGTTGTTGTCGTCGCTGCTGCTGCTGTAATGAGGAGTGGTTTGCCAGTCTAAAGCATTCAATTTCAGGGGGGAAAAGTACAATGAGAATAATACAAAACATACTGTACCAAGTATCCACCAAAATGTGAAAATAATTCATCAGTTTTACATCAAGTGGTGCCAAATAGAGTTTACTTGTAGATTGTCCAGAGCCCAGAAAGCACCTAACATTTCAAGGCCTTCATAGTCCTATTATTGTCTGCCTTAGACTCAGACTTCAGGGCTTGGCACTACTGCACCTTAATGTGTATGTGTGCTACTGTATGCTTGCAAACTCTGAAGTTAGTGAAGAGTTAGATGTTTAAATACTAGGTGTTTTGATGTTAATGACATTTTTAAGAGGAAATATTGGGCAGGCACGTAGCCTAGCCAAGGAGGGGAAAAAGAGGGCAACCGCCCCCTCCTTGAGAACATTTTTGGTATTTTTCAATGCTTTTTTTATGATCGTTCTAGTAACTTAAAAAATGTTAGATGCAACTTACAAGGCCTTGGAAGTGCCATTTCCAGCGATCTGGGAGGCATTTTGGGCCATAATTTTCTTGTACGCTTCGCCCCAACTAGGGTGGCACTACGCTTCGATAGTTTGCCTACAGTCTTCACCCCCTCCTTCGCAAATTCTTGGCTACGCACCTGATATTGGAATTATATTGGCCTGTAATGATTGTGGTATCTTCTCAACAGGATTTTATCTTGAGGTAAAGATCTCTGTTGCTTTATATCCCCTATGGGGTTCTGCATTGTACAGTATCTATCGTGATTATTAATTATCCTGTTTGCAGAACTAGAGCCTGTGGATGTGAATCATGTTGCAGCTCCAACCAGGAAAGAAACTACTGCAGAAATTATACTCCCTGCTCTTACACAGAAGTATGCAACGTGAGTATAATGAAGAACAGCTTAAAGCTATTTGTAAAAAACATTGTTGCCCTGTGCTGTAAAGCAGTGTTACTCAACCCTTTCAGCTGAAAATGACTTCTTACCCATGAAAAATTTTGCAGACCACCCCACATTAAGCATATGCGATGCACAAAAATTTAATGGAACAACATTGCCTTTTTGGCCGACCAAGAGTTGTGAAGCATTTTTCTGAAGGATGTTAAAATGGTGGGGAGTATGTTCATTAAAGCAAACCAATTTTTCAATAGTCCCTATCCCCTGTCCCTTGAAGAGGTACAGTAAGTAGGAAAAAATGGGTAACATATGGGATAGTGGTAAGTGCAAGTTAATATTTCCCCTAGAATGAAAGTCAGTAAATAGTGCTTCTTTTTTCTTTAGTTTATGAGTAAACTCTCAAGTATTCCCTTTTAAAATGAATCCTGTAGTATTGAGTATATTTGAGAAGGGATGGATTCAAAAAGTTGTCATACTTTTTATGGTAATTTTAGGTGTGGTTCTTCCAGATGTATATATTAATTGTGTGCTTCAGTTTATTTGTGTGTTCAAAAAGGTAGTTGGCAGCATTAGAGAGGGACCCTGTTCATATAAATGTGAGATTGTAACTACTAGGTGTCTCTTTCAGACTCATACCACATTTAGAGTAGCACCTGGAAGTTAATGTTCTGAAAAAAGTTGTGTATGTTTGGTACCAGTGCTGGAGATCCCCAGCCCTGACTGCACCTTCAGAATGATTTTTGCTGCCCACAGTAGCCTTGGTCTTATGCAGTAATAATGGCTTGCCCCATATCCTCTGTCTTGTAGGTTTACTACAAGCCTGTTCTATGCCCAAGTACGGCTTTACATGCACACTTATAACTTGCGAAAGATCACATGTAAAATGCAGGTCTTTTATGCAAGTGGCATGTTCATTACTCACCAAGCCAATTTCCCTCCTCCTTACCCATTATTTACTGTACATATGCAAAATCTTGATGTGCCTGCAATTACCATTTGGCATGACATGGCATCAAGTTAAATATATTTTATAACATAAGTTTACATCGTAAGGCTACCCTGTTGCATCATAAATTACAGTACATCAGTGCAGGATGACCTATCTTCATAATTGGGGCTGCAGTCTCAGAGGGTGTGGCCTCAATTTTGTCCATGGCTTCAGTGGGTGTTGCATGGACAGTTTCTGACACTGCAGTCTCAAACAGTGGCCTGGGATACAAGTCATTTGATATCAAGGTTTTATGTTTATTTCAGAGGCTACCGTATAAGAATTAAAAGTTTGCAGAGCAAGAGGAAGAGAGTTGTATCAAGAATGGGAGGCTATGAAGAGAATCCAGATGACTACATAACAGCTGAGCTTGATAAAGAAGAAAATGAAAGACCATTTACAATTGGTGATGGAAAGACTTATGGTGGATACTTGAATGCCCCTTTGGACAAAGACAAAAAGTATGAAATGTACATAAATACCCTTAGCAAAGTTGGAGGGGTGAGTGGTTTAAAAATTACCTTAATTGTGAAATTTATAAAAGATCTATAACTAAATGTGAAGATTAAATTCCATTGGGCCAACATCCATCCTCACAGGACATTCCTATGCTGAGATATAAAATATTAAATTTCAGTTGAATTAAGATGGAATGTTGTACAATAATTTATTTCACTCTTGTACTACTCAGATTACATTCTTTGTTTTTCTTCATTTTGAAGGCCATTGCACCTTGTTCTAGAATGTGATCTTTGTCCTATTGTTACAAAATGATTTGTACAGAAAGGACATGACAAATTAGTGTGAAATC
Organism: Holothuria leucospilota; assembly: GCA_029531755.1. Lineage (NCBI taxonomy): Eukaryota > Metazoa > Echinodermata > Holothuroidea > Aspidochirotida > Holothuriidae > Holothuria > Holothuria leucospilota. Next base: position 10,812,870 of record CM055966.1, on the reverse strand, counting down.
AACAATTTAAAATTGAATATATTCCATCATTTTATATCTCAGCATAGGAGTAATTAATGAAGATGGCAGTTGTAATGAAAATCACATTCCAACCCCTGCAATATGTATCTTTGTAAAAGACGAGTTGGGAAATGTTTCCACGCAATGCATTGTAGGAATGGGTCAAAGGTGAAGTGTACCATGCTTACAGTGTTCCAGCACGGGTGCTATATACATGCACTGAGCTAAACACGTGCTCTGTTGTGAAGACATGGGAGGGTAAAACTGATGTTTAGTGTCACTAGCTACAACCAACTTTTTTTCGTATCGTAAAATATATAAGCCTACAGGCTATATTCACTTTGCCCAGCTAAGTAAGTGTTGTTTCCCAAAAGTTTTTGCCCTTTGTCATGGTACTCTTGACCTTGTGACTCGACCGGAAGTACCAAATTTCCCAACTCTTTTATTCTAGACTGTTGGTACTCTTTTATTGCATTTGAATGTATTATAATGCTGATCTAATTTTTGAGTATTGAGAATGCAGGGTAGATCCAACTAAGCAAAAATGGTTTTTTATTTAAGAAAACCTTCACTGTGAGATGCATGTAGGTGTAAAATGTTAATATGAAGTCCAATGCTAGTATCAAAGAAGGTATTGGTGATAAAATTAAGGTAGTGTAAGATTCACAGCAGAAGCCAAAATTTTCGTACCAAGGATGAAATTTCTTTCAAGAAAAGTTGAATGGCCATATTTGGTCCCATGTGCATTTTGAAATGGGTTTTGAACACTTTAATTTCCATTGACACTGGGGATGAAACTATTAAGCAAAATTCGGATTGTTCAAAATGATACTTCAAAATAATTCCTTAAAAAGTAAAAGAATTAAAACCAGCCAGGACCAGTTGAAATCAGTCAACTGCCTTCAGAGTTGAATGTGTTTTGGAATTTAGTTGTGGGCAGAGCAGCATTACAGTTCACTTCTTTATTGCCGGTGTTACATAAAGTCACTACACAGAGATAGTCTAACAAGAGATTGCAAACATTTTGCTTTGCCCAGTGGGTGCTGTAGGTTGTTTACTCAACAAAAGGAACAGGTTTTGCAAACTTGGTATTTGAATATCCCGTGGCCAAGTGCTTCTAAACATCATAAAAACCAATCTTTGAAAGGGATTCCAGATGGAATATTAGCTGTCTTGCCAAATAAGCAACTGTTGGAAGGAAAAAGTCTTGAATCTGTAGGGAGGGGATAAAACCTGGACTGAGAGAATGGGATGTGTCAGTGGTGAGTGACAAAAGAGGGACACCCCAGGAGACTTTGGAAAAGGGAAGTTAAAATTGGAAAAGTAAATTTACATAACTCACATCAGAAAAATCGTCTTAATACAAAAAGTAAAAAAGATCCTTTCATTTCTTCAAAAAACACTGTCATCACTGATAGCCAATGCACTGGTATTTTGAAGAAGAGAAAAACAACTAAGGCAAAACCTGTTGGCAGAATCCCATAAATGGTTGTGCCCATGAAAGAGAATAAGAAATTTGGCACATTTCTCTAGTATATATGTTTTAAATGGCTATGCAGGGAGATTTAATAACCAAGTATCTCACCTTCAATGGTCTGTACAGTCAAAATTACAACAGGAGGGTTGCACATGAATTCAACTATGACAGTCAAGGCCAAGACGACACTTTTTATATTCAAAGTTACGACAGAAGTTTTGCTCTAGCTAAAAAATACATGAACTTGTATTGTTATTTTGTTTCATTTTTTCAGAGTATTTATTTCATTTTCTCTTTATATTTACTAAAAATGTTCATATGCTGGATTACTAGGCAAACACTCTGTTACGTTTGGGCCATTCTCTGATAGTTGACATGTAATACCCAGCAAGGGCCATTGTATCATCTCTTACAAAACCCCTTTTTTTGATTTTAGGAAACTCAAGAGGTCTCAAGTGAACCAATACCCTTGGATGGTACGTGCTCTGAAATGTTTGCCTCCTTTTTTAACTGTACCATAGTTGTTTAAGGATATAAATGCGAACGTGTAACTTCAGTAATTTTGGTTTCGATGATAAGATAAGCCTATGCACTTATGATGGTGTTTGTATGTGTGTGTGCATGATGCGTCCGCATGTGTGTGTTCTGTATGTTTGTGATGCTTAGCTTGTTTACAAGATATCTCAAGAAGGGTTACTCTGGAAGATTCAGCACTTGGTAGAAGGTACATATCATATTGAGGGGAAGAATGCTCTTGTTTTTGTTGGAGGTCAAAGGTCAACTGAGGTCATCAGAGGTCAAACACTGAAAACCTTATTTACACAATATCTCAAGGTAGGAATCATTGATATTTCACATAATTAGTATGTTGAATGTTTAATATTAATTAGGTGGACCCTATTGCTTTTGTTGCAGGTCATAAGTTGTCCGAGGTCACCAGAGGTCAAACACCTAAAACTTTGTTTACATGATACTGTATCCTAAGATAACAATTATGGATACTTTTCATATTTAGCATTAGCATGTAGATATGTTGTTATGAGTAGGTGAGCCATCCTTTTTGCTGGAGGTCAAAGGTCATGTGAGTTCACCGGAGGCCAGACACTGAAAACTTTTTTTACACAATATCTCCAGGTAGGGATCATGGATACTTTTCGTACTTGGCATATAGATGTTTCATATTGAGTAGATAAAACCTATTGATTTTGGTGGCCGGAGGTCAAAGGTCATCTGAGTTATCCAGAAGTTGAATACCAAAAACCTTGTTTACACCTTATCTCAAGGTAGGAACCCTGAGTACTTTTCATACATGGCATGTAGATATGTTGCACTGAGTAGGTGAAGTGTATGATTTTTGATGAAGGTAAAAGGTCAATTGAAGTCATCAAAGGTCAGATATGTAAAACATTCACACAATACCTCAAGGTGAGAATCATGGATACTTTAGGTAGGTAGCCTGTAGATGTGCTCTATAAAAATTAGATATGCCATGTTGTTTTTGCTGGAGGTCAGAGGTCATCTCAGGTCATCAGAGGTCAAATATTTGTAAAATCTTGTTTACACAATATTGTAAGTTAGGTATTTTGGATACTTTTCATACTTAGCAGATATATAAGGTGGTTATTTAATGATCTTTGTAAGTTATAGAAGTCAAATATGTAAAACCTTGTACAATGTAGGAGCTATTTCTAGTGAAAAGTCTGAAGTCTGGTGTAATGACTAGTGAATTTGTGGAACCCTCAGTGCAGTTTTACATTCTGGTTAGTTAATGGTGCGTGCACTGCACACTACACCACACTATCATGGAATTTGAACTTACATGTCTTTGTAATTAAAAGAATAGTTGAAGCATACTGTAAATTTAGTTTTGATTCACTGTAGAACTACTTCATCTAGGCATTCTGGTGAAATGTGCGGACCTGCCAACCATTCCAATTTAGCAAAAATTCGGAACGTTCCAATTTTAGTCCCTTCCCCCCCCCCCTCCCCCACAAACACTCCAAATTTGTGCTTTTGTGTTCCTATTCCTATTTTCAAATGCTGGCAGGTCTGAATGTGCATGCAATTAATATATGTAGTTGTCAAGATACCAGCTGATGAACTTATGTAACATTTTCAACCAAAAGTGAACATGAATTAAGCAGAGGTGTACTTCACTTAATCATACTGTAATTTTAGTCTCTATGAATGTATGCCTTTCATACATTCATAGAGACTGAAATTACAGTATGATTAAAGTGGGGTACACCTCTGCCTAATTCAAGTTCACTTTAGGTTGAAAATATTACAAGTTAATCAGCTAATATCTTGCTTTTGTATGTGAATGTACGAGAGGCATGGGAATTTTAAAAACCTTATGCTCCTCATGGGAAACTCAGATTCCTGTCTGTATCAACTTTTGAAAAATAGATTGAAAAGCTTGGAGAACAAAGCATATTGCACATCAGTGTGGAAAGCTTACATTACTCACTTCTGCTTGCTTAAAAGTCACTTTTAATAATGTTGCAAATGTATTTACTTTATCTGCTATTGTCCAGATCTGCTCATTGAGATGTATCAAAAATTTTCCAGAATGCCAGCTTTTCTCCTCTTTAATTGTTTGCTTGAACCCTTCCTATAAAGTGGTGATTGAGGCTTTAGTAGTCGTTGTGGTATTTGTTCATCTTCCAATATTTATTTCAATACAAATATAAATTATGTAACATTTACTCTCAAAAAGAAGAAATGCTTTCTTTTCTTCCCCTGCTAAGGTGAGAGAAGTAACACTGCATTAATTGTCATCCTCATTGTTCTTATTATTGCTGCCATCTTGTTGCTTGCTGGAATTATCTGGTACAAAAGGTTTGTCAGTCGTATCATCATTCATTTCATATGGTTTACAGAGTATGTTATAGGTACTTGTGGGCAACTGAGCTATATGCCAACACCCCTTTCTTCTGAGTTCTGACACTCCTGTATTCTGGTGTACACACTTATTTTTAACACCCTTATATTCTCTGACACCCCCATATTTTGACAGTCCTATGTTCAGTCATCTCTGTGTTCTGACACCCCATGTTCTGACACCACTTCATTCTGACACCTATATGTTCCAACACCTCTTTGTTCTGTCAACCCTCTCTTCTGACATCCCCATGTTCTACCACCCATATGTTTAACACCCCTATGTTCTGACACCCCTATATTTTGTTCCAACACCTCTACATTTCCAGCATAATGGTGTTTAGAGCAGAAGTTGTTATTCTCAATAATTTTGTGAGATGTAAAGAAGTGAGTGGCTCGGTCACTCAGTGCCACTGATATGCATGGTATATAAAGTGTCAAAACAAGAGGTGTCACCATTGTTGTGTCATGGGATTGATTTTGTTTTGTCAATCTTCAGTTAAGTTTACATCATGCTTGGTTTCTGGTGCAATCAACTGCTACCAGTTGTTCATGGTATATCATATTCTTCCAAGGGGCTGTACAAAATCACCCCAAACATATTTAGGAATATTATCATATCTCTAAATACAGTTGGTGACTGCACTTTGATTGACATCATTTCAACAGTAGCTTCATTCTGGTTGGTCAATAATGACTTGTGCAGTCAGTCAATATGTTCCCAAGCTCTCAAGCACAGTGTGATTCTGTGGCTGTGACCTTCAACAATTTCAATTCAATGCAAGCTACTGTAACTTGTCTGGGAGCTGTACTAGACAGGTGTTTTTTCATTTAGAGTGGAGGAGGGGCTAGCAGTAAACTTATTATGGAGAATTTTTACTTTCTGGGAGAGAATGTAAAGCCTTAAATGCTTAAAGAATGTGTTAAATGCCACCCTCTCTCACAACACTTGTTTTCTCTTGTTTCCATGCTCCAGTTGTCCCTATGCCTTTCCATCACATGACAGAATTTCTTTCTTCATTGTAATCGGCTTCCAATAACAGTGTGATCCTTTCAAATTGCTTGGGTAATGTAATTAGCACTCCTGGAGCCTGGAAAAATCGTAGAATTTTGTAGACTGTGTTTCAATTGCATATGCATTGCATATTTTTTCACTGGGTTTACTTCATGTGCTTCCATGAAAAAGATCAAGGATTTTTTTTTTTTTGTTATTGTCCTTTTGGTGCATGAACCATGCAGAATACCAGTTTGGAAATAAAGACTCGTATCACCCTTTTTTTCTCTTCTTGCTTATTTTCAAATGAACAGCATTGTATACTTACAAGTTACATGGCTTTAAAATAGTCATAGATAGCATGCACAATATAGGTAATGTATAATCAGTGATTTAGCCAGGTTGACATTATAAATGGTTAACTTTGAACAGCTGAAGAGGTGGTCAAGGAGTAAGGGGTTGTTGGAAGAATTTGAATTTGGCAAAATGTTGTGTTTCAGTGTTGGCACTAGCTCACAGAATTTGGGAGTGGGGGGGGGGGGGGGATTCCCACTCCGAAATATTTTGAGGGGGATTTTGAAGAAAGGGAGAGGTGGATAAGTTGCAACATAAAAGGTCATCTTTTTCCCCAACAAGTGAGGGAAATTCCTGCTTGCGATCTTTAACTTGCAGGTTTGTTGAAAAGAGTGTGGGAATCGAGCAGTCCCTCTGCCGAATGGAAACACTGCTGTATTTGCCACAGATTATATTGATTTTAGTAATTATGAGTGGGAATGGGATATAGTGTATACTGCAAGTGGATTAAATTTAAGAAGTTGTGATGGTTAATCCTTGGAAACATTGTATTTAGTAATTACTTTGAAATGCATATCTGTGCCAAAATTGCAGGCCAGATTGCTTGTAACATTCTGATTTTTTTATGGGACAAAAGTTACACAAATATGAACTGGCTAAATGACAGTGTATATTCATCACTAAAGTCAAAAATTATATAGGATATAATGTACATATAACATAACGATAAAAAGTGTCTGTTTGAAAATTATCCATTTCAGCCTGGTTCGGTGAAGACATTTTACTGAATGACTGTAATCCTTACGATATACAGGACATTTTATAGCACTTTGTCTAAACAATTGAGGGTGTGACATTACAGAATATTATGGCAAATTACTATACCTCAGGAAATTAGTGCCCACTTATTTCACTATCAAAACAATTAGTGTCCTCTAATGTTGCTATCAAAACTGCATTTAAAAGGAAGTGACAACCTTGTTCCTTGTTTGGAAAGGCACATGATCTGTTTAAAGGTCTGGTGACATGAAAAATGACATAGTTGGATATTTGATGGAAAAAGCAGTAAGAATCCAATGATATAGCAACTTACAATTCTCATCAAAATCCATCAAATATTGACCATTTTACAGGATTGTTTCTATTTTACACATTTAATGAATAAACTTGATCTCTATATGCAAATTTGTGACATCAAAAGACGGACTTGCCAAAAATGGATAAAAATGTTGGTCTTTATTTTTTCAAGCTTCATTTCAAGGACACTTGTGGTATTGGTATGCCCGGAGGGATTTAGTATGGATGTTAAAACATTTCCTTGAAAAATGTTAATATCACTTAGTACCAAACTGTAAATTATCTAATGAGTTAAGAGATAATTTACATAGGGTTAACAAATAAAATGCAGGCACTGTGCAACACTCCACATCATTATTTTTTGCATGGGGAGTGAATTACTTTAAAAATTAATTGTCACAGAAGGGGTATATCTTTAGAATGATAAAAGATATTGAAATAATTCCAACAGATATTTCATTAGGGATTATATTCTTTTACTGCCAAGTGAAAATACCTCTTTGTGGTGGTGTGTCACTGTACCTTTAACAGTGTTCTGCATAGGTTTCAAAACAAGGAGGGTGGCAATCAGTTGCAAAGCACGTGCATAGCAATCGCTGGGGGAGTGGTTTGATGGGAGGGGGCCCCCTCCCCTCCAAAAATTTTGAGATTGGATATCATGAATGGTGCCAAATGGTGTTGCATAACTGGTTATTTTTGCTCATTCTTTTTCTGATACTCAGGAAGCAGTGTGGACATTCGTTAACTATAGAATTTAATTGCTAAAAAAAATTATGAGGACAAATTTGAGGGTGTGTTTTCCGAGGGGTGGATAAATTTTTTGGAGGGTGGCAACTTTTTTTGAGGGGCGGCCATTTCCACTCAGAGGGAGGGCTGCATGCCCCTCTAAAAAATCCCTGAAGAGAACACTGCTTTAAGTGTTCTATATATTGGCAACTTGAGATTTGTGAGGCAGCTTTTATAGTCAGACATAATAGAAAGATGGCATATGGTGTCAATTTTACCCACAAGAAAGCTGTTTGCGCAACAGTGTAAACTACACTGCAATTAAAGAATGTACAGTATGACTTGGATAAAAGATGGGTGAGGGAATTTCACTTACTAGCAGTAACAGGACATTCTCACATATCATAAGCATGCAAGTGTAATCTTATCTGAAAATGATGTAGAAAGAGAACTCGCCCGTCATCACACATTTGTGTGGCAATCATATCAAAACGCTTGCAGCTTTTTAATGTGAGATGATCTCGAAAGAAATACATGTTGAAATTTTACTTTCGCTGTTTGCAGTTTGATGTGCTGCATGAACACAGTATTTTGAAAAGTTACATTGCAATCACAGAACAGCAGCTATTTTTCCAGTCCCCTTGACTCTCTGGCAAAGAGCGAAGGGGCAAAGCCAAACATTACTCCTGAAAGAGTTCTGCTCCCCAAAGGAGCTATGTCCCCAAGGGTACAAAAGACAATAACAGACCAACAGAACAGCTGTCTACCAAGATGACAGTTGGGTTTTTCTTTCTTTTCTGAAAGAGATAGTAGGATGGTGCTAGGAAAAGTAGTATGTAAAAGCAGATCAAAGACACACTCAAATGATGAATAGGGTTGAAACTCTGTTTTTACTCTGTATAGATTGAAATAAACATGTCTGAGAACAATTAATGTGATATTAAAAACAAAGGAAATATAACAATTCAGATCTTATGAAGAAAACTTAGCTTATAATGAACCACACCTCAGCAGTTATCTTTTTACAGCTTCTATTAAAAGAAACATTCGTCAGACTTTTCCAACAGATATATCATGCCAATTAGACATAAATATTTATTGACATAACTTTAACATATTCACTGCATGACAAAAATATATGTTCCACAATCAAGCCAACCAGAAAGGAAATGGTTCTTGCTTTTGTGAAACCAGTATTTATTCATTTATTGTTTAATGAGGATTTGTCAAACTTACAGCTTTAGCTAAAAACAGTTAAATGAAGTTGTTTTCAAATTTCTTGCTTTTAGGTATTTCTGGTATTTCCTTTGCATTGATTGATAACCAAATGTAGGGATTGTGGTATGATTTCTGAATTTTGATGAAAATCTTTTAAAGGGAAAACGCAGTCACCCCAATTTGAATTAGTGTACCCTGTTGTCCTAGCTCATGAATCGCTCTAGTTGTGTTTAAGTCATGTATGTAACAATATTTTGGTAGTAAACTGTTTGACTCCTTCAGAATAACTGCTTATTTTACCTTAAACATGAATTATTTTTGTTTGGATAATCGAGATAAATATTTGTAAAGGAAATAGAAGGAAATTTATTAGATTTAGTTGCTGGTTCCAGAAAAAAAAATTGGGGGAACTTCACTTTCCGTAAATATCCATGAAAGTTGAAGAGATTAGCATTTTTCACTGCATTATGTTATAAAAGAGTATGGTACAATTTTATGTGTTAATTTTTGGGTGGCACTGTCTTTCTCTTGGGTTAAATTGCTTTAAAATTCCTCTTTTGCAAGGAGTGAAATATTTTGATTAGTTTCATATACTAAAGTACTTTTTTTTAATTTTATTATTCTTTGATAGAATTTCCAAACAAAGATGATGAGAGTGAGTGAAGAATGATTCCCCAGAATTTGATGTTGAAGTGTATTATAGGAAGCATCCTAATTTTAACTTCATTTTTAAATTGCTGTCCGTGTTAATCATGTGATTAGCCTGTGGTGCAAGTTTGAATGTTGTTCAACATCTTTTTTTGAAAAGAAAAATGCTGACATTGATCACTTTTATCATTTTCAGACGAGATATGAAGAAACTGAAAGATGACTTATTACAAGGCAAGAAAGGTAACAGTTTTTTAGACTGCTTTTGTGTGTTTCAGAATAGTGCATTTACAGTGGCATCATTGCAAGGATAAATGAGATATGCCTCCTCTTAGGTTTAACACATGCCTCCTTGCAAGGGCCTAGATCCATCTCCGAAGGGGGGGCTTTTTACCATTTGCGAATCGCCGTGCTAGAGAGGTCTAAGGGGAGGGGGTGTCCCCCTCTTTAAAAAAATGGAAATTGGAAGGTGTCTATATGGCAAATGGTGTCATATTTGGGTGAATTTAGCCTTTAAAATGTAGTGTCAATTCATAATCTGTGTTATATTATTGAAAAAGTGGGGGGACTTATTGGAGATGTCCCCCCTTCCAAAAAAGTGAGGGGGATGGGTCCTCCATCCCCCCATGATTCACACCCATGCTTGATTGGATGGTGAAATGCAGGGAAAAGGGAGTAGTCTTTTATCATTCATGTGTTTGCAGTTATCATGAAGATATGTTGTTGCACACCTGAGTAATGAGTAATTATTTGAATGGTGTTGCATGCTCATTTACATGTGATGTTTGCATATGAACAGTAGTGAATGTTAAAGGCCTGTGGTGTAAAAGCATTAAAAAAGTTGCAATTTCCATCAAAATCCATCAAATATTGACCATTTTACAATTGCCATTTTGCAACTACATTATGAGTAAACATGAGGTACACATGCAGATTTGTACCTTGGAAAGAAGGGCTCGTGAAATATGTATATGTTATTCTTTATTGTTAAGTCTTCCTTCCAATCAAGTTGTAATGTTGGCATGTCCTGGGGGTTTATTTGGAAGAAGCTATTGACTTCTTTGAAAATGTCCACATTAAACACCAGACTATACAAACAAGCTGGTTAGTAATTAAAAAACTACTCATAAGGAATTTAACAAAAGAAATACAGACACTGGGCAACACCCTATACGTCATAAATTTTGATGAGAAATCTTAGAAATGGTAAACCTTTGAAGAGGTATATCTCGCAGCTGAGAATGGTAAAAGATATTCAAGTAATTCCTGCAGATTTTTCATCAGGGCATCTTAATCGATCACTGTTAAATTAAACAAGGGTTTTGGCTACTTGTCCACTTACCTAAATAGCAGGTATGATTCGAAATCACAAAATTCAATTGTCATATGTAATGCGTTAGTGGCATTGCCAGATTCTTCCTAACTGGGGGTGGGGGCAATGGGGGTGCAGTGTTTTTACCAAGGGGGTATGTGGGACTGAGCAGTGCCCAAGGTAAACTGTGGGAGCCCAAAGTACACCACCCAGGCATGGACTCCAAGGGCCTATACCTTAGGGCAGGGTCCAAGGGCAATGCCCTGGTGGAGGACTGGGATGTGAAACTCACAGAAGCTCTGAGGTATTTTCAAAATGTTGACCATAAGAATGAAGCTTTCAATTATCTTTAATTGTCATTGTGGTACAGTAACATACTGCAAAAGTGTCTCAATTGAATGATTTAATGGTACAGGGGATTGTGGGGAGGGAGAAGGTTACATTAGAGGAGCTGGGCTGTGGAATGGTAATTACTTTTAAGGTGCCCAGTAGGAATTAATGATAATTCTCTAGATTGAAGGTTTGTTACTTCGAAGGTCACTAGACAGAAGATCCTAAATTTATTATCCTATCCCTAACCCTAATCCTCACCCAAACCCCAATCAAACCCCAACCCCAAAGATGATAATCCTAAACCTTATCTGTAACCTTATTCTGTATCTAACTCAATTCCTAACCCTACTTCTATTACTCAAAGTAGATTTTTGTCAAAGGGAATCTTCAGTCTAGTGGACCTTTAATCTAGTGAACCTTAGGTCTAGTGGGCAGTCTCCCCCTAGAATGCACACCACTGAGATGGTAAAGCCCTCTCATAAGGGCACCCAAGTTGTATTTACAGTGTGGGAGCCAGGGTCTCCTGGGGAAAGTTGGAAGAGGTGCCCTTATGACATTTTGTCCACCTTTAAATCATCGTGGGTCCCTGGTGCGGTGCTTGGCCCCCTCCCATTCAGTGAGGGACCAGGAGACCAAAGCTTACCCTTGCAAGGTACGATGTAGTTAAAATTACAGGAATTGGGATAGTCTTTTGTTAAGAGTGTTTCCATATGTTGTTCTGTGCATGTGTAAAAAGACATCAAAAGTTGCAGCCTTACCAGATTTCAAACATAAAATTGAACAAACAGATTATCTGTTTGAGAAAGGAAGTGTATTTAATAGGGAGAAATCATGGCTGCAGCAGCAATCTCACAGCTCTTGACAGTAAACACTAGAACAGTAATTCTTGAGTATGAAATTTCCCAGCAATTATGCTGTGCTTCACAAAATAAAATGCACACAAAGCATGCTGTAAAAGAAAACTTTTTGAGAGCACTTTGTGCAAGTTTAGCCCCCTTATTTCACAGATGAAGTGACAGTTAGTTAGTTAGATGATATTTAACGACACACCAACATGAATGTGTTATGTAGTGTCAACTGGATAAAGGTAAAGTTCCTTGAATTCAAATCTGTATGCTTGGGTATTACTTTGTACATAATACCAAAAGTTTAAGTTTGGGTGTCACATGGGGGTGCCCAACCAACTTAAGGGCATGCAGCCCCAGGCCCCCTTTGCTGATACCATTGTTCTATGTACTAATCCTTCAAATATAATTCATAGGCATATTGAATATTGGGGGGGGGGCAGACATGGGAATGAGCAGTTTTGCAAGAAAAAGATGTGAATTATGGCTCTCTTGAGCCAACTTTCCCCTGTTATCTGTTGGTATCTGTTGTAGAAATTGGCTTTATCATACAGCAGGCTGCTCTCATTTTTCCTCCTTGGCTCATGTGCCTTCAGTAGAATTAACATTTATGTAGAGTAGTAAATTTTAAGAACATGGGCATTTTTTAGTATTGAGGAATATTAGTTGGATTGGTGTTTTTTGGTAATTTTTACGTGGAATTTATGAGAAATAATAAAGTTATGCCATGAATATGTATGAGAAATGAATATTAATTAATATCAGTATGATTTACTCATGTCAGGTAGGGAAAGGGATGTTGCAGCAATGCCAAATAAGGCAGTAGAAATAGAAATGAACCCTTCAGAATCCTTGGATAACCTGGCCAACCAAGATTGCAACCAAACATCTCCTAAGGGGAGACACTCTCTGAACAAGAAATCACTGAAAAAGATGCAAAAAGGTGTGCAAGTTGCAGATCTGGCTACATATGTGACAAAGAAGAAGACAAAAGATAACTTTGTAACAGAATACGAGGTATTTATACAATTGCAATTTTTTTATTCAGGCATTTGGGCAGTATTTTGTAATGCTTCACAACCAAAATTGTGGGAGAAGCTAGCTGCGAAGGCTTAAGGATTACATCTTAAGGGTGGGTGCTGTAGATGCAATTGAACAACTAAGATTGTAGAGTCCTTTTACTTTAGTAGAAGGTTATGCTGTTCTTACAGCCATTAGTAAGAAGTTGAAAGTGAATTCCTAACATTATGGTAGATGTTGGGATTGTGCTTACTCAAGCATAAGTGTTCCTTCTCTACCAAAATAGTGTATTGTTAAGGTTGCGCCTGCAGCCGTTCTGAGGGTGACTGGGCTAGGTCCTGACAACTGTCTGTTCTGACACTGGTACGTTCGCACACATTAAGGGTGAAGGTATTAAAGGAGGCTAGGGTTAGCTTAGGGTTAGGGATTAGGGTTAGGGATTAGGGTCACATGATGTTCAGTGAAAGGATTGAAGATGGGATCCATTTATTTCAACACTCTACATATCTCTGAAATGAAGACAAAAAATGTGGACCAATGACTCAGAGCTAGTTGTCTGCACATGTAGTGTTGTATATATAATGTCACATATATAGCGTCGAAACAGATGTCGTAACAAAGAGGCATCATAACACAGAGGTGTAGCAGTACTGTGAAGTATGGACAGTTGAGGCAGTGTGTGGTGTGTACTGAAGTATGAACTTGTAGGAGGGTTAGTGGACATGCACTGCACTGATTGTTTACACAAAAGAGTAGTATCTGCACCATAAGAGAGTCAGGAAGGATTATCATTTCAGAAGAGAAAATTGTAGCTTTCTCTTGGATAAAAGCCCATATTTATTTTATGTACATATGACCCAGCTGGTGATTGAACCCCAAACCAAGCGTATTGCTATTAAAATGGCTGGTAGCGCCTTTTTACAGCCTTAGCAATGGTTATATCAGATATGGTACTTGCACATATGCTAATTATTTCATTTGTTGTTTCTAAGAGGTAAATTGAGTTTCATTGTACATTTGCATGTAAGCAACAATGGCATTGACAGTTATATAAACCAGTGTCCCTTTTTAAAGTATACTTTCTGTATATTTCTGACCGTGAAACAAGAAAAATGCCCCACATGTTATTTTGTGAATTGTTTTTTTTCCAATGCAGATGTTACCTCAGGGCCAGCTGTATTCCTGGGACATTGCTTCTAAACCAGAAAATAAGACAAAGAATCGATATGGAAACATAATACCTTGCAAGTATTCCCAATTATGTTTTTCATGAATGAATCACTGCAGTGTTACATCAAACAAAAGAAGCTGAGATTACAAGAATTCCCTTTCAATTTAAAGCAAACAGTGTTTGTAGTATAGCTTCATTTGGCTGCTATTGTCAAGGTTGTATCAAATGAATATTTGTCTATATCCTCAACATAATGGCTAATACCATTGTTGCGAAGTTTGGAACAGGGAGGTGAAAGGAACGTGTGTTTACTTTGTAACTCCTTTGTTATTTTAACTTTGGTGGTTTAAGGTAGGACAGGCTAATCTTACGGTAGTTCTTCCCAGTGATTTGATACTTTGGTCTGATATGCATATATTTTTGTAGGCAGTATTTTTTGACGACAGCTGTGCATTTGTAACTGAATCCATATTTGTATAACACTCATGTGCATGTAATTGAAGCTTTCGGTGAATATAGGTCAGGTTCTACTTAATGCAGACACTCACACGTGGAATTGGTGAAAGGTGATAGCAGCACTGAAAATGTGGTCAGCATATGTCACCTCAATGGGTTACAATTCAAAACATTAAACCACGTCAACATAAATAGAGATATTGAATTGCTAGAGTTCAGAGATAGTCTGTGGAAAGTATTTTAGAACCATTTCCCACAGTTTACCTCGAAAGTGCATATAGAGGTATTTCTCGTGATGTCATGCGATTGGGATTGTCGTGCAGTGCTGGGCACAGCACTTGTGCAGTAAGGGTACTTACAGCACACTCATATGGCATAACCATAGATACTACTGTTACACTCGGGACTCTAGCCTGGCAGAATGTCTAACAACCAAAGAGATGCACAGTTATGTGACCTTGGTGTAACACCTCTGTAGGCTCATTTATCTGATAAATCTTGAGCTATTGTGGGTGTAGAGTATATCTTGAGCTGTGTTTGGAATTGTTTCATTAAACACCACAGAAATGTGGAATATTTAATGCAACATGGTCTTGGAAGAGAATAGCCACTGCAGAAACTCTTGACCGAGGTAAACAAGAATGGACTTATGCTGTGAGCAAGCTTTTGTTTCTGTTTGTCTGGCCTGTGATAACTTCTTTTTTAATAATGTAATTTCAAATTAAAACTTCTGTGATGTATCCTTAGTTTTATGGTAAACAGGGCTGGCAAAAAAATGTTGATTTCCCTGGCCACTAATAAAATTTCCCACATTCTTTTACATGTGTTTTGAATACAAAGGTAGCCAAATTTGCCCCTTATTATCAAACTCCTCTCCAGCTACCAAACTTTCCCAGCAAGGAGCATCCCTGATTCTTGGGTTTTACCACCCCCATTGATAAGAAACTAGCCCAAAGTACATTCCAAATAGGCCACCTTGACAAAATGGCTTGCCCACGTGACAAAACCGCTTGCCCACTTGCCATTGGTTAAGAACACTTGCTCATAGCAACCTTGTAACTATTACAAGTTGCAAGTGGACTTTTCAAACAGCTGGTCAAATGGCAAGTTGGTTTGAAAAGTGTTATCCAAGGCCTGGTTCTAAACCATATTTGGGTATGAGCAAAGTGTCATGACTTGGTATGAGCCTGCGTATGCATCGTGTACTTGCGATCGATTTGAATGTTGCAGTAAACAGCACTCCCTCATGTTGTGATAAATTATGTTTCATTTACTTTACAATTCAGATGATGAGAGCCGTGTCATCTTGCCAGTCATAAATGACAATCCACATTCAGATTACATCAATGCTTCATACATCGATGTAAGTTTATCACTATACTTAATTGTGAAAAGATGAAGCCCGCCGCACACTTTATGACTTTGCATGTTATAACTTGACCATTGTGTTTGTCAAAGTTGTGAAGTGTGTGTGGGTTAACTTCTAAGATGAACCCATCTTAAGGCCACTTTTAGATCACGAAAGTCTTGTTACAGTAAGTTGCAGTGTGCTAAGTCATACTGTGTGTGGCTGGCTTTACATGTTTTTTGACTGGACCAATGGGAGATCACAGTATAGATAATATTACCCTCTTGCTTTCTTTCAAAATCCACAGTGATTGGATAGATATTGTCTTGTTTTGAGAAAAAGCATGGGGATGAGTTTTAGTTTCACTTTAGGAACACAAAAAATCCTTTTGAGGAAAAGATAAACCTTATGATCTCAGTGCAGCAAAACTTTACCTCAGAAATTATCAAGTCATTACCTTATAGCACTGAATATGGAAGTTTACAGAAGGATGTATGATGAACCTGTAACAGTTTACCGAATCAAGAGATTTGTGACAGTTAATTAGTTTGCCCAAAATGGTGGACAAGGTGTCCCATTAGTTTATGGATCATATGTATATATGGATATGTATCAGTGGCAGTTTAGCACCTCTCAGTCATTGAGAAGCCAGTAGTATAAACATAGTTACTCATTGGTAGGCTAGTAATAAACTATTAAGAGCTACGGGGGAGGGGGGTTCTGCATCAGTTGTGACATCATGTTAGGAGATGCAACTCCCCTCAGAGTTGGGACTAGTAGGGTCATGGGTACCTTGTTCCAAAAATATTGGAGTAGCCCTAGCCTTAAAGATTGATTAGCAGCTGGTTTCAATGTGTGGAATGTGTAATATGGTTCAATGCTTAATATTATTTTGCATTATCACTTTAATCTCTGTGTGCAGTTGTCTTTTGTTGACTGTTTATTAAGAGTGGGCTAGGTTATTATTGGTTTCGATGGTAAGAGAAACCTGTGCATTCATGATGGCGTGTGTGTGTGTGCGTGTGTGTGTGTATGTATGTATGTGTGTTTGTGACACTTTGCTCGTTAACACGATATCTCAAGAACAAAAACTGCAACAGTTCTCAAACTTGGTACATAGATGCCCCATATTGAGAGGAAGAACCCTATCGTTTTTGGTGGGGGTCAAAGGTCACCTGGAGTCACCAGGGGTCAAACTCTGAAAACCTTGTTAACACAATATTTCACGGTAGGAAGCTTGGATGAATTTCATACTTTGTATGTAGATGCGTTATTGTAAGAGGAAGAAACCTATCATTTTTGATGGAGGTCAAAGGTCATCTGGGGTCAACGGGGTCAAACCCTGAAAACCTTGTTAACACAATATCTGAAGAAGGGAAACTCTGACAGTTCTCAAACTTGGTACATAGATGCCCCATATTGAGAGGAAGAACCCTATTGTTTTTGGTGGGGGTCAAAGGTCACCTGGGATCACCGGGGTTCAAACCCTGAAAACCTTGTTAACACAATATCTTGAGATAGGAAGCTTGGATGAATTTCATGTTTAGTATGTAGATGCATTATGGTAAGAGGAAAAATCTGATCATTTTTGGAGGAGGTCAAAGGTCATCTGGAGTCACCAGGGGTCAAACTCTGAAAACCTTGTTAACATGATATCTGGAGGTAGGAAGCTTGGATAAATTTCATACATTGTATGTAGATGCGTTATGGTAAGAGGAAGAAACCTATCATTTTTGATGGAGGTCAAAGGTCATCTGGGGTCACCGGGGATCAAACGCTGAAAACCTTGTTAACACGATATCTCAAGAAGGGAAGCTCTGACAGTTCTCAAACTTGGTACATAGATGCCCCATACTGAGGGGAAGAACCCTGTTGTTTTTGGTGGGGGTCAAAGGTCACCTGGGCTCACTGGGGGTCAAACCCTGAAAACCTTGTTAACACAATATCTTGCGGTAGGAAGCTTGGATGAATTTCATGCATAGTATGTAGATGTGTTATGGTAAGAGGAAGAATCCTATCATTTTTGGAGGAGGTCAAAGGTCATCTAGGGTCACCACGGGTCAAACTCTGGAAACCTTGTTAACACGATATCTCGAGGTAGGAAGCTTGGATAAATTTCATACTTTGTGTGTAGATGCCTTATAGTAAGAGGAAGAACCCTATTGTTTTTGGTGGAGGTCAAAGGTCATTTGGGGTCATGGGGGGACAAACGCTGATAACCTTGTTAACACGATATCTCAAGTTAGGAAGCTTGGATAAATTTCATACATAGTATGTAGATGCCTTATATTAAGAGGAAGAATCCTATTATTTTCGGTGGAGGTCAAAGGTCATTTGGGGTCACTGGGGGTCAAACTCTTAAAATCTTGTTAACACAATATCTCCAGATAGGAAGCTTGGATAGATTTCATACTTAGTATGTGGATGCATTATGTTAAGAAGATGAATCCTATTATTTTTGCTGGAGGTCAAAGGTCTTTTGGGGTCACTGGGGGTCAAACATTGAAAGCCTTGTTAACACAATATCTCAAGGCAGGATGCTTTGATAGATTTCATACGTAGTATGTAGATGCGTTGTGGTGAGAAGATGAACCCTGTTGTTTTTGGGGGAGGTGAAAGGTCATCTGGGGTCACCAGAGGTCAAAATGCAAATTTCCTAAGAATTCCCAAGATTAAATAGGAACACAAAACTGTATTTTTTCAACATGTTAAGATAGCATTTGATCAGTGACTGAAAGGTATGGGACATCATGGCATTATTTGGAATAGAACATATACTGTACCATCGAAACCTCAATGCATTTTTGCATTCTGGTTCTTTAATACAAATATTCGAAGTATCACTTGCGTGTCATGCAGACTAACCTCATGAAGTGGGCTAGATCCGGCCTGCAGGCTGTAGATTGTTTACACCTGGTTAAGTTAATTGAATTTAATAAAGCGCTCAGTACTACTAAAGCATTCACTGGCTCTTCACAACCAGAACAAAAGAAAAAGAAGAAGAAAAATGGAAAGAACAAAATCACAAGCTAACAAATGAAAGTTCAGTCAATTGAAAGTTCTAGTAAACAGGTGCGTTTTAAGTTTTGATTTGAAGAAATATTATGGCAATTAAGCTTATTAGTTTTTCATCACAGGTGATGTTATGTAATAATGCTCTGTTTGAAGCAATTTACTTTTCTTCCCGTAGGGTTACCAGCATCCCAACAAGTACATTGCATGCCATGGTATGTATGAACATATTAAAAAGCCTTCATACAAAAATGATCAATTTATATTCATTACCTGTAATAAGAATTGAATGTTACACCCATATAAAACTTGTTTAGAGTAGTGTTAAGCAACTTGGAAGACTTTCCTTTTTACGGAGTTGGGAATGGACATATGAAACTTTTCTTCTTCAAGCTCTTCAGCAGACTCTTGAGTACAAGTACTCAGTTCCAAATTAAGTCACCACACTTGTGGACTGAATATTCTTCTAGTTGCAATACCACTTCTCTTGAAACAAAATGTAGTAAAGAAGTAGCATTTGATTCTAAAATGACTTTCACACTGTCAATCTGATGTGTTATCAAAAGTAAAATTAAGTGATCAAATTATTTGGATTCTTTAATAGGTTGACGACTCTTTGATACTTTCCCTATGCAGGTCATACATTCTTAAGCATACTGAAATTTTGAAAGTAACACATTTCAAAAAAAAATTTTCATTTTTTTTTCAATTTTATTTTAATATTTTTTTTATCAAAAGTCAGCTAGTCCCTCTGAGAGCCAAACTGTTAATTCATCAGATTTTAAAAAGCTTTCAAGAAAGGATTTGACAAAGCATTGGTGTTTTCTGTTCAAGGTTCAAAACAAAGATTGCACTAAAATGAACATAGCCTGTCAAAAACACAACTGTTTGTGAAGTACTTATCTTTTGAAAAGTATAGAAAGCTGTATGTATAAAATTTACCATATTACTGGTTAGAGTACGGAGAGACTTAATAAAGAAGTCTTTAGTATGAACAGGGAAAATATTTGCTAGTTTCTCTGGTAATTTTAAAGTTGAATAACACAAGAAGTTCTATACCATGGCGTTAGTTAGATGAGGTTTAACAGCCCAGTTTCCAACCAACTGGTTCAAGTTGAGCCGGCCACGGCCTTTTTTCCAGTTGTGGCTCACTGGCTTGTTTCCCCTTACTCCATTGCTTATGCGGAGCATCACGCACAACGGCAGAAGGTTCCATTTTTAAAGTCTTTGGTATGACTCAACCTGGGAATCGAACCCGGGACTCCCACGTGAGAGGCAGATGCCCTACCACTAGTTCAAACACGCGGTGTCTATACCATGAAAGATGGCACTCAACAGAAATTATACAATGAATAGCCTTCGTGTTTTTTAAGAGGAAGAAAAGCAATTAGAAAATTAAGTTGTATTTTGAAAATGCTAAAAAGTTTTGAGTAATAATAGCCTGTTATTGTAGTCATTTGATAGACAAATTTGAGTTTAAAAGAGAGGGGTCCTACATGTGTATCAACCTTTGGCCATTTTGTAACTTTCTTTTGGCATTATGTAACTTCCTCACTTTGGCTCTATACAACTTCAGTTTACCATCATCATTGAATAACTTGTCACAAGTTACCTCAAACACCATTGACACATTTATTGAAATTCATGAGGATTAATGAAAAAAAAAATGCTGCAGTTGTGGAAAACAGAACCTTCATAATACTTTGTAAAAGTCAGTGACACCTGTGCCATTTTTAAAATACTGTTCATTAAATCCACTACAATAGATACTCCATATTTTGGGTTTAGGTTCCCGTTTAACATTTGCTAGTACAAGTAATACATCACAAAAGCGCGCAAGATACGTTAAAATTGAAACTTTATGAAATTATCAAACAAATCATAATGGAATACAGGTATGTAAATTATCTTTCACTTGAAAGGACCGAACAAAGCCTCCGTTTTGGACTTTTGGCGAATGGTGTGGCTAGAAAATTGCGGCAAAATTGTTATGCTGACCAATCTATCAGAGGGAGGAAAGGTAAGGATATATTCCTCTTCATATAGCTGTGACCATTTCTTGTGTGTATCTGTGCAGTGTGGGTTTTATCAATTGCCTTAATATCATGAAAGAAATATCAAGATGTGCTCTAGAACTCGATCTGGTAGTGTAAATTAATTATCTACATTTCGTTTGCATGTATAAGCAGGTTTTAACTTGGTACCATAAAGTTAGAAGTTGTGATTTTTATTTTATCAGTTTAATAATGTGTTAAAACTTTTTTCTTTAAAATTGAGTTTTCTGGATACGAAATACTGACTTTTGGTCATCAAAATAAGAACATTTCCAAGCTTGACAGCTTGTATAAGAGGAAAAATAGAGAAGAGTGTTTACTCATAGCCTGTTAGAAGAACATTACCTGTTTTCCTCCAAAAATGTGGCATGTTTTGTTGTCAGTGATGACACTGAGTTGTGATCCACAATTCTCGCAGTACAATATATTGCATTTGGTGCTTTCTTTCTTCTGCAGAAAAAATGTGAGAAGTACTGGCCAGATGATGCTATGAAGTATGGTGAACTGAAAGTAGTCTGTACAAACACCAATGTGTACCCTACATGTACCATCCAGACATTTGCACTTAATAAGGTTTGTATTATTTTGAAACAATTTTGCTGAAAGTTTCAGTGAGTGATATTCATTCCATTTTAATGGATTGATGCTTCAACTTTGGAAGAAGTGGAATTTGTCAGCAAAATCTTGGAATGAAAGTTTGTCAATGTAAAAGGATTAGTGCTTTCTGGTAGGACAAATTACTTGTAATACCCAGTCAGAAATTTTACATTTGATTGCATTTTTGTGAGAACTTTACCTGGGTAATCCAGATTATATTTGTAATACTTTGGAAAATGATATTTCTTCTCTTCAGATGAGACTGTAGCAGATTAAAGGGAGGCTGTGAGCAAAACTTTTTTTTTTTTTTTTTTAAAGATGGCTAAATCTATATATTGTGGTGAAATATTCATCCTGTTTTAATGTGTGGTTCTTGAGATACTAGCAGATGATGTTGCTCGCATTTGTAACCAAAAGAGAGCTTGAGGCAAGCAGCTGTGATATCATTGATACATTGATAAATGTTTCTTTTGTTTTCTTTTTCACTAATCTTTTGTTTTGACCCTGAAATATAGATATGAGGTTCCCCATGGAAAAAGTAGAGTTTCCAAAAATTTCCATGGCTTTCATGTATTCACATTACAAAAACCTGAGATTATAGGGGAGAAAGTTGGTCATGAAGTAAAAAGAAACACAAAACCGTGTTGATTAGTTGATGTTATGACGTCATGTGAGCTTGCTTCACATTGGCTTTGGGTTAAAGATGTAGTAATTTCATCTTTTAATATCATGAAAACTACCAACAGGAATAGAATGCAAATTTCACTAGAAAGCTTGGAGTAAGTACCTTTCTAGCCTTTCAAAACAAAGTTTAAGCTTACGTCCTTCTTTTAATGCTGTGATCTAGTGCAGGAATGTTAAGGCAACACTGGGAAGGTACTGGAATGAAGTAATGTGTCCTGGCTGGTCATATTTTCTCATTGTTTGCCAAAACAAACAATATGGACTAAGTGTTTTTATCGAAGAACAGTTTATTGTATTCATACCTGAAAGCAATCATTTGAAGTGATATTTAAGTTCAGATGTTGCACATGCTATACTAGTCTCTAAACTGTGGGTCAAAAAGTTGGGAAGCTGCGAGGCTCTTTCCCAGGAAGTTTAGGTATTTTGAGGGAAATTCTGGCAATTGAAGAGAAATTTTCATATTTCCTTCATTAGAAGTTGTCTATAATTGTGGGAAATTTGACTTTCTATCCAGAAAATAAACATATTGCCAGGGCCTGCTCATAATAAAAAAAGTAATGAAAGGTTGGGTGTCATTCTGTTTCATTATCAGATGGATGACGAGGCATCTGTCAAACACGTCAGACATTTCCACTTCACTGCTTGGCCTGATATGAGGGTCCCAGACTTTGCAGGCCCATTGCTGGATTTTCTTCAGCTTATCCGTGAGGAAGAGCCTTACCAAGATGGGCCAGTGGTGGTTCACTGTAGGTGGGTGCAAACTCATAAAATAATTTTTTTAGATGGTATTTTTCTAAAATATCTGTTATGCATGTCACAGATGAGAGCTGAGCATGGGTGGACAATGGGCAAGGGTATTAGACTTGTAATGCAAGGATTGCTTGTTCCATTTCTAGTACTTAGCTCATTGGGTTGTGTCCTTGGGCAAGATGTTTATAAAGTCAGTTGCCTTTCTTCACCCAAGGGGAAGTAGTTGTCTTTGATGTCACTTTAAAGGGACAGTGCATAAATGTAGACACCAAGAGGGATGGTCATTGGGACAAATTTCTAACCAAGGGTAATATTTATGAATCTCTTTGAGACCTACCACCGGTGAAAAGCAATATGTTGCAAGAAGTGAATAATAGTTTTGTTACTTTGCTGAGAACTGTGTCAGTGTATTGTTTTGTAAAATCCGATTAGTTGCCCTCACAGCTACCAACTTCCTCAGATTTATTTGCCTTGCTGACATTTTGATTGCAATGCTAGTACCATGGCTCTCAAGCTGAGCCATGTAGACTGGTACACTTCACAAATGTAAATCAGTGAACAAAGAGCCAGAAACAGTTTTCTCATCAAAAATGAGTCGGTATACTATGGACCTAGTCCAACTTTTTACCAAATTTTTTGAGACTTCTGCACAACTGCTAATAAAATTTCAATTTGTGTGGTATAACGTCATTCTTATAGTAGTACTTGTTTTTGAATGTACAGCCTTTTAATTGTTACTACTGTACATGGTCTTGCTGTGATGTACCAACTACTGTAGTACATGAATGATAAGACCAACATAAAAATGTTTTTCTTTTGCTTGTATCAGTGCTGGAGTGGGTCGCACAGGGACATACATCACCCTTGATGCTATGTTGGACATGGCAGCTGCAGAAGGAAGGATTAATGTCTTTCAATTTGTCAGTCAGATGCGTGAAAGAAGAATTAAGATGGTTCAAGTTGTTGTAAGTACACTATTAGCTGTAGCATTATTTTCTAGAAAATCTTGTTAAATTTGATGAACATATTTGAATGATGTTTTCTTGAAATGTTATGTAAGATATGCAGCATGAATTTTGTCGGAGAGCTGGATTTCCATAGATGTGTGTCTCATTTCAGGTTTCTTAGCACAAGTGTCACAGTTCTTGGGTCACATTTCATGTGTGACAGATAATGTTTATCAGTTCAGATGTCACATACAGTTTATGTGTCACAGTTGATGTGTTACAGTCCATATTTCACAGTTTCTTTCATAGTAGATGTGTCACAGTTCATGTGTCTCAGTTCAGGTGTGACATTTCATGCATCACATTTCATGTGTCACAGTTATTGTGTCTCATTTTAGGTGTTACATTTCATCTGTCACAGTTCATGTGTCACATTTCATCTGTCACAGTTCATGTGCTACATATCATCTGACACAGTTCATGTGTCATGGTTCACCTGTTAAGCATAAATAAAGAAATAAACAAACGAATCAACTTCTAGACACTCCTGTTGGTGTTGGCCCCATGTCATTGCGTGTATAACTTCATCCAATATGGCAGACAACAGGACTATTTTCCATACGATAGTACAGGATTTGCTACTATAATAAACTTCATGGGATCCGACCTACTCGGACCACAAAAACAAATACTTCTGCAAACTTGGGAACAGCTGGACAAACTGACAACCACCAAAGGTATGACTAGTTACAAGACAACTCTGCGGTCAAGGGCGTCTGCAGAAAAAATTTAGGGGTGGGAAAAACTTTTAATTGATCAAATCGGGGGGAATTTTTACTCCCAGAAAAGAGCTTAATTGCTAAATGTTGGTGCCTTTTATAGGGGTGTAGCCAGGAATTTGCCGGTTTGGCTGTAGGCAAACTATCTATGTAGCGCCATCATAGTTTGGCACAAAGCGCCCAAAAATTTTGGCCGAAATGCCTCCCAGATCGCTGAAAATGGCACTTTCCAGGCCTTGTGAGTTGCATCTATCATTTTCTATTTTGAAAGCTCTTGTTATGGAAATTTTCTAGCGATATCATAAAGAAAAATGTTTATGTTATTTTCTTCAAGTTTTTTACTTTCCAGGGGTGGAAGTGCCCCCCCCCCCCGATACCCATGTTTGCGGTCACTTTGTTATTATAGTTAGCTTTATCAAAGGACATTTTAGGTGCACCTTTCATCATTGCCAGGGAACACAGTAGTACAGGTGTAAACATATGCCTACTTGAACCACTAGACAGTGGCATTAACTGAAATCAACTACAATGGAAAGCCATGGTTGTCATGAATCATGTCACATGTGAACTGTGACAAATGAACTTCTATGGAAACCTTCATGTGGTATGTTTCCAGTTTATTTTGGCTGTCTTAATTTTGTAAATAGTTCTTAGCAAATCATGAGGTAACTTTCCTGAAGAGCAGCAACCGTACTGTAGATTTGTTACAAATTCTTTCATTACTTTATTTGAATGATTTTTTTTTATTTTTTTTTTTTTGTTCAGGAACAATATCAGTTTATATTTGATGCCCTGGTGGAATATTTTGTGATTGGTAACACCAGCATTCCAATGGAAACATTTAGGACAGATTTGTTGCAGCTGAAGGGTATCAACAATGATACACAGAAGTCATATCTCCAAGAGCAGTATGAGGTAGGTTTTTATGGTTTCCAGTGAAAGAATGTAGAAAACATGTAATGACAGGAATTTAAGAATTCCATTGGGGAGGACAATTATTATAACAAACAGGCAAAGATATGACACTGTCCTGTCATTATAATCTTTGTATGCTGGGACTTAACCACTCCAAGTATCACAATCCCTCCCCCTCCCATCGCCCACCCCATCCCCCACCCCCTCTCATCCCCCAGCCATCTATTGGGGCCTTTGTAATGGCTTGGAAACCTTCACTGTATAACCGTAGCCTTGTGCAGCTGTTGCATCATAAGATTGTAACTGAGATTTTGGTCTTAAGTTTCCACATGTCATGTGTCTGAAGGTGAATCATTTGTGTTATTATAATAACGTTTACATACGAAAAATGCAAATTCATTGAATGGAAACGGATAGGTAGAAGGGTAGAGTTCCCAGCCCTTCTGGAACATCAGAAAAAGCTGGAAATGAGTTTCTCCCATTTATGGTGAGGGAAATGCCAATGGAGTCTTAGATAATTTCTCGCCACCAGGGAAAATTCAGGAGATTTGATTGACTCTAAAGAGAAAGAAGTCTGTCCATTCACTGAAACAAAGTGAGCATATGTCAATGTTGAAAGAGTTAAGTTTTATGAACTCAGAGTCATGAAGCCACTTTGGGGTATGGCAGGCCTGAACAAGGTGGATGAACAGTGGTGAGATTTGCTGTTTTGACTCAGTGCTCAGGGGAAGCAAGTCAAAGATGTACTAAATGATCCCAATCGTACTCCTGGGACTACCATTCAATGGCCCTCTTACAGATGAGATTGTAACCCCAGTCTTGATCTCCTTCCCCCAAGTGTTGAGTCGGGTACAGAACTCATGGTCTATACATCTGTGCAATAGTGAAACCAAGCAAGGACTGGAAGCAGACCATTTCTTCACTTTAAAAGCATCTTTAACATCAGTTATAACAGCCATGCTGAACAAACAGATATAAGTCACCAGAGATTCTTAGTGGTTCCATTAGTAATTGATCAGGCAACCACTCAAATGCAGGGTATTACTCCCTAACCACCAAGCCTAGTAAATCTACTCAGTGGGTTGGCTTGGATATCTGAAAAGTCAGTTTGGCAAAGTAAATGGAGGGATTGTTTGGCTTAATTTTCATTTAAGCACAACTGCTGCATATGCCATCTTGTTTACTACCAGGACTTTACAAGAACTGATATGCCAATCATTTTAGGAATTACTATCCAAAATAGTGTCTTTTTCGTGAAGATCATTATGCGTGAAGTGAACTGTGTTTTTCAGTTTTGTTATATTGATTCAAGTTGTAGTAGTATTTCTGCGAGAGTCGCATGGGTGGAATCGGCTTAGGAGGATTTAAAAGAAGGGTCTAAGCTCAAATCAAGTTTTGATATGTTAGAGAGGTGCTTATTCTAAGCATTCTGGTGAAACTTGCATTGAAATCCGATGTGTGGTTCTCAAGATATTCGCACTTAAAGTTGTAACCTTTGCAATGCAAAGTGAACTTGAAACAAGCACATGTGACATCATAGCCTCACATTAATGAGCAGTCTTTTGTCTTTCTTTGAACTTTAACAACTAATTTTCTCCTTTGCAATCCCATGTTATCAGAATATGATTGTATGAGAGGCATGAGAATTTTACAAACTTCACTTTCTCCTTGGGGAGGTCCTTTCCCTTTTAACATCAAGGTCAGCACAACAGACTGAAAAAAGAAAGGAAACAAAGCATTTTTCATCAGTGTGAGGAAGTGATGTAACCCCTGCTTGCCTCAAGGTCATTTTGGGTCAAAAATGTAGTAACTTCATTTGCTGATAGATACTGTATCTCGAGTACTACATCCGATTTGAATGTAAGTTTCACCAAATTGCATAGATTTAGTTCCTCTTACACATTTGAAAATTAATTTAAGCTTAAACCCTTTCTTTAAATTGACTTGTATAGCCAGCTGACCAAAGCATGCTTAACTTCAGGCTATCACAGCATTATTTAACACAAAAAAAATGTCCCAAAGCTGTATAAATTTGTAATAATTTCAACTTCAGATGTTTAAGTGGTAATCAAGTTTTTTGCTGCTGTAATTTTGCCTTATGTCAAATATTTTACAGACTTTACAGCTGATATCAGTCACACCTCCAGAAGAAAAATTCTCAGCAGGAAGGAAACCAGAAAATAGGAAGAAGAATCGTTTTCATGATTGCTTGCCTGGTATGAAGTCTTAATTACTTTGTGTTTCTGCATATTTTTGTACCTTTCCATCCTGTGTATTCCTTTAACCTAATCATGCCAAGTTCTAATTAGAACTGGGAGTGCTTGTTCTGTTTTTTCTTTTTCATTTAATTAAGTCCTGCAGATTTTGCAGTGACAGTCCTTCAAAATATTCAGTCACATGCAGCCATCAGAAAACAGGGGTGGCTGCAAACCCCAGAAATTTTCCATTTGCATGCAAAATCCCCTTAGAAAATGTTAAAACTTGGGAGGCACATGGTTCAGCCACCTCCCCCCAAACTTACACACCTTCTGACAACACTGGCACCTCAAGTTGATGTCACCAGTGGTTCCCAACCTTTTCCAGTTCATGCCCCCTTTCACCTCATGGGGGTAAGCAAATGCCCCCCCTTCCATGTCCTTTCCAAGTATTACTATAAATGACATGAAAAAAGTCAAAGCACATGTTGAAATAAAAGGTATGCATACAGCTTTGGGCCTGGCCCAGGATAGTACAAACAGACAAAAGCGGTACCTGGTCTTCCTTTTGTGATGGCAGATCAAAATCCCGCGATTAACAAGGGTGTGAAGCCTTCATCGGAGTCAAGGGTGAAGAAACGTTTTTACTAAAAGAGAGGAAGATTTTGGGGATTCCACAGTGTAAAGTGTTCCCCATGGGCAGGGAGTCCAGAGGTCCTCCTTAGCTGCCCCTTGTGGGGCAGTGTCCCAGTGGGGAACCAGGGGCAAAGCCCCCTGGAAGTTCTGCAGTATTTACAAAATTGTTAGCAGGAGAACTAATGAAGCATTTTAAATCATCCACTGATTATTCTTCCTTGAGTAGTAAACTAATGGAAGGATTCTTTGATTCTGCGGTTGCCTTGTCATGTGGGTGGGAAGAAGGATGCTAGTGGAGGCAATGGGGCTTTGAAAGATGTATGCTTCTCAAGGTGTCCTACACAGGGAATCATTACAGATAGCCCAAATTCACATGCCAAAACAATGCATTTTGGAAGACCTTTTAATACCCTCGATCCTTTTGCATTGGAAACATTTTCCATTATTTTTCAATTATCTGCAGTTGTCAATTATATGTCAGTATGTGCTTCTATGAACAGCTAGGCAGGAATTACATTTGAGATTGAAGGGGCAGGACAACTTTGATCTATGGACCCCATAGCCCCCCCCCCCTTCACCACCACTGATGAAGGTATGGGGTCCTATCAAACGAAAATTTTGAAATACAACACTGTTTGATGCGATTTCCTGGCAACCAGCAGATGAGATAATTCACAAATTCACAACTTTGTAGTGAACCTTAAGAGGAAATGTCCTGCTAGACTTGTTAACTCAAGCCGTTTTATTGCATACTTGTTTGACAGTACAGCCAGAGAAAAATACTTGGTATCTTTTTCAGCCCTGTTTAAATTAAGTATGATCTCATTTATTCAAATGTCCCCATCTCTGCCCCTTGGCTCTTATCACCCCCATTAGTTGCAAAAAAGCCTTCAGGGGGGGATATCGCCCTGTTGGGAACAACTGATCTGTGGGTATCGGTGCGAGTACAAAACTCATTGAAACATACTTGTAGTCATTGTTTGCTAAATGAAGTTAACCGTTTACAATCTGTTTATGAAACTTTAATTGTGCCATTATGTCTTCATTATAAATATTAAATTATGAAGAATAAAAGGACCAGGGAAGTATTTACATAGCTGGAATCATTAATGTAAAAACAACTTGAAAAAAAATCTGATGAATACTATTTCCAGAATCTGTGTTAAGTTTATCAGTACTTAATATCCCTGTCTTTCCTGCTTTACTAATAAATAATAAAATCATTAGTTCAAAATATAATCATATTTACAGATGTTTAACAGATTCGAATAATCTCTTGTTACAAATTTGTTACACCCTCCAAGTCGTTTCCTGCAAGCTAATACACATGATTAATTTGACAGCTGTTGCTACAAATCCACTTTGCCTAATAAGTTATATGGTGTCTTCAAGGCAAAGCATAGAGTTTAATAGGGCAGACTTCCTCATCCAAAGGCTAAAAAAAGCTAAAGCAACATTTTAACATCTCCCCTTATTTCATTTTACTCCATCCCACATAAAAAGCTTTCTATTCCAGCAGGAGCAATCCCCCATGAGTTGCACTCCTTATCTTATCAGTCACTTCAAAAATGTTAGCTGGTCTTCAGCTCGAGTACTCAGCCAAGATGTTGTTATATCATGCACGGCTGAGAAACAACTTGTACGTTAGGCCATGTGTATGAAACAACTTTCCAAACCTCAAATCCGAGACTGAGACTACCCCTTCCCAGACTGAGGCACCGGTTCATAGACCGGAAACTTTTCAACTGAAGTTCTGATGGACTGCTAACACAATTAGTTGTACCATAGCTCCTTATTCTGCAACACATGCTGTCCATAAATTCAAGTCTCAAAATGCTGATATTGCATGAAGTGTTGCCTTTGGCTCTATTCATTGTGACATTGTTTATGAATGTGTGGAAGCTTACATAACTTCATCATAGGGGTCCTCACAAGGAAAATTTTGAAATGCAATACTGTTAAAATTCAATTTCCTGGCATCTATCAGATGAGATAATTCGCTAACTTTGTAGTGAACCTAAAGAGGGAAAGTTAGACCTGCTCGACTGGTTGACTTCAGTTTATCTCCAATTTTTGCTAATTTTACTAATTCGAAAGTTCAGCTTAAAGGAAAATACTTCATATTTTTTGAAAGCCTGGATTAAATTTAGTATCTCATTTTTGCAAACACTCCCCTGCCACCCCTTGACTCTTATTTCCCCCTGAGTTGCAAAAATTCCTCTCCTAGGGGGTGATAATTAATGCCCCAGTTGGGAACCACTGCTCTAGTGTTTCAGGCTGCAGGTAACTTTAACTTGGGTTTGTGCTTCATTTCACAAAATCTTCCTATGCAAAAACTTGTCAAGCTTAGAGTTGTTATCAATGCCAATTAGGTGCTCATTCAAGCATTTGTCAATAGCCCCGGCTAAAGGTTGACATTTGATGGCAGTTTGTCTCAGATTAAACTGAAAGGTGATCTAACCATCAGTGACCATGCGTAATTTGATCCCTTTCTGCCAGTACTAATTACAGGGCAGAATTTCTTGTTAGTTTTAGTATAAACCCCCCAGTGCTGGGCTACTGTTGTACCAGAATAGTCAGCAAAGCTTTTAACAAAGCTGCTGCTCAATGGAGCAGCTAATTGAAGTAATGAACCAGTGGTTGGGTACTTTAATTGGGAACTGCAGTTTTCCCCTAGAAACTGCGGTAGCTATGACTGACTTCAGCAAAGGCAAACTTTGCCTCATGTTAAATTTATAGTAGTACTAAGCCAGGACTTCGCTCAACAGATTTGTTCTTAATAAAATTTTGGGCTCTTCAAATTTTTGGATGGCCATTTTAGTGCTTGTAGTGGGCCGCAGATGGCAGATTTGGAACTTAAATAATGCTGATAATTTCAGGAAGAATGACAAAAGGTTATAAAAAAATTTTATTTCATAGTCGTTTTTAGTGGAATTGTGTGGACATGTTTGGCTGAGAAAGTTGCAAGTACATGTATTTATGAAATCATATTTAACTTTAAATTTAAGTGAAGACAAAGGTGTGATGAATCCCTGATGGTTATTTCAGTGAAAACATTTACATTATTTTAGTTTATAGTTTATTATATATCTGCTGCCCGCATTTTCACCAACAGTAGTTTTGATTTCTTTTATCATCTAGTTGACAGCCATAGACCATATTTGATGACCGATGTAGGAAATCTTGGCAACAATTATATCAATGCTTCTTTCTTGGATGTAAGTTTAAAAGAAGGGTCTAACCTTAAAACAAGTTTTCTTATCTTTAAGGGTACTTATTCTAAGCATTCTGATGAAATTTGCATTGAATTCCAATGTGTGGTTCTCAAGATATTAGCAGCTGAAGTTGTCACATTTTCAACCAAAGGTGAACTTGAAGCAAGCACATATGACATCATAGCCTCACATTAATGAGCAGTCTTTTGTTTTTCTTTAAACTTTACAACCAGTTTTCTCCTCCACAATCGCATGTTATTGGAATGTGATTGCATGCAAGACATGAGAATTTTACAAACTTTACTTTCCTGTTGAGAGGTCCTATCACTATTAACCTCAAGGTCAGCACAACAGACTGAAAAAACAATAGAAACAAAGCATTTCTCATAAATGTGAAGAAGTGATATAATCCCTGCTTGCCTCAAACTCACTTTGGGTCACAAATGTAGTAACTTAATTTGCTGATATCTCGAGTACTACATGGCCGATTTGAATGGAAGTTTCACCAAATTGCGTAGGTTTTAGTTTTTCTTTCACATATGAAAATTAATTTGTTGCTTAAACCCTTCCTTAAATAACAGACGCAGATTTTCAAGTGAATACTACTTTTTGAGCATTCCTCCTATTTGAGCTATTTTCTAGAAAATACTACTTAATCCTACTTTATCCTATTTTTGATGTAAAAGAAATGCCAAAAATAGCATTTTAAAATCACTGGAAAATATTTTTAAAAAGGGTTACTATGATGATGTCAGCATTGCTGAGTATCCATGAATGACAGCTTGGAAAATACCTACTTTTGTCTTTTTTTGCTCCACAAAATGGAACTTTCTCCTGATTTACTGAGAATTTTTATCCTTCTTTTATCCTATGTTATCAGCTTTGTCCACTTGAAAGCCTGCAGTAGCAAATTGTATAAATCCACAATTAATTCCTTAGCTCATACCACCAAAGCTGTGTTTCTCTGTAGTTCCATCAATACTTGCTAAATCTTTTTCCTTGCTGATAATTCCATGTATTTTAGAGGAAGCACGGAGACAACAGGCTTTGAATGGACTCAGACTTATCTAACTTCCACACTTCTTCATCTCTTTTTTCCCCAAAAATTATGCTTAATCCTGCAGTTTCCTACATCATCCTCCCTTTTTGACTTAAAATGCATAAAATGGCTCTTTAAATGTTTGCAAAAATATCTAAAGTAATCATTTGTCAGACGTGGTCAGTATCAATCAAAGAAAGCTCACAGAATTCCTAGTTTTGTTATGCTTTTGGTCCAAAAGTGCCTGTTTGTATACTGTTTTATTGAAAATCTTCAGCCTACCTTTTATCCTGTTTTTTCACCTGAAACTACTTGAGGGACCGACACGATGATCATTTGATGGAGAATGATTTAGAAATTAGAATTTAAATGCTTTGAGACAGCAATTTTAGGTCTCTGATTAAAATTAGGCAAGCTACTTGTATTTCCTTCTGCACTTCTTGAAGGTTATTATTTTTTTTTTGGGGGGGGGGGCTACTCCCATGTTTCTTGTCATTTCTAAATAGCTCAGTAAGTATATTCATAAATTTTATGACTTATCATGACTTAAACATGAATTCAGTGAGCTTCCTCATTCTGTTGTTGAGTCCTCAGGAAGGAATAGCTGCACTTAAAGATGGTGTGGGTCAAGACTTTTATAGTAAACATTTTTTAATGTGAAGGATATGTTCCATGTTGCTATGTTTATTTGATAATAAAATGATATTTTTACCAAGTTTAAAGAGCACTACCACAACACCTATGCCTAAGTATTGCAAAATATACCCTTTGTAGAGTTGCTCCTGCACTTTTCTGCAACAGTTTTCCATCATTCCCTATTAAGGTTGTTGTCACAAGGGTGAAAATTTATACTATGCAAGTAGTAATTGTTGTGGTTTGCATACATGGTCAACTATCCTTTATTTTTTAAATTCATAACTAGCTAGGTTCCTGGAGAATGTTATTAATAATATGATTTTTTGTTTATTTTGTGAAGGGTGTACAACAGAAAAATAGGATTTTAGCAACTCAGTTGCCTCTGGAGAATACCATTCTTGATTTCTGGAGATTGGTTTGGGATTACAATTCACCAGCTATTGTGATGTTGAATGATATGCATGACGTAAGTTGATTTCCTTAAAAGGCTTTTATCCATACCATATACATTCTATCCTGTAACTGCAGCCTTGGAGGGCGACTATTTTATGACTCTGAGCAATCCTAAATGTACAGGAAGCATGTTCCTGCACTAGAACTTCATGTCAAGTGGATGACCAAGCCAACAATTAGAGTCTTAAAGGCTCTAAATCTCACCACTGACAGTTAAGATCCTCCTTACTAAGTTTACTACTAGTTTCAACAAAAATCACCTCTAGTACAGCTCCCAAACAAATTTACAGTAGCTTGCACTTACTTAAAATTATTCAAGGCTTGATCAGCACAAGCATATAGTGCATGGGAATTTCGCACACAACTGACTTCACAAGTCATTGACCAACCAAAGTGAAGCTACTGTTTGAATTAATGTCAATCAAAGTGCAGTCACCAAATGTATTTAGAGATATCACCATATTCCTAAACATTTGTACTGGGTGCTGTTATAACCCCTTTAATTGGTAAATGTCAGTTGTGATAGGTAAGCCATAGATTTGCTCATAGATAAAAAGCCTGTATTCAAACTGTGACCTGCCTAAAATAAAGCCCCACCTTTCCAGTAGCTAGATCTTCATATAGCTTCAAGTGTCATGCCTGTATGGAATTCAGCCATAACACCAGTCCATCTCAATTGCCTAATATGGTTGCTTCATTGTGTTAAGAACAAATTTTCAGTGTTAGACTGCCGGTGACCCCAGATGACCTTTGACCTCCACCAAAAGCGATTTTACCTTAAACTATCATGTCTTCTAGGTTCCTCGGTTACAGCTAGGTCTTGACATGTTCCATTTTCTTCTGCTGATGGAGAAACTGGTGAATTATATGGATGCTACAGATGCATTCATAAAAAAATTAAAGTGCACAAAGAATCCATGCTTGTCTCATTAAAAATGCACACTCAGTTTTTGTACTGTGTGAACCATATCAGATTTAATGGAGATGGAAAGGACCAGATTTCACTTAAAAGATAGAAAAATGTTGGGCAGATTCAAAAAACAGCAAAGCACACTCTGTGTGGTGTTTGTGTTTTTGTTTGTCAAGGTATGATAAAGAGGAAGGAATTTCAGAATGAGCTTAGTACTTGCAACAAGTCTAGTCTGGTGTCACAAGCTCATTTTATTTTACCACCTTCTTGAAACTTTGTATTTTTATACTTTCTTTTGTGGTAAATCTAATTATTATAGACGTAACTTCAGTGAAGTATATGTTGAGGACAGTTTTGAAATCTGACGTTGGCATGGTAGTAGTATAGTTTTGCATGAATAGAAAATGGAAAGAAAAAATACAAATAACAAAAAAAAAATGATCTTAGACAAAAAAGGAGTAGGAAATGTAAGAATAGACAAGTTAACTGTGTATGGAAAATGTGGAACAAATATACAGCAGAAATGAGATAAAATGAGCATGAATTGTCAGAATAGACTTGCCACAAGTCGATCATTGTGGAAAATGGCACTTGTCGTGTGAATGATAAGAATATGTTGACAACCAAACAAGATATCAAAATGGAGTTTGTTGCATTGTTGAGAATTCCACTCTCCTTTTCATCTCTAAGGTTCGTCAATGCATAGTATAGTTCTCCTGGAGTTACAATGTTTCTGTGGAGAGAAAAGGTGAAACAGAAATAGCAAAGAAAAACAAAATGATGTTAGATGCGAAGATAGCATAAAATGGGAGAACAGACTTGCCACAAATCAACTGTGTGTGGAAAATGGCATGAATAATAAAAATGTCACTATCTTGACAATCGATTAAGATATGAAAATGTGGTTTGATGCACGGAGTTGAGAATTTGGCTCTTCTTTCTGTTGTCCTACCAAAATTTTTTCAAACCGAAGTTGATGTGAAAAATTTATTGTTGAAAGAATTGAAGATGGATAATTGCTCATATATTAATCAGTTTTTGCATTAAAAAGGGTAGTATCTACAAAATCCCTTCATACCTTTTATTTCATTAGTAACCTTCGCATAGCAGCATTGATAATCAGGGGCTGTTTTATATTTTCTGGTAACCCTTCGCATTCCTCACCATTAATAACCCTACCACTTAAAAATAAGGAAATGAGCTCTACAGTATCTTTTGTTTACAGGTTATCTTATTTTGTATAAATGTATTGATTTTGCTTCTAAAGGGTCTTGTTCAGTATTGGCCAGAATCAGGAACCTACGAATGTGACCCATTTACAATCACTGTTCTCTCCTGTAATGATCAGCAAGGAATTCGATGTCGTATGCTGGAGATAGCCCATCCTTCTCAAACAGTAAGAACAATTGATCTGAACAATTGATGTAAAAGATAAAAGATTTGGAAAGGATTATTTGTGTTAAGTGTTTAGTTTTTACTCAGTAAGCTAAAAAAATATCTTAAAGAGAGCATGATGGCCTATTGGTTAAGGTGTTGGACTTGTGATCCAGTGTGTTGCCAGTTCAACTCCTGCCTGGGTCATTATGTTAATTGTGTCCTTGAGCAAGATGCTTTATCTGGATTGCTTCTCTCCACCCAGGGGTTAAATGGGTACCTGTGAGATATATTGTAATCGGGCATGCTGCGAGAACTGCTGCTGCACTGGAAGGATTGTCTCCGGGATGATTTACCATTGAGCAGGGGTAATACTTGTTAAGTGCTTATCATTAGTATAAAGAGCTGTGAAACAAATTATTATTATTAATTGCATTTCATGATGCATGAAATGTTTATACTGGAATAAAGAATGAATGAATGAATGGGAACTGCTCTCTGTTCCGCATACGTCTCTGTATCCCATGTACGTGAGGGGCAGTTTTCGGGTAAGGTAAGGGTAAGGTTAGGGTTAGTTTAGTTTAGGTATTACAGCAAAGTGTGTCAGAACATAGAGAGGATGGAACAAAGAGGTGTAGACTAATGCATAATTGATATAATTATGGAGATATTTTGTATTTTCCATTCAAGCTGATTTTCTACAGTCATATGACTATATTTATATTTCATATTCTTACACACCTTATACATCAAAATGTTGTTCATTTGGAATCAAGGATGTCGGAAGATGTTTTATCCTGATGATTCATTCCTCATTTTGAATTTTTGAGTGTGGTTTGCTTAATGATGGAATGACAAACAGTATACTTGTAATTTGATTTCTTTCTATTTTAGACCTTCTGCCATCTTGCTTTCCCATGAATTTAGAATAAGTGTGAGGGTGCTCACATAGTTGTTCATTTTTTTTTTGTTGTCTTTTTTTTAAGGGGGGGGGTGGTTTCAGTAAATGTACCGTCTGTTGGATGACAGCTGTTGAGCCATAACGTGTATAACTTAACCCACTGCATTTACAAATATCAGTATTAAGAGCCTTCGCTTTTAGAGTGGCAACTAAGGGGCCATTTGCTGCCCACAATGTGCATTAAGGTGGCCTATGAAGCCCTATATGAGTACTGTCCTGGCTACTTCTATGATTGTCAAGTATCATTTGAAAAATTATTGGCCATCGATTCAAAACACTTAAAACATCTGTTTTGTGCTACTACCATTGCTAATAGTTATTGTATATGACAAACAAATTGTGTAAGGAAGAAATGTCCCATATTCATTGAAAAGTGGGACAAACAGCTTTCTAACCAGCCTTGTATATGGGCTGAAAAGCAGACCATTCCAATGAAAACTGCAGGGAAAGATGCACAAGCTAGCTTTAAAGCCCTTTAGTTCAAAGGTGTTTTCTTGTTTATTCTTCAGATAGAGAGTCCTAAGAAAGTGATGCATCTGCAAGTTTTAGACTGGCCTGAACATACCAGTGCACCCAGCTCACCCCAGACACTAATCCAAGCCATCAACATGGTGACCCAGTGGAGAGCTGAAATTGGAAGTGACAGAGGCGCAACAATTGTTCATTGCATGTAAGTTTATCATGAAAGATGTCTCAATGAAGAAGAACAAAAGGACAGAGACAAATTACAGAGAAAATGAAGCTAAATTGTTTTTCACAAGCAGTAAGATAATTTTAAAGAAAGTTTTAGTGAAAGTTGTGAAGAAAGGTCAAGCCCAAATTAATACAGAGTAACTTGAAGTCATGTGTATCTTCTGGTTTGTATAAAGGAACACTAGCTTAATAGCCATGCTTGGATTTGTTAATTGTTAAGCCTCATTGTTTTATTTCAAAAAGTAACAGTATCATTAGTGTTCCCATTGTGCCCACTTTCTAAACATTTTTCTAGGGACATAATCAGACAAGGTGGTGAAGGGGGTACTGAAATATTATGTAGGGGTGGAAATGGGGGGCATGTAGATATTTTTAGTAGGGTGTACTATGTTGAGATAAGTGTAGACAATAGTAATTTTTGTTCTCAAAATTTTTCTTGAAGAATCCAGAATTTTTCTGGGGCTGCCCCCCCCCCCCAGTAACTGTGGGCCTGCAGTTGACTCATGAATGAATGCAAAACATCTAAGACAATTGTTGTATATCCTGGGCATAGAGGCTGGAAGCTCTGGGTTCAGAGCAATTGAAACTGGAATTTAAGCCTTCTTTTGGTGCCTTGTGACCTGTATTTGCCACCACCCCTAGCAAAACTTCAAAGTCATTGTAACTTACTAAATTGATCAAGTTTCTGTAATTCACATTGTATCAGTTTGAGGACCTAATGAAATGCAATTTAAAGTTAGCTTTTGCCTCAACGCCCTAGCAGGTAAAACTGACAAGCCTCTGGGATAAAACCCCAATACAGACCTAGCTGAAATAATACCTGCATAGGCAGGATTACAGGGGGCACTTGCTTGTCACTTTTTTCCAGAGCTTTAAAAATAATAAAAAAAAATGAGCTAAAGGAAGCGTGACCAGAGAAACTGTAAGGGAATTTTCAGTAGCCTGTTATGATTAAAGTTTGCAGTGTTAAATGAAGGAAAACGTTATTTATCGAATACCATTAAAAAGCTAGGAAATTTTTCTCTGTTCACTTGGCGTACACCCCCAGATAAAACTGACTAATGCAATTGAAACTTTTGTCTGTAACCATAACATTTCTTTCAAAGCATGGGCGTCTCCTATGCACCACACTTGGAGCTCTGAAATAAGGGTCACTGAAAGTAATAATGTATGTCATTTAATACACCCTAGTCCTTGCAAACAAAATCCCAAACCCATGAGACTAATACAAATTGATGTCTTATGCACAGGAAAATTTTGGTGCCTAGTTATTACTTTCTGTAGGACAGCTTGAGTAAATTACTTTTTCCAAATCCTCTTTACACCTCTCCCTGTTCACTTTTCCCACCAACTACCACCATCCCCAGCAAATTGACTGACAGTTACTATCTTAAAGTTGCAATCATTATAAGAAAAAGAATTTTATTCCATTTCAAATTACACCTGGGGGAAGCAGGATTTTCTCAAGAAATTGTCAAGAATTACTGCAAAAGCTGTTAGATTTAAGAAAATTTACTCAGGGAGGACCCTCAGTCCCAAGCCTCCAGCTTTGTGCCTTCGGCGTTCGCAGTTTAAGTCTTTGCCAGCCACAACTTCCCAAAATGCAGCCTCCAATGAAAATTACTTCCCCGGCACTTAAACTGCCGATGCCCTTGGCCATGTCCATGTAAAAACTTAAAACTACCCATAAAACATTTCTTTGATTTGTGATGTAAAATATACTCTATAACCTTCAAAATCGACACCACTTTATATTTTAAACTAATAAAAAAGGTTGAGGGGGACTTGTCCTAGACCATCAATGAAAAGGAAACTTGAAAGAAAGAACCATAGAGCAGGATATAGGTTCCTATATCCTGCTGTATGGAAAGAACAGGCACCTGGGGAAAGTAGGAAATTTTGTATGTAACAAACAGTGCTGCATTTAAAACTGCAAAAGAAAAGTAATATGCTACAGTGAAATGTTTCAGATGCTGTCTCAACACTATTTCCTTCAGCGTGCTAAGGGCGCACCCATTTTAAATATTTTTTTTTGAGGGGGGGGGGATTTGTGGTCACTTCCTGTGGAGCATCTTGCTTGTCATAGCTCCATACAAGCACTTCCATTTTCATTGAAACAACCAATTCCCCATGGTCTTATGCAGTGGAGGGGAAGTTCTTCCTCCCCTCAGAATTTTCAAAGCAAAAGCTTTATCACCAGGTGCCTAGTGAAGGGGGAGGGGGGCAAGAGCCCTCTTTTTGAGGATACTCTTCTTAGCTCTTCTATTACTCATATTGCCAGAAAGTCTAGAAAAGGCAATTTTTTCAGCGTGCTTTGTATGCTTCCACTCTGAGTTCTAGATTTCACATTTTTAAAATTGTTCCAAAGCCCAGGGAAACCCTCAAAATAATCCATTCTCCATTCCTTCCTCAATCCCTCTACATTATCGATCCCGACCAACTGTTAGTTGTACGGAGTAAGAATATATTAATTGATTAAAGTAAATATGATTTTCTTGTCTTAAGTGCCCACCTAACGTCATTTGAAGTTGAAGCTAAAATGCCATCATTTTAATGCATACAATTTGGTACAGCAACAACCCTTTTGCGACTTAAATATGGCGTCAGATGGAGGTTTGAAAATATTGTAGTCCTGTAGTTGATGTCGGAATGACGTTTTAACCCCAGAGCTTCCGGAGGCTTTTCCCCCTGGACCCCAAACAGTGTAGGGTCCAGGGATGCCATTTCGGTGCTGTTCGGCAGTCCACCTGGGTTTGCCCCCCACTTTCAGACATCAAATCCCCCTCCCCCACCCTGAATACCTGTATCCATGCAATCAGCAACAACAGTGGCTTTTTATAAATGTTTCAGTAATTGTAACATTCTGTTTTATTTTCACCAGTAATGGTATTGGAAGGACTGGTGTCTTTTGTGGTCTTATGAATTCTTTAGAACAAATCCAGCTTGAGAGTAAGGCAGATGTTTTCCAGCTTATCAACAAAATGAGAAATTGCAGACCGAATATGGTGGATACTTTTGTAAGTATTAATTATTTGGGTCTACTTTAATATTTGTCCATGGCTCTATTAAATAGAAATATTGTTGTATCTTTGTAGCAGTTGAGTTTGTTGTGGTATCCAAATGCTGAGGAAGACAAATGGGCAAATTATTGCCTTCTGTGAAGACCAAAAGATTTCAAGAGAAGTGATTTTAATACAGACTTTCAAGGAGGAATGACTTGCATCGATTGCATTTTTGAAAATAGTCATGTGATCATCAAAATGTTTGCATTTTGTCCCTCTTTATGTCACATGATAGTAACTAAATAGGGATTGCAGGTGGCTGTTTTTTTTTAAAATGATACTAATTTCATTATTTAGGTATATTTTAAAAACACTTCACTGCGATCATTTTTGCCCATAAGGGATACCACCCAAGCCCCCTGTTTTTGGCCAGAAATGGGAAATTAAACCACTACCCGAGTTTGTAACATTAGCCCCATTTCACACTGTGCTGCATAAATTTGTTCTGAAAACCAGTTTAACCTTCCAAGAGTGAATAGAAACTGAGTACAACAGTACATAATGCAGCATATAGAATGCATTGCACATAGGTGATACAGTTGGTGTGTCTGGGTTAATTAATTATGTGCACTCAGGGGTGAATCCTGCTACATGCAGTACCTTTGGTAGTTAGTATGCTATTAAGTGACAAATTGTTACTCCTCCAGTGAATCTGAGGAGTGCACCTCAGTGGGCTGGATTGGCCCTCTTGTTGATATCAAATAATCAAATACAAAAAGGCAAGAGCACTAGTTGTGCAAAGATCGTCTTTCATCAAAAGTATACTCACCCAGTCAGTTCTGTTTTAATAGGTATCATAGAATGGTCTTTGTTCTTTCATTTCATTCAACAGGAACAATACCAGTCCATTTTCGACATTCTTTTGTTACATCTAGAGGAGGAAAACATATATGAAAATTACAGTAAATAAGGTCCAGCCTCTGATGGTGTGTTAAGCTCCACCCTCAAGTGACCTCACTGCCCTGTCACTTCCAACAGGGTGATAAGTCTGTTGCAGTCAAAGGCTATAGTGCATGGGCTGAATTCTCAAAGAGTTATTATGAACAAAAGGTTTCATAAGTCGCACTTAAACGGTATTCACAAATGGAAAACTGCTAAATGTTGTGTAACTTAAACTTTACACAAGGTCAGAGTTTTTGTAAGTACAGAATATGCTGCAGTAAAACATTGTGCATATCATAGACATAAAAGTTTAAGCATAGAAGATTACTTGTCATTTCAATGGAATAAAAAGTCAAAGTGATTGGCTTAAATGGGCAAAATACGATGGATTGCAAACATGATTTGGCAATGTGTTTCAATTTCAGTTGAGTGTCGTTACAAACAGTGTGTGTAAGTTGCGAATACTACTTAAGACGGTTTTTACACAGTTGGTATTTTGACCTATGAAGAACTTACGTAATTTTTAGTGAATCCAGCCTCTGGTCTTCAGTAACATGGATACTCTCAGAAATGCCAGTCCTTGCAGCCATTGAAGACTAAACAACCTTGAAACATTCCAAGTTTGATTCTCATAACCTGTTGGTATGGGGTATAGAATTGCCATTTGCAATGGTGGTATACTGCATTAGGTATAATAGAATTTTTATGAAAAAAAAATGTGACCCCATGCACTTCCTTTGTAGTGGTGCATGCCATAAACAGACAAGAAATT
The DNA here is from genome assembly GCA_029531755.1 of Holothuria leucospilota. NCBI lineage: Eukaryota > Metazoa > Echinodermata > Holothuroidea > Aspidochirotida > Holothuriidae > Holothuria > Holothuria leucospilota. Next base: position 10,770,502 of record CM055966.1, on the reverse strand, counting down.
TTCATATGTTGACAAAGTCTAGTTGCTAAGAAAGACAAATTTACTCCCAGAAAGTTTCACTTTAAAATGCAATAAGAGAAGCAAACAAAGCTCTGTATTATAAAAGTGCTGTATTAAAACACTCAACTGAGATACCTTGTTTGTTCTCAGTATTTTAGTGAATGGTATTAAAGAAATAAATGAAAACAAGCCAGAACTTTCATTGGTTGTGAGCATGTGCACTGGTTACCATGGTACGGTAGTACTGAACTCTGTGTGACATAATGACTTTTTCAGGGAATTGTAAATGGGCGGATTTCTTGAAAGGACTTTTGGAATGTAAAATATTTTAGTTCAGTGACATTGAGGAATGATTAATCAGGCATAAAGTGCTTTATTTTACCAATATCTTTCTCTGCCTTACAATTTTTTTATGGCTTTGACTATTTACCTAAATTTGTTTATTAGCATATTTTCCTAAAGAAAATTTAAAAAGAGTTCTGATAGATTATAAAAAAAATGATGGAATTCCTTTTTTTTTTCTGTTTTGAGTGTCTGTATCTTGCAACCAACCTGTGAAGTTACATTTTATCATTCCTGATATAGTGAAATATTATGTTGTTGTAGTACAATTTTAGTCTTTCAAATAGATTGATAGATTGCATATGTTGCAAAAATTTTAAAGGATTTTAATTTCATTTGAGTTAACAATTTCGGGGGGATTAGTGAGATTGGTCTCATGTCAGTGACTTTCGTGTGGATTGTACTTTCATTACTTAACAGTACAGGTAACGGTAATAGACCAAAGATAGTTGAAATGATAGATTTTATAAAACAAAAGTTGCTTTAATGTTACGTTGTGACATTTTTGGGAATGTTGCTGGTCAGTCTTAGTTTTATTAGTACTATACAGATGGACAAAGAGGATGAAGAATTTAAATTACTAAACTATGAAATATATGGTTAATATTGATGACACCTATGGAGCAACTTAATACAAAGGAGTATGGAACCATTTATACATTGGACACCAGATTCATTTTGCATTTTGTATTGAAGGATGTATTGTTTAAATGATATTTAGTTATAAGTGCAAGTTCTGTAAATTATTAATGCTTTTTTATTTCAGGAGTTTTAGCCAGGAGTTAGCTAGTTTGATAACCTTTTGTAACATTTTTTTTCGTAACCAGACAGGGATATTTTCTGTAGAATAAGGTCACTATGTTACTGGTCCATTCTTTATATTGAATATGTAAACATTTAACCAGTACTGTAAAATGGGTGCAAAACCTTTTCTTGCCAGTGAAGAAAATTGTTATTTCCTTGATGGAGAATCCAGAGGATAGAAAGTTGAGCTTTAACATTCTTTTTGTTTTTTACTCCTTTAGCACAAGAACAGAAAACACCTAACACTGATTGAAGATTTGTGTTAGATTTGTTAAATTTTTATTAGGTCGCAATTTTGCTCTTTCAACAAAATGAGTGGTACTGGGAACAGGGAAGACATTACAATTTTATAATACAGTGTTTTGTAAAAAAACATGGTAACTTGTAATAAGTGGCAAATGTAATAGAGGCTGATATTTTGATTCTTTTTTTAAGTAAAAGTAAAAATTAAATGGGCTATCACTATATGTGGTAAAATTTCAAGGTTCATGATATATTGTACAGGGCCTAAGCATTCATGAAAAAGTAACTTAATGCTGTTTTCTAATTCAAATTTATCAACCCAAGTGCTTTTGTCATTTCATGTATGGCTCGTTTTAATCATGCATGCTGCTAATTTCTTTTTTTTTTTTCCACCTTTATTTTCTCAACTTATTATGCTCATTCAGTACACAGAAAATACACAGTAATTTACTCAATACACAATAATGCTATATACAAAATTTCAATTGACAAGCTTACTGTGCTGACAACTTGAAAATAGTTACATTGATCATAAATACAGAATATTAGGTACCAATGTTTTCTTATATGGAATTAAAGTTAAGACCGACCCTCTTTGCACCTTCTGTGGAGAATGTAATGAAACCATAAATCATTTGTTCTGGGATTGCCCTATTACATCTAACTTTATTCTTGATATCGAGCAATGTGTTTTTGGACAACAATTTCTTTTAAGCAAACAGGATGTTTTCTTTGGTTATAGAACGCTTCTTAATCACCCATATAATCTATTGTATTTTCATCTAAAGCATTATGTATTTAATAAGAAAGTAAGAGACAGTAGGCCTGATAAGAACAAATTTCTCCACAAATTTAAGTTTGTACTCCAAGTTGAAAAGTCCCTCTCAAAGAAACACAGTAAAAGTACTACATATGAAGCTTATACGAATGCATTTGCTTATTGTACAATGTTATTTAATTAAGGTCGAAGATGACGTGGGGCTTGTATGATATATCTTAAATAGTTTATACCTCTTCTCATTATATTCATTATAAAGGATCCATATAAATTTCTGGACTGTCTCAAGGATTGCAAGTTAGGACTTAGTGGAAAATAGCTGCATGCTGCTAATTTCACCATAACTATTATGCTTCATTTTCTGAAAACTCAGAATCATGCCCAGTGACTGTCAGGACCAGTTTTCTGACTTAGTTTATTAGACCAGGAGTCAGTTGTGCAGTGGTGCATGTAATCTCAAACAATAGAATCAGTAGTGTTGGTTTGCAAGTAGTTTGGCCACTTGTTGATGAGGAAGTTGAGGTCAGTATAGTGTCTTGGGAGCTTGTTTGCTCAAGAAATTAAAGTAAAAATAACAACTCTGGGGATAGGTGGAGAGTGCTGCAGAGGTGCAGCATATGGCTAATGGCACCTCTAGTGACGTGTGAAAATAATACTGAATTGTTATAATCATTCACAGTGACTCTTTGGTTTGTCTTAAATATGCAGTGTTTTTTTTTCCTGAAATATCATGAAAAATATGTACTTGTAGGGGAAATATAAAGAGATTTGTTAGGTTCTTATAGTAAAGGTTGCAAATAAAGTAAGAGAGGGTGGCAACTGACTGCTTTTTTATCTGAAAATGCAATTTAATGAATGAGAAAACCATGAAAAATAAAGTTATTAAAAGTCATGGAGGAAGATCAAAGGTATTTTGGGTTCAAAAAAGGAAACGTGGGTTTAGTCCTAGTTGTAGCAGATCTCTGCAGCATCCATATCTGGAAACATCTGTGATTATGTAAGTTAAATTCAAACTTGGTGGGGGGAGGATTCCATTTGCTAGATTTTGTTCTGCGAATGTGCAGTAGTTTTAAATACACTGGAAAGCTTGTTAAAGTGCAGGTCACACTAGAGCGATTTCGGATAGGATTACTGTCTGATTTTTGTGAGTTTTAGTTAAAATCTTCTCAGTCCGTGGTCAGAAAGAGCCAAAAATTTGCCAGCCCGTGTAAATGTATGATTTACATCAGTGGACTACGAAAATGAAATGTAAACTAATTATTTCATGACATCACATCAGCAGACAGTGTTTATCAGACATGCGTGCAAAAATCGGATTGATTTTTGGACAAATACTGTACTGTTGAGTGGTATAAGTTATATAATGGTAGCAGAACAGTTTTTCATGAGACAAACTAAGATCAGTTATCAATATAGTGTGACCATCCTTAGAACAAAGTCTGAATAAATACTATTCGACTGATTTTATAGAGAAATTCAGATCAGATTGTGGATTGAAGATCGCTGTAGTGTGACCCACCCTTAAGTTTAATTTACTATTGTTTAGCAATCATGCCTTAAGTTCTGTGCTTGGTGTTTGCTGCTTAGTAGCATTACTATGAAGATAAACACATTTCAAAATTGGAACTTTACTATGCAAAAATAAATATCATTTTAACTATCTTTGTACTATTAAAAGTAACTTGAGTGCCATTCATTAATACAACATACAGGGTTACTTACAGTACTGTATCTTCAAAACAGAAAGTTTTAATGATCCAGTGGGATTTTGGTTCCTGTGGGAACTTTAGGATATGGTGCTAAACCCCTCTATGGTGCTAACCCCCTACCCTTTCAACCCTTTCAGTACACCACTGGAATTACAAAAATGCTCATATATTAAAGCTCAAAATCTTAAGAGTGTTTCTTTGAATTATTCAATGGAATTTTGCCCAAAATTTTATTTCATTTATTTTTACAATTATAAAAAAAATATTTTTATAGTGCTGAAGAGAGTCTTTTTTTCCAGTTTCCTTTTTGTTGCAACTTGTAAAATGAAGAGTTTTAATGATGAAGCCATATTTCTTGAGAGCAGTTAAATTTTCAGAAACACTAGGGGTGGAACTATATAAACTTCAAAATGGAACGAAAGCAGTACACCAATTTTAGTGAAGATGAGGACAAAATACACTTATAACCTGGCAGGCTGAGTTCAGTTATACAGCATACTCTGTTTGGGTTTCTGACAAAGTCTTGGGGGATTGCTGAGGGAGATATTCTGGAGGAAAATGCAGTTGTCCTCATCTGCCAGCATAATCTACAGTTTAAGCTAAGAACTCAAATGTAGGAAACTCATTTAATGAAGATAACGCACAACTGATTACAGTATTATGGGGCTTTCTCATCGCCGCAGTACCATAGTGACAACCATGTACCATAACATGGTTTGAAGTTCAGACATGTAGTGGGATAAATACAATCGGTATCGCACAGATTAATGCACAAAGTTAAATATATTACCATCATATCTGACTTTTAGGTTAATTATGTATTGGTAGCAGAAAAAGACATGTCCAGAGTTTCAGTCCCCCATTTGGGCTAAGGGGGTCTAGCTTACTGTGGTGTTGACCAAGTAAAGGGATGTGTCCTTTGCAGGCTGGCTGTTTAGGTGATTATACTGAAAGTTTGAGAAGAATTCAGTGTGGAATAAAGTGAGTGCAAATAATTTACCAGAAAAATATTTTAAGGTAGTACTACATGCAACTCAAGGTGTCTTGTTTGACATGGCCAGTAAAGCCACAAATGCACAAATCATTTAGCATAGATATACCGAAACAAAATTTGAATTCCTTGTGTGGGGCGGTCTCATAGTACAAGCAGGATGTGGGTTAAAGAAACAAAGAAACATCAGTGTGAAAGCTATAGTTGCAAAAATTAATGCTCAAGAGTCAAATACTGGGCCATCAGATCTCACTTGTGGGTGATTGATAGGTCAGAAGGGGAATTTCAGGCCCTGATGTTGTGGGGAAATATTTTTATCAGATTGACAGAAGAATTGTGGAAATTGCATAAGATATTTGAAGACACTTAATTTTCTGCAACCCAATTTTGTTAGGTGTTATTGTGGGTTATGCAATTTACTTCTGAAAATTAGTTGTATCCTCTTGAAAATTATTTAACAACTTGCAGTCTGGTGACTCCACAAATTTTTTGTGGGAAGGATGCACTAGACGGTAAAACAGCAGATTACCTCGTGTTAAACAACAAAAATATGATAGGATATAATCAAGTCTGCCTTATGTACTTAAATCACTTTGTTTGAGAAAACTTTTTTTTTTGCTCTATTGATGGATAACAAATATTTTTATTTCTGTAGTAGATTCCTCATATTTTAAATTTGTACTATATTTTGAAATTTGATAGGGTTTTATCAAATTTGCCATGTTTGTTTTGTACTGTTTTGATAAGGAGTACTTTGGACTAAGTGATTTATAGTAAGTAATATCTTTTTATAGATTTATGTTTCACATTTGTACACAGGTCATTTATATACCAGATAAATACATTAAATGAAATGAACATCAGGAGATGGTCAAATCATGTGTATGTATTGTCTCTTGTGTAAAATGTATCAATCCCTGACCTTGCTTCATAAGCTTATCAGTCTTTGTATTTGTAGAAATGAAAGCCTAAGCAATCATCAACCTTTTCTTTTAGTTTTTCCACTTTGTAGAAAACTGTTTTCCCATTCCTCCTCCCCAAATATTTCTTCTGAACGTACCATGTTTCCTTTTTCAATTCCTTGATTTTTCATACTAATGTAAAGACCAACGTTATAATTCACTTCATGTAATTTTTTTCTTTGGTTCTTCTTTGGGGAGGGGGGGGGGGGGAGAGATTTGCGAGGGTGAAGTTTAAACCTGCTAAAGCCAAAGGCAAGAATTTAAGCTTAAAAGGGGTTCTAGGGAGTATCCCAGGGAATGTTGAAAATTAACAATTAAGATGTAAATTCCTGGCATCTGGCAATCAAGATAGCACAAAGAACCATACATCTTATGAAGGTATACATCACTATGCGACCGCTTTGCAATAGCCGGTAATTGAGATCAAAAATTGCACGAAATGACCAAGACGAAAGGTCTGCTTGGCCCTCTAGACCTTCTCCGGAAAAAATAATAGTATAGCTCTATTAGATGTATTCTGCCATCTTAAAATTAAGAGACCGTGTAATAAGAATCACTCCTATGGCATTGATAATGGGTGAGATGGCCACGTACTCTGCATTTTCGGAACAGGCGAGTCGGTTATGATGATCATGTACGTTTCAAAATTGTCATTTGGGAAAAAGAATCCCGGTTTATCCCAAATAGACTTATTTTGAACAATCTCACTCCACTCAGATAAGTTTATTTCCGTTAGCTCAGAATGTTCTTTATAAAGCAATTTATGATGATAGGCCTACTAATATTCACTGTACAATCATTTTAAAATCCGTTGTAAACTGATTTTGCAGCTCTTTCTTGTCCCTGCCCCAACTATTTGCCCCTCCCCCCCTTTCTTTTCGTCATACCCACTTTCTTCTCCTCATTACCCACTTTCTTCTCCTCATTGCGGACTTTTGACTTTAAGAGGTCTTCCACTAGCTACATCCCAAACTTCTAACCCCAACCCCTAATCCCCATCACGGGGTGGCGGACACCTAACTGCCGGACCCGACCACTGACCACTGAGTCCCGTGACAGCCAGGCTGTGCACGGGTGTGAGAACGAGCGCCGGCCGACCGGGGCGACTAGCCCGTCACCCGAGAGAGACGGTACCGGCGACGAGAACCCTCGCACCGCACGGTCGCGTAGCGCGACCTCCGGAGAACTTAACCCACGCCAGAGCTGCAACCTTGACTCGCCTCAACAACAGGGGCTGGGGCAGTCGTCGGGGAAAACGCTGGACGGAGGAAATGCGCTACAGCCCTGCGCCGCTCCTCCGCCGGGCCGGTCTCTCTAGCAGGATCGAGGAGATCCGAGACCCGACGGTGTGGCCGCAGAAGAGTTAGAGTTGGATGTGGTTTTACGGCTCAGTTTCTAATCAAGAACGAAAAAGTCGAAGTTGAATCCTCCAGACTCCCCACTTAGCAAGTGGCGTTCATCCCTTTTCTTCTCGGCAGTTTAATTCACGCAATGTTGAACCCTCTCTTTAATCTACAGTATTCAGTTTATTCAAACACACAAAACTGTATCACAAATGAAGTTATGTACCCTCCACGGTATTCCGGTAACTCTTTTAACGACGTTGCGATTCTTACACGCATATGCGGAAATCCCGGCGGAGAGGGGTTGAGGGATAGGCCTACCCCCTCCCACACATACGCACACACGCACACACTCTTTTTGGAAATGCTCCCAGTCCCATTCACTTTCACTTTTTTTCATACAGTAACTTAAAGCAGGCCAGTCGTAAGCAGCATTTTCCAAGAGAGTGTCACATGACGTCATCTTTTGTTTACGCGGCCATATTCAGGGCACACGTGGAACTATACTGTACACGGTGTCTTTTCACTACTTACTGGTTGTACACTACACGGTGCACAGTATATTTTACACGAAGCTGTGGAGCCATTGCCTGACTTCGACTGATTTACGGTACCATTTGAATATGCATATCTGCGCCTCGCTTATTACCCCAACATGGTGCCTCTTTGCGTTGCCGTCGAAAAAAAATGTGGCGTTGGTGAAAATGGATGTGTAGGTGTTGAATCCTCATCTGCAGGGAACTATAAGGGGTTGGTCATTAGTTGTCACCTTAGAGAAAGTCGTAAACCCATCCCAGATAGCTCCATCGGCGAAAACTGTGCATACGCGCTGAAAGTGGGCGAACAACCTTCAAGTGGCACAACCTTTCCAGAGGCGTGACCTGAAGTACGTCCTTTTATAGGTCGTTTTACAGTTGAGAGGCGGGGGTAGTGGTTTGAGGGAAAAAAATCCGAAAAATATGAAAATATATCAGCGAAGCGCACAACCAGTTAGCACGTAACATACCGAGGAAATTTTTACCAAAATGCTTTCAAGCCACAAATTGGCACTTCTTATACCCTGTATGTGCCATTATTATTGTCTTACTTGGAGATTTCATGTCTTAGAGATTTGCACTTAATATATAAAAGACCCTGGTAGAAAACCATCGGCAGAGTACTGATCCCTTTTTGGATTGGCAATTGGAGCGCCTTTCGTAAGACATGGGATTCATTGGCCTTATGATGGACCTGTCATGGTTAATACTTCCATGGGGGTCATGGGGAATCTCTGGGTTTATTACAAAATGGGAACAGAAGCATGGCATGAACAAAGAGAATTCAGAGACCATGCACCTTCTACTGGGAGTGAGCAAGGGCAAAATGGGAACAACCGAATGGGTATAGGATTATTTAGCAAGTTTTAGAATACTTTGTGTTCGTTTCCTTAATGTATTAACTCTCAGGATCTACCGATAATGGTTGCGTGCAAAGCGCGCAGAAGAAATGTTGTTGGAAAAGAATGTAGAACAAGAACTGTATACTCCAATTTTTCTAAATCATGCTGAGCACGTTACCATTCTCTTGATATTTGATTTGGTATCTGTTGCCCTCATAATGCCTGGCTCTGACGAAGGTTGTCCCCTCTAGATTTCGGAAAAGTGTTTAAGAGAACTATTCCTAATATTTTATTGCCCTTAGATGCAGAGTGTAAACCGCGAAGAATGCGCACGAAGTGCGCTGAAATTTTAAATTTAAAGTAGCATACTTCATTACAAAAGTTACATCCAGACCTTGCACACCCTTACTCAAAATCCATATATGGCCCAGATATGGGATTTCATATCTGGCCCATATCTGGGCCAGATATGGAATTCATATCTGGCTTGTACAAGAATTGGGCAGATATAACTTGATATAATATAAAGGCCATATATGGCCATATATGGCCCAGGTAAAGTTTCACTTTTATATGGCCCAGATATGCCCCATATATGGCTACTCCATTTCTGGCCCATATATGGAAAATCCATATATGCCACATATAAAGAGATTTATATCTGGCCCATATCTGTGCCATATATGACCCATATAAAACTTTATATGGCTCACTCTTTATATGGCCCATATCTGGCCCATATATGGAAATTTATATCTGGCCCATATCTGCACCATATATGGAATTTATATCAGATCGGATAAAAGCCATATATGGCCAGATAAAGTTCTGTCTGGATCAAGCCTTTATATGGCACAGATCTGCTCTAGTTATGAATCATAGTTAGGACTTATAGTCCACACTCCTCATGGAGACTTTGAACACCAGAAAACAATGTTTAAGTGCTCCATGAATTAGAATTTAATGTAATTATTAGGTTGAATTGACTTAAATACATAAATTCAACTTATTTCATAACAGTGAACAGAAAAATGCCTTGAAATTTCCTATTTTATGTAATCACAGTGATATGGGCTTCTTATTTTAAGCTTAATTACGTATTTGACTCTAAATTTTGTTTACTGCGTGGTGCATATTTTACTTTCAATTTCCTAAATCATGAAAAATGTAGGTTTAGATACAAGCTCCGCCCAAATATGCAAATTATTTGCCTAAGTTCACTTAATACACTGCGGTATTAACAGAAGTGTAGCCACTAAATAACTGTAATGTCTAGGAAGGTGATGCTGTATCCAAAACATGTCTTAGTTTGTAACAAGCATAATCCAAGAATCAAATAAATAATAAAACAAACTAACAAAATGCTCATTTGCATATCTAGCATATCAAGTTATATCTGGCTTTATATGGCCATATCAAACTTTATATACATAGCTGGATCACGGTTATATCAAGTTATATCTGGCTTTATATGGCCATATCAAACTTAATATGCATATCTGGGTTATGTTTTAATCAAGTTATATCTGGCTTTATATGGCCATATCAAACTTTATATACATATCTGGATCACCATTTAATCAAGTTATATCTGGCTTTATATGGCCATATCAAACTTTATATACATATCTGGATCACGATTATATCAAGTTATATCTGGCTTTATATGGCCATATCAAACTTTATATACATATCTGGATCATGATTATATCAAGTTATATCTGGCTTTATATGGCCATATCAAACTTTATATACATATCTGGATCATGATTATATCAAGTTATATCTGGCTTTATATGGCCATATCAAACTTTATATGCATATCAGGATCACGATTATATCAAGTTATATCTGGCTTTATATGGCCATATCAAACTTAATATGCATATCTGGGTTATGTTTTAATCAAGTTATATCTGGCTTTATATGGCCATATCAAACTTTATATACATATCTGGATCACCATTTTATCAAGTTATATCTGGCTTTATATGGCCATATCAAACTTTAAGTACATATCTGGATCACGACTATATCAGGTTATATCTGGCTTTATATGGCCATATCAAACTTTATATACATATCTGGATCACCATTTTATCAAGTTATATCTGGCTTTATATGGCCATATCAAACTTTATATACATATCTGGATCATGATTATATCAAGTTATATCTGACTTTATATGGCCATATCAAACTTTATATACATATCAGGATCACGATTATATCAAGTTATATCTGGCTTTATATGGCCATATCAAACTTAATATGCATATCTGGGTTATGTTTTAATCAAGTTATATCTGGCTTTATATGGCCATATCAAACTTTATATACATATCTGGATCACCATTTTATCAAGTTATATCTGGCTTTATATGGCCATATAAAACTTTATATACATATCTGGATCACAGTTTTATCAAGTTATATCTGGCTTTATATGGCCATATCAAACTTTATATACATATCTAGATCACAATTATATCAAGTTATATCTGGCTTTATATGGCCATATCAAACTTTATATGCATATCTGGGCTGTGTTTTAATCAAGTTATATATGGCTTTATATGGCCATATAAAGTCTTTAATCAACCAGATATTTCCAGATATAAAGCCAGATATGGATTTTGAGTAAGGGCACAGACTTTCAAATTTTCAAAAAATATGTCTACCAAGAAGGCAATAGCCTAATCCTCTTAATAGTTTGATTACCATGAAATGTATCTTCTAAAAGTATAACGTCAAAATCATGCATAAACATTAACCGGAATAAGTTTGACAATCCTTGCCGTTGAATGAAGCTAATACGTTTTAGACGGTTTTTGAAATAAGCATGTAGCCATGAGATTGTAAGCCCTTGGAAACTGTTTTCTAAGCATTTGCAAAACTATTGGTATGGTTTGGTAGTTCTGATTTGATAAAATCAGCACTCATGAAAAGGAGAAACACTTATCAACTGTCGGGTCAGCTGACCCCTGTCGGTAATGGCATACCCTGTAGGTATCTTCCGGCCCGTCTATGGCGACGAAATCTGGCCCCATCCCAACTCGTTTACCACACTGCGAGACAGATATGATAACAACTAAGCGATTGAGGGTTAACGTATAATAAGGGTGAGACTTGTTCTGTAATATTCAGCCGAAATATGAGGGAAAAGTAAGAAAGCTATACAAATTTTTGGTTTCTGTTGACGAAATGGACTTCTTAAAAGCAAGTACTGGTAAAGTGTCGGGGAGACTGTCCGCCGAAGGGGATTACACACTTTACCGCCGGCATAATTCGTGACTATAGCTCATTGACTACCTTGGACCGACCTGACCATTGTCCTCACAATGGTTTGAGCTGAGGCTAAGACAAATCAAAACTACATTATGAGGCGTTTCCCGAAAGGGTGTACAGTTCAAAACTTGTCAGAACTTATTAACAAAAACTAGATAATATATAGTTGTCATGTTGCTCTTTTGACAATTTTGAATCCTGTTTCTGGCCTACACGTTGAGGAGCACAAGTAAGTAGGCCATATAGGTGGTTAGGATTTAAGGGGTACCGATTGAGAGAGTCGTTCCCTCTATTTTATCCACAAAAGCACTGCCACAAAATTTTCTATGAAGCCAACCCTTTTCACATGTGGCAATTCTTCATGAAAAGAATCCAAGAAGTTCTCCTTCAAGCTATTCTGTACATTTCAAGTTGACAATGAAACTTGACATAGGAGGGCAGCATTTCACTTGACAGAAAGTATACGTTAATTAGGCCTGGGCTAAAAAGCAGTGCACACTTAATGGTATTACGTAATAATCAGTCGGCGAGCGACCGGCTGCCTAATTTTGTTCCCACGAGGTTATGGGTAAATCTGATTTTCAAAATTTTTCAAATTTGTTTCAAAATCATGGTAAGGGCTATATTTAGGGTTAGGGTGACGTGGCCAGAGGTTATTTGGCCTGTTCTTTCATAATCCGGTGTCAGAATTACAATAAAAGGGTCGGAAAGCTGTCATTTTGGAATTAGGGGTGTGGCCTATTTCCAAGAAGCTGATTGGTCCAGTGGCATGATTTGCCCATAACCTCGTGGAAAAAAAATTGCGCGACCGGCTGAAAACTGATACTAACATCGTCTTCGACTTACAGCATATCGACCATTCTACGCTACACGAATAAAACCCACACAGTAATTGCCTGTAGTAATGGTGATCAAGTTGGTAGTCATTTCCTACTTAGCAAGTTTGATAGCATTCGATGGCCCTGCAACACACCAGCACAAATTTGCTTGCTGGACGGACGTGTATTACTCTGTATTTAAATTGGCCCCACTTCTTAGAATGCGTACTTGTAACCCAAAAAGGTACATTCGACATCTACTGTGAAGGTTATGATACAACGCCGCCTTTGGCTTTTATCACAGGAAAAGATGTATGGAGCAGTGTTGACTACTCATCAGTACTGACAGTAGTTGCGTACATTGTAATCCGTGGGTACGGTATAGTCATTTCCGACTTCGCAATCCGCGGTCCCTCTTAAGTTTTTGCAGGGTCACGGTGGGAAGAGGGGCTCCCGGATAAATTTTTCCTTTCAGGGAACCAAAAGATTGGAAACGCCAGGCTAGACTGCAGAATAACTTATTATAAAGGACAAGCGTGTCATTGCAGACTTTCTTGTCCATCATACTTAATTTCCAGAGTGTAAGCAGGTCATCACAAACGCTCAAGCTAGCTAGATCGAGTGAAAGTGCCCTCGAAAACACAAATTTTCACTATATTTCAGGGCAGTGTATCATGCTTGGGCGCCAAATATAGTGGTAAGAGACAGTAAACTGGAATCAGTGTTCATATGAGCTGACGCAAAGGTCCCCTTAATCACCCACTTGTCTTAATAAACATAAAACCATAGTGGCTATCCCTAGGAAATTTACATCAGACAGAACCAGCTCAGTCATTACAAGAAAATGGGTGTGCAAAAGGAATTAAAGTGTACCTAAAGTCTAAAATTTCAAAAATATATATTTCAAAGCTTGAAAATGCATCCAAATGGTCCAACTCCCATCTTCAAGGGACATCCCTGAGCTGAGATGTAAAATGTTGAAGCTTATTCACTCAATTTAAAATGGTCATTGCACAATAAATTTGTGATGTCATTCTTTTACTACTCAAATTACCGTCTTTGTTTTTTTTTTTTTTGTGAAAATTGGGGCAAAATGCTGAGAATTTTTCGGACACCTTCTGAAAGAAAAATAATGCAATGATGTAGCTAAAGGGTATTAATAGCTTAAAAAACTTCCTTTGCAATTAATATAAAGTTCTGATTTGAATTGCACCAGCACCTATATATTTCGTCGATATTAATTCATCAGTGTGTTTTTAATGGTTGAACTTATATTATGATTATCAGTGGTGTATTTGAGGGGCAATTGGGCCATGCCCCACCCTCACTGATGCTGATTTTCTTCTACCTAAAATACGTAAATTTTTTTCACAAATTTTACTTCAAAGGTAGCATATGTAGCACCAGATTGCATGTAAGGACACCTAATTTTTCAAAAATTTTCAAAGAGGAGGGGGCAATGGCGAGTTTTTTTTAGTACCTAAAATACGTAAATGTTTAACACAAATTTCACTTCAAAGGTAGCATATGTGGCACCAAATTGCATGTAAGAACACCTAATTTTTCAAAAATTTTCAATGAGGAGGGGGTAATGCCGATTTTTTTGGGGTACCTAAAATACGTACATGTTTTAACACAAATTTCACTTCAAAGGTAGCATATGTGGCACCAGATTGCTTATAAGGACACCTATTTTGTCAAAAATTTTCAAGAGGAGGGGGCAACGCCGATTTTTTTTTTTTTAGTACCCGATTTTTTTTTAGTACCTAAAAATACATAAATGTTTTAACACAAATTTCACTTCAAAGGTAGCATATGTGGCACCAGATTGCATGTAAGGACACCTAATTTTTCAAAAATTTTCAAAGGGGATATTTTTTTTATTACCCGATTTTTTTTAGTAACTAAAAATACGTAAATGTTTTAACACAAATTTCACTTCAAAGGTAGCATATGTGGCACCAGATTGCATGTAAGGACACCTAATTTTTCAAAAATTTTCAAAGGGGAGGGGGACACCCCCTCCATTTAGACCCTCCCCCAGGCTGGCGATCACCGACTTCGGCCAAAATTAAAACCAATAAAGAAGGTAGTAAAACGGCAAATTATTGTATGTAATTGACATGCGGTGTGATAAACGATGCATGCCTACATTATATGCACATTAACATGTCGAACGTGCATGGGGCGCGCCGAAAATTGGGGTTATATTTTTCGGGGAAGTCGGTCCAGCCCCCCCCCCCAATCAACTTGGGCTCCTACGCCTATGCTGAAGGTTCTTTTTTGTAGAACTATTAACTTATTCAAATACTGATGACTGGCGCCTGACCAGACTATACAACAATATGTCAGATGGGGCATATGTTTGATACAAAGACCTTGTGTGCTTTAACTATGACAATATACCTACCCTGTCTTGACAATGATTGATATGATCACTCCATGAAAGTTTGAAATCGATGTAAACCCCCAGGAACTTAACATAATCATGGGCGTCCAGAGGGGGTCAAGGGGGGCACTTGCCCCCCCCCCGAAAGTCAAAAACTTGAAAAAACGAAGAAAAAATAAAGAAAAAACGAAGAAAATACATCAACATTTCTTAACAGTTCACTCAGTGTCAATTTCTACTCTCAAAACAGGAATTGAATAAAAATATCAACACTCTGGCCCCAGCAGCCCCTCCCCGAGCATATTTTTGGTATTTTTTAAGTTTATATTTACGATATTGCTAGTGCTTCCCCTTTTTATATGCGGTAAATAGGCCTTGGAAGTGCCATTTCCAGCGATCTGGGAAGCAGTTTGGGCCAAAATTTGTTGTGTTGATAGTGTCAAACGCCTTTGATAAGTCGAGGAAAATACTGGCTGTTGTTAATTTTTTGCTCATTGAATTTCTTAGTTTTTCAACTGCATCAGAAAGAGCCATTTCTGTGGAAATCCCGGAGCAAAAACGATATCAATGCTTAAAAGAATTATTGTTTGTATCAAAGAATTTCACAACACGATTATATATAAGCCGTTCAAGAAGCTTTGAGAAGCAAGGCAAGACCGAGATAGGACGATAATTAGAAAATATTTGAGTCACCCTTCTTGTAGACTGGAATTACTTTTGCCATTTTTAGGTCATCGGGAAATTTAGCCGTGGATAAAGAAATATTAAAAACATGAGAAAGGGGTTTAGTAATGTACGGATTCGCCTGTCTTACAACAGAAGGTCTAATATATCATCATAACTGGCGGATTTTCCAGGCTTAAGACACATAAGCTACTTCGACCTGCCACTTAATTCTCAGTAATAGAAAAATCGAAAGCTGAATAATCAGTAGGGGTACTAGAATTATGGAAAAAGTCCAAGGAGGACGAAGAGGAATTCATGTTCTGAGCACGTGAGGCCCAAAATTGACGAAGAAGTCATTTAAGCCATTGGCAATACCACATATCGGTTAGCTTAACACCATTACGTACATAACTACTCAGGATAAATCGACCTCTTCTCACTCCTATTGATAACATCATTAACGGAGGACCATGTCTATTTATTTCTGTAATTATACGGTAACTTAAAATGCTGCTCTCCGTAGGACATTTGAGTTTGGTTTTAAAATGTTTGTTTCTTTTGTTTTTATTGACTTTAAAATACCAGAGGAGATCCAAGGCTTCCCTTTAATTTTGTGATACAGTTTACGTCTTGCCATAGGAAAGCACTTTTCATACAAGTCTCCGAATGTACGAAAAAACATGTTAAACAACGAGTTTGCATCCTGGTCTCCGCCGAGGACATGGTCCCACTTTGTTTTCGAAACTTGAGACAAAAATAAGTCAATATTTTCCTGAGAATAGTTACGTGTAACAACATAACCCTGCAGCTGCACGCACCCGAGTAGAATTGATATTTAAACACCGACTTGCAGGGGCCTCAATCCGTATTCAAATGTGGGGGGGGGGGGGCGGGGGACATACATGACCACAAACCAGTCCCTTTGGTTTTGAAGAGGGGGCGTCTTCCAATAGGCCCTTTCCTCTCCCCCCCCCCTTTTTGATGACCGACGTTGTACTATTCTAATAATAATTATCATTTCAAAGTTAAAGGAGCTGAGTAGTGGCCGAAGTAGACCCGCCGACTTCGTTACTTCACATCCGGTTATGCTTCTTGGTTTATCGATTCGATCCGATACCGATACTTATCAAAGCATCCATGCAGTGTACGTGTCTGGTGTAACAGTACACTTGTTACTCTCGTTAACACTACTATCGTTAGCCTAACTTAGGCTAGCTTAGGGCCTAGGTCTACCACGAAAAACAAACTCATTGATCGAAAAAACAGTTTCAATACCTGCAAAATCCACAATGTTCTTCATGAACCTCCTGCAGATGATGCGCGAAATAGGCGTGTGCCTTGCCACTAGTAACGCTAATATACTACGTACGTACGTACGTTGTGAGTTGTGTGTACTGCATGCCTGGGTAGATGCATCGATCAGAACCAATACAAGTGGAAACGATTCAAACTTGCCGGTGCCAGAAGAAAAAGTAACGAACTAGAAATTCAAAAAACAAATTGTAAAATATCTTGCAAGTGTAAAATCAAATAACCCAAGAAATAGTTTAGGAACATTGTGGCAAAATTACTTTGCAAGATTATTTTAAATGAGAATATAAAACGCATTAGGATTAATATTTTTAAAATTAGCCCCGCACAGAGGGTAATCATCTCGTTTCGTACGATGTATTTATTTTGGAAGTACGCCACTACTCAGCTCCTTTAACATGACCATCATAGATGATCTACCAGGTGAAATACACGGAGTCCACGGAATTACTTGAAGATGTTTTTCATCATGTCCCAAAATAGCTGAAATAACGCTTCGCAGCGTGGATCATTGTCGGAGATCATGTACCCGACCAGGCCCGTTGCTAGGGTGATATATTGTGGGGTGTAAAGGTCCCAAAGTCCGAACGGCTGGATGTTTTTTTCCAACTGAGTGAGGGCGTTAAAATTGCACTTTGTTATGCACTCTGCGTTTTTTTGTATACAGCAGTGGAGATCCTTCCTTTGTCACTACATAAATGTGTCGTCCTGGGCAGTGGCGTAGCCGGGGGGGGGGACAGGGGGGGGGCGAGTTGCCCCCTCTGGAAAAATCTTGGGGGAAATTTTGAAAGTGAATATATGGTGAATTTGCGCATGATCTGGTAAAATTTTAAATTTCTCATCCAGTACACTTTACTTATTTAAAAGTATATGCCACACCGGCACAACCAGTCCTCATTAAGGTTTTCAGAGATGGAATGATGACACCATGCTTATAGTTGTACTAGTTATGTTTTACTATCTGTTTTATACAGCATGGGATCTCTGGACCTATGACAAGGGACCCTGTCCTTTTACTGTATACTTCCAATGTTTCTTGATAATTAAAGCAGCAGCATTGTGGTATATGCAGTTTGTTAGAATGGGTCAGTGGTCAAGTTCTATGCTCTGCTACAAGGGCAGGTCCTCGTAAAATTTGGACTGATTGTGGTAAATGTGGTGAACTGATGAAGGGAAAGGTGTACCAGGGTTCACTTAATTACTGTACTTCACCCATTGTGATTCTGATCTACCAGTAGGACTCAAGAAAAATTCACCAAGACCTAAAGACAAGCAAGATAAAAAAAAAAAAAAAAAGCTTCCTAAAAAAATAGCAATTCTTGGTGATGTATTCAGTTTACATTTAGCACCAAATGTGGCACCATTTTGCATCTAGCCCACCTTATATGAGCAAAAATTTTTCCAATCCCCTCCCCTTAGACCCCTCCCCCCAGGACGGCGATCAGGCACATCAGCCAGGTCAGAGTAAAGTACCCGAACAAAATTTGGACCTGCGGAGAACACTGACTATTAGGAAGCAGATCACTAATTTTGGGAAATTTTGGTGCTCTCGCCCCCCCCCCTGACAAAAAAACCTGGCTACGCCACTGGTCCTGGCTGAGGGGTCTAAGGGGAGGGAAATTTTTTTTTGAGAAATTTTTGTAAATTTGAGGCTACTTAGATGCAAAACGGTGCTGTCTTTGGGATATTTTTGGAGCTGATCGTACATGGCTGGAAAATGTCCATAATTTAGTGGATTCTAATTTTTCCGACTGGCTGGATGTTTTTACTAACTGCAGTGGCGGCGCGTAAATTGCACCCTTTGTATTCCCCCTGCCTTTGTATACAGCACAGGGGATCCTTCTTTTGTCACTTTATAAAGGTGTCATCCTGGGGGAGGGGTCTAAGAGGATTGGGCTAGCCCTCCCCTTTGAGAAATTTTGTTAATTTAAGGTTGCTTAGATGCAAAATATGGTGCTATCTTTGGGATATTTTGGAGCTGATCGTAGTATGGCAAAACTGTGAAGGATTAGCAAGGGCGTTTTCAGAATGCTTTGTAGTCGTAAGTGTATTAACAATCACCATCTATACCGATAATGGCTTCGGCGAAGCGCTCGGTAAAAATTTTTGAAAAGTTTTCAACGGCAACAACGTACTTTCAACCTTACACATCATGCTACATATTAGACTGAATGGAGTGGTGTACCCAGGATTTCTCTCAAGGGGAGCATGCAGTATGTTGTGTGACCGCTGGCTTGGGGAAGGGGTCTAAGGGGAGGGGGACACCCCTCCCCCTTTGAAATTTTTTGAAAAATTAGGTGTCCTTACATGCAATCTGGTGCCACATATGTTACCTTTTGAAGTAAAATTTGTGTTAAAAAATTTACGTATTTTTAGGAACTAAAAAAATAGGCATCAGTGAGGGGGCATGGCCAAGTGGGATGTCCCCATCCCCTTTGAAAAATTTTGAAAAATTCGGTGTCATTACATGCATCCTTGTGCCAAATATGCTACCTTTTGAAGTAAATTTGTGTTAAAAAACTTACATATTTTTAGGAACTTAAAAAATCGGAATCAGTGAGGGTGGGCATGGTCGAATGGCCCTCTCATCTGCGTACGTCACTGAATGAATGATCCCATGTTGATGCGAGGCCCCTACAGATGTTTGGAGATGTATGTCTGTTTTCGGAAAGTGTTGTGATCAGAATAGTTCCATGTATAATTACCTTTTTAATGGTCATGAGAAGGAGTGCAAACCGTGACGCATGCGCGCGAAGGGTGCCGAAATTTTGCCATTAAATAACATTTCCCTGACGAAATCCACATTCAGAATCTGCATCGAGACACTTAACAATTGCCCAACAAACCTACATACCACTCCAAAAGCCAGTCAAATAGAGCCACGACACTACTCTTTTACGCAAATGTGGGGGGGGGGGGGACATTTGATATTGTGTCCCCCACCCATCGAAATGTGGGGGGACCAAGTTGTCCCCCCGTCCCCCCAGGATTGACGTCCATGCCGACTTGGCATTGATCGGTCAAATCGGTGAGCAAAATTCCAGATTCACAGTTCATTCTGTTAATGTCCACCTTATAATATTGTCTATAAGGGAAAAAGAATTATTACTAACACGAGTTGGTTTGGTAATGGTTGGTATAAAGTTATATGAGACTATAGGCCCTATGGTTAATAAAAGAATGTTTATCATCTAAAAGATGACTGATGTTTTAGTCACCTATTTTTTATTGAACCTTTGTTCAGTTTCATCACTGATTAGACAAATTGAGTCAAATTGCTTGCCAAATATCAGCATTTTATGCTGTCCTAATATACATATGGGATGTGAAACAATGTTTCTGCATTGCAAGAGGAAGGAGTCCTTGTTTTATCATAGGCCTACGTATCATTCATAGGCGGGGACGTTTTTGTATTACATATGTAATGTTAATATGGGGACAGTTTGGTAAAAGCGGGGACGTTTTGGTAGCTAAAAGCCGGGGACGTTTTGGTAAAAGGGACGTTTTGACTAGATATCGTTCGATTTCAAAAACGAACCCATTGACGAACGGCTCGAAACCCCCCCGCGTACGGGCCTGTATGTACTATGTACGTAGAGAGAAAAAACGAAACGAAACGTTTTGGTCAATTCTGCCACCTATTTCAGGAAATTGGATCTTAAAATGTGGAAACAATGTGCTTCATACAGCTTGATGAGTAGTAACCACGGACTTCTTATATACATGGACAGAGCATATTGCACTAAGGTCCTATGCGTAAATTGTCTCCACCGCACGTACACGAATAGGCTTACCAATATGGCTGCCTGCTATAGTCTTGTGTGTAAAAGTTTGGACTTGCTCAAGTGGCTCAGTATCGACAAATTGTGTGAGAAACTTGTAATATTTTCGAAAGAATGCAACCTCAGGTCAAATTCATCAAATAGAATGGAGGACTGTGATATCTTTTTTCCATTCATACTGATATTTTGTCTGAAATGTTGCAGATTCATCGTCAAATTGGGCAAATGGTAGTAGTCCGGCGGCCATCTTGGTTAGCCGAAATCTGTTCGAACGGTGGCGACCGTATTGATTGCGCAATCCTCTGTCCATGTATTGAAGTCCGTGGTAGTAACATCGCGGGTCATACTAAATTAAGCCCGGCAAAGACCGGCTGGGAAATAAAGACCCGCTAAAGCGCGTCAGGGGAAATTAAGACCGGCTAAAATGCAACAAAGACCGGCAAGGAAATAAAGACCGGCTAAAGTGCAACAAAGACCGGCTTACAGCAAAAAGACTACGGATGTAAAGAACGAACGAAGAAATGCTATTGCATTACAGTGTGCTTAGTGATCATTAAGTTAGTTGAAGAGAATCAAATGTGTTTTATAACGATATCCCTGTGTATCCGTTTACAAAGTACGTAAAACGGTCTCCATATGTGCAGAGTTCATTGGCAGGGTTGGAATTTGTACCAAATAGGACATACCGCTACATTTGCTTAAAAAGGAAACTGATGCAGTCATCCCAGTCTGAATATAGATGACTATAGCTAGGCTACCCTATTTCATGAACTTGCTCGTGATAATCGTGTGACAATTATTTTATCTCACCTGGACTGAAATTGGAAACTTTACGAGGAGTAATTCATTTCTTTATTTGGACATGCAATATTTGCAGGACTGTCGGCGCTCTGGCAAAGGCGTACGGGGGCCAATATTTCTGGGAGGGCAAGATCAATTTTTCCCCGGAATACTAGCTGTAATTTATTCTTTTTGGCTGTCTCATTTTGCCCAATTGGAACAACTGTTTTTTCCCGACTCGGGAGGGCGAGTGCCCCCTATCCCCCCCCCCCCCCCCCTTATACGCCTATGCGCTCTGGCGCAAAATCGGCAGAGACCACTAAGGCGCTGGAAAAACGTTAAAGTGAGTGCTTGTCTGGGGCTACTTTTAGCGCCCACGGTAAGGCAATAGAATTTATGAACTCCTGCGCCCAGTCCCATTCCACAACTTCCACATTCAAGGCAGGCAGCGACATCGAGGTTAATCGAAAGCTGCTGTAGGTATACAAGTCAGCCCCTCCGGCCTTACCCAAGTTTTTTCAAAGAGGGAGTGATCACACCTTGCTAAGTGGGCTACGTGTAACACTGACCAAAAATAGTCTTTATCTTATTTCCTGGCTCTGCTATTTTGAATTTCCTTTACTAAATGCACAAGTAGCCTAATATTTAGGAGACGATCAGAGAATGTTACATGCAGGCGGGATAGTGGTTACTTTGAAAAACTGAAAGCAGCTCCAGACAATAAAAAACAGCTCCAGAATAAAAGTTGTCACAAGCTGTTTTTAGCTCCAGAAAGGAGAAGGTTATTTTCGAGCCCTGTATATAAGTCCTGAAATACTATAATGAAAGGTACTTCGAAAAGGGTAATAAGACGAAATTAGTGAGAATTAGCTGTTGTTCAAAATAAGTCGGGGGGGGGGGGGTGCTTGTGCTCAATAAAATGAGTAGGGACGAAGGCTGAAGTCAGAGCGACCTAAGAAAGGCCTATTGAAACTTTTTCTGAAACATGTAAAGTTCATGTATGAATGATTCTTGAATTTCCGCACCGAGTGACTCAGGCATTGGCATATTTTTCAGGGGGAGACACTGCAGTTGGTGGCAAAGCCCGTAGAAAGGAGAGAGGGAAGTCCCGCCCACTGCATTTTTCAACCGTACAATTTAAAAATAATCGTCGCTTTAATGCATTCTTATTGTTTCCTTTCCCAACGTGCTAAATTTCACTCTCCCCGGGCCCGTAGAAACTTTCTTTCCCCCTTCAGAAGGCATTTCTAAGCTGTTATGTAAACTGTTGAGGGTTCTTTTTCTTAAATTAAAATGTAAGTTACACTCACGCAATAAGTTGTGATGTCATTCTCGCACTACCCAAACAGCCTATACCATCCGTCCGTGTTTCTTCTTTTCCGAAAGCGGCCACCAGTCTGCACCTTGGGCCCTCGTATGCTCGTCGTCATAGCCTGTGATTGGGTCCCTCCGCGAAACTTGCTACACAATTAATTTTCCAAGGTTGCTTTAAACGTTAAAACATAACTCCATTTGCTATCCAAGTTCCCTGGTTCCCAACCGGTTCCAGGCAGTCGCCCCTTGGGTAAGAGGAGTTCCATCTTTCTGACTGACCAAATGGTTTGTGAGTTGACTTGCCGACCTATTATCGAACAATCGCAGAAGAATGCGGTTTTTTATGTTTTAAATGTTGGCATTTCCCATTTTTGTACAGACCCGTTATATCGCCCTCTTCATTTTGTCATGAAACACTCTTTAGTATGATAAAAGTGGAGGAAGTTATATAATTGATAGAAGTTGAAAAATGGAAAACAAATGCATCGGAATTCAAATGGAGGTATACGCACTGTCGTAGTTAGTGGCATACCAGGCATGGGGATGAGATCACAACAAATCTCTCCCCGGTCCCCTTCTGGAAATCCAATGACACGACAGAATAAAATGTCTTCTCTAAAATACTTCTTTTAAGCCACGATCAAGACAGAGATAAGAAAAGAAATCGTTGCGTGGTATAGCACGCACCTGTCAAATTTGTATTAGTTTGTGAAATGACCGATTCAGTAGGCTACACTGTTAAAAATACTGGGAAAATAACAGACTTTTTTCACTTCAATTCTCTGTTTTTCGTGTAAAGCATAAATATTCTGTTATTTATCAACATTTGCTTTTTCAACGTAAAAATCTGGTATTTTACATGATGGTTTGATTATTCCAAAAAACAAACATTTTTAGTTTTTGAAAAACTTCACTGTTAATTTGTGTACTTCAACAGACATGTCTGTCAAATTACAGAAGCTTTCGTAGTGTAACATATTTAGAACACAGAAAACTAGCTCCATTTATTATATTTATGAGATGATTTTATTTCATGATTAATTGAAACCCATATCAATTGTTGAGTAGGGATCGAACGGCGCTATTAGGCCTACGGTGGCAAGTTATTAAATTGCCGATTTCTCTGACCTGGAATAACATCGAGTGCCATCATGGCATCTCATGTCATAGGGTTACCTATAATAGCCTTACCCCAAGCACAAACCATAGAGTCATCTGCCCGCTGTATGCCGAGCGCCAATTGAAAAAAAAACACGTGTTTTTGAGCCACGAAGTAACTTTTTATGAACAAAAAAGCTTCTATGTCTTTGCAGTGTACGGGTATCAATAAATGTGTCATATATTGTTCAGCAATCAGGCTTTGAACATTTGTCCATATCATCCATAAGTAATAAGAGAAACATGTTGCACATGAACTTGTCTACAAGTGCATGATGGAAAAACACCATACGCCTACGGGGCAATTGTTACAGAAATTAGAATTACTCTGTTACAACTTGTCCCACTTTGCTACATCATACAGTAAATTTGTCATGTAGCAACTCTCCCAAGATTAATGTAACAACTTATTTAATGTATATGAACAGTGTTGAAATGTCACATGCATGGTTTGGGGTAACTTTCAGTTTTATGTTAGGGCCTGCATTTTTGAAAAGCAATTCCTGGTAACTTAAAAAGTGTTGTATGTGCCGCGTAACTTAACCTCCCCACTCGGTGTATCGGTTGTGTCATGTGTCTGAATGGACATTACCGTTTCAAGACTAAATATTCGTCCAGGAAACCATCATGATATACCAGCAGTTGCGTATCTGAGGTCACTTGTAGGGGGGGGGGACAAGACCATATTTTCCCGGTGGACCCCCCCCCAACATCCGATTCGCAAAAGCTTGACATATTACTCAGAGGCCGATAGTTATTCAAGTTTTTTTTCGGTTTTTAATAAGGAAACTATGTGAAGCTAGGCCATAGGCGTATAGGAGCATTTCAGTTTTGGGGCAAGCCCGACTGCGTTCAGGGTAAGTTAAGTGTTACCATTTTCTTAAAATATTAGACATAGGCCAGAATCTGAACTGTAAACGGCACAAGCTGAATTTTTTGACATTGTTTATCTCATGACCCAATATTCTTTATAAATGGAGGCCCCTCTGTGCGGTTCTTATAAATATCTCATGAGCTGACCGTTTTATGTAACTATAGCAGCCAACGAACTTTAATATTTCTCAATGGTTACTAGCATAGGCACAAACTTTCCCAGGGGCAGTGGAGTTTCACTCACAACTACGACGGAATTATTCACATATAGTGTCGATATCAACATACCAAATTCAATTTGTTTTCAAAATGACGCGAACTCTGTTCAGAGCTATGCAATCTTTAATCCTGGAATTATACCGGTTTTGCCGATATCACCTGTTCACAGAGGGTCAAATAATTTTATCTTCAAATGAAACACCACCAGCCTAATTAAAAGTGGCTATGGCTCTTGCCGCTCTCTCTGCTGTACCGAATAGCTTTGTTCCATGACATGTGTCAGTCACTCCTGACACATATAATCCAGAGTGATAGGGATTTAAGCGCGGATTACTGGACAGGCGATAAGCACACTTTTGTTCCCATTCTTCTCTGTAAGTGGCCTACACACTGGCTTTTTGCCTATGCGCGTGTTAGTTGCACCAAGGAGGTTCTACAAGGAGGTTCCTTGTAGAACCTCCTTGGTTGCACCAACATACTGTAGAGAAAGCCGACTGCATTGTTAAGCTCTTTTGAATATTGAGAGAATCAATTAGGCTAATTACTCACCGACTTGTCAATTGATAACCCAATAGGCTCAATGACCATTCAAAACGGTTCGCTCGTCAACAATGTAAAGAAAGTATACATCCGTCTAGATCACGGGCGACGATCCGGGGGGGGGGGGGGATGGGGGAGATATATCCCCCTCATGAAATTGGGTGGGGGTATACTGTACACTATATCCCTCCATGAAATCAACCCAGCAGATTCGAAAATTATGTAAAAAAGTTAAGTTAGTTATTAAGCTAAGGAAAATTCTTTATAGAATAGAAAAACTAAAAGATTACAAAAATTCCCGCCGTAAAATGTAACGTAAAACCGTTTTCTAGGAAATATGCTTCTCCAGTTGTCATAGAGTATCACTTTACAAAGCCTGGAAAGGGCCATTTCCGGCGATCTCGTGCGTATTTTTGGCCAAAATTTTCTTTGTACGCTCCGCGCCAACTAATGGTGGCGCTCCGCTTAGATAGTGCCACTGACTATACCCCCCCCCCCCACTTTCAAAGACGGATCGCCGCCCATGGTCTAGATCCATGGTTCTCAACCACGGGTACCAGCAGTGGCGTAACCAGTGGGGTGGACGGGGGGGGGCAACTTTCCCCCTACAATGAGTGTGTAGTGCACATTCTAGTTGGTAAAGTTGACTACCAATTTTCACTGCAATAGACTAACTTCCCATACCAGTTTGAGACAGTTTTGAAGAAAAAGGGTTACATCCGAACAGAGCTGTAAAAGCATGGTGATGTGTAGATATAGGCATGAAAACATTCGTGGCCAGAGGTTTTTCGGAGGATATGTTGTATTATATCCCCCAACCCATATCCATGGGGACATGATCTCCGCCCATGAAAATGATCAAACTCTCGAGAGAAACATTATATTTAAATCCGAGTAAGTACTTTTTTTCTCTCATACATAATAGTTTCTTTCTTACTATTGATACTGCATTACGATGTTCGCAATTTTATATAGCTTTGTACCGAAATAACTGAAATTTACCTGAAGTCATAACGGAACAGGATAACATAGAAAAAACGGTCCAGATTGACTGAAAAGAAATCACAACCTACAAATTCGCCAATAAAATCGACTACATTCAGATTCTTATTATTAATTGGAACATAGGCTATTATGCCTGACGACCTACAACAATCACGTCATGTTTTTCTAAACAGGGGTGTGAGTGGGATCTTTCAAAAAAAGAGGAAGAGAGTTGAAGCTTATCAACAATTCCCCGTCCTGGGGGAGGGGTCTAAGGGGAGGGGTGACCCCCTCCCCTTTGGAATATTTTTTGGGTTTTTGAGGGTCCTCAGACTAAAACAAAAATGCTTATTTTTCTCCTCCTTCCATACGGCGTCCCAAACTTCGCGCTCGGAACACCTTCCTCACCTGTACCCCTAGCTACGCCACTGATAGGCTCACGCAAATGCTAGCTGATACTCCTCCATCCCTGAACAATTCAGCTTACAATTCCCATTTCAGGGGGGAAGGGCATCAACTTCAGAGTTCTTTACCTCATGGGAAAACTTGTTTCATGACGATAATTCGCTAATTTACAGTAAACCTAAAAATGTGATTAAAACATTACATTGGCTGATCAAGGAACGCGTGCAGGGCGTGATAATTGATCTTCAGCGAGGGGCGAATGTGATACCACTGCCAAAAAATGTTTTGAAAAGAATTGATTCAACTTAGTTTCTTTTTCAATATTTTCAAAACATGATGTAAACCCTGTCTGCACTGTGCAACCAACCGAAAAGAAGCATTTGGATTTGTTGCCAATGGATGTTAGGAAATGTTCTGGGAATGTTTTCTTTTTTAATTACCTACGCTAGGCCTATATTCAACACAATTCCAATGAAATCTTACATTTACAATACAAGTGATACTTTATAGGCTATGTATATTGGTCACTCTTTGGTTTTCAGTCATATCTATCGGTTAATTAGTACCACAAGACCTTAGAAACTTCAAGGCATCTTTATACATTTCCAAATACATTTTCCTTGGCCGGTCTTTTCCTGCTCAGTAGGCCGGTCTTTATTTCTCAGCCGGTCTTTGATGCGCTTTACCGGTCTTTATTTCCTAGCCGTGCTTAGCCGGGCTTACTTTAGTATGACCGAACATCGCGATTGTGTCAACTTGCTCTGTGGAGAAAAAAAGTGCCAGGATTATTTTAGGCTCTGTGTTATAACTTGAGGAAGGTCTTTAACTTAACATAACCTTAAACCAAGGAAAGAATGCTTAAAGCGTCAGGTACGGTTGCTCACACCAGTGTTTACTTTGCTTGAATGATGAATAGAACTAGGCCTAGCCTATGCTCATGAAGGCTATGCCTATATACTGTAGAGCAGTACGGTAGGCTAGCGGCATCCTAAAATTTAGCAGGTCTAACGTTAGGCCTAGGTCTTCTTTCAAATGCAGCACAAACGCCAGACAAGGCTATCCCGTGCTGTTGAACTAGGGCTAAGGGAGTCGGATGAATAGAATAAACTAGCTACAACGATTTTGATCAAGGGCTAAGAGCTGGTTTTTAAAGCTGTCCACTGATGGGGCCAGGGTCCGCCTTAAGGATTTTGTTTTGTATAGCAAAACTGCCATGCATTTTTTATTTTGTATAGCAATTTACAAACTTTGCATAGCAGATTTGTTGTTGGCCAAAAAGTAATCCATATCTGTTTAAGAAACATGTCGATCTCCAGGGTTTTCCCTGGGTTTAGAATTGAACGTCGCGGCTCTGCCGCGTCCGACGTGGATCGCCGGCCTGGGGGTGGGGTATAAGGGGAGGGGGTGTCCCCCTCCCCTTTTCGAAATTTTTTGAATTTTAGATGTGTCTAAGAGCAAAATAGTGGCACTTTTGAGGCGAATTAGTCTACTGAATTTGTTTAAGTTTCTGCCAAAATATTCACCATTGGTGCTCACAAACTCGTAATATTTTAACCTCTCCAAATGATAGCGATCATTGGCTATTTTTAGTAGTTACCGCAATTTCTAATGCAGCACAGTTCTGGTACGTCAGAGCGCACACAGTACCTTACTACTGTACCCGAGTAGGGTTTTTAGCCTTTCCCTTTTGATCTTCGCGAAATAGCATGGTTATTGCAACTAACAAAATGTATTTACCCCCATCTCATTCACGATTATGTTGAAATGAAGTTGCTTTTGTCTGTTTCGTACCATGCTTTTGTTACATTGCATTTTTCACCAGAAACAAGCCCCGCGATGCGTGTTTCTAACATCAAGCGCCCCTATACTAGATAACGAAACAACATAGGCCTACTATACTGTATAATAGCCTAGCCTATCTCTAGAAATGAACGTCGAAAGACAGCTCATAAATTTTTGCACGCAGTGCGTGTGGATGAGTAACGTTCCAAAACTAAGGCCCAGAAGTATCGCGAAAGACCGACTAGAAATTTAACACGTATCTTTGCCGTATAAACACATACCCAAATGGATATACGGCACGTGGCTCGACTTTCGATGTTGCTAGATTTCATACTTGTCAAGTTATCACTAACATTAACATGACATGATTTCATGATCTAAAGAAGTAAATTTTGGTGATACAGTTATGTCTACATAAGGTATGCACTTATTACAACCACAATAATATTCTTTTGACTCGAATCAGTCGCCAAAACTTCGTATTTTTGGTGGAGAAACTTTTTTCTGAAGCAAAATTCACTCCATCAGATTTAAAATCGTACAAATTCTTTCAAGGTGTATTTTGAGCTGTGTGCACGAAAAAAATCTTCTTTCCTGTTACTTCTATCCTGGTACTACCTTACATACTAAAATGATTCCTATCTCAATATTGCTCGTAATTTTTTATTGCTATTCAAACTACTTGCAAAAGTTTTACGTCCAAAGTTGCCTAAATATATGGCAAAATAAGAGCAAAATATTTTCCCAGTATTTTGAGTACCCCCCATTTGCGAAAAATGGAACTTGCCAAAGTCACGTGCTAACTACAGCAAAGAGAGCACTCAGGCAGCGAACGAACGAACGTTCGTACGTACACAGTGTCTGCCGTATCTTACCGTACATTTTTAACGGTGCTGTGCGGGTGAAATCTCGGCTAGGAGATGCATTAGAAAGTTTTTTACTGTCATTATCACGAAGGTGGATTTTTCATAAGAGTAACAAGAAAACAGTTTACGAGAAATTTGATCACATGGTTGAGGAACATTACAGTACAGAAGTTGCAGTGACAAACTGGATGTTATTTTTTGGTTCCGATGCACACGTTACGGCACACTTGAACACAAAGCCACAGCAGGTAGTGATAGGACGTGTTTAAAATTTGTACTAACTGCACTAAAATATGGTCAAATTATTAATTCCCGTCTGATTTCTAAACTCACGATGTTAAGAACCAACGGCACATTGTAGATATAGAAAACGTGACGTATTGTTTTCAACAGATCGATCCGACCAGAGATAAGGGGCCGATGGGTGGAGTCTTGAATTGTATGTGCATACCATGCACTAAACTTAAGCTAGATGTTGCAAGGTTTACGGTCGGGTACCCGACGGGTAATGCTTTTTGGGTACCCGGGTACGAATTTTCTACCCAGTTTCGACACAAAAAATGTGTTCATATTGTGAGGATTTGAAACCAGCAAGATGCGTAAGTTGAGTAGATTGTTTGGCGGCCCTGATAATGCAAAGTTACGTATTTTTACAAAGGACACGTTATCAATAATATTGTCGGTCAAATGCTGATATTTCATTCATACGTTGGGTTGAAAATTCTGAGACACAAGCCCCGCCTATAACCTGCCAAACGGGGCATTTGGTTTTGGCTTTGCAAGTTGCGTCCACAGAATTATAATACCTGTGGTTGCGTCTCACGGTATAGTTTACTCGACTGCTCACGTTGGAATGTACATAATCATTACCAAATAATGACATGTAAATTTAAACTTGAGGGTACATATTCAATACCTGGTACGAAGGTTTAGCGATGTCACGACAGTCAACGTGATAAGAGTGCAAGGTTGGCAGTGCAGCTGAGTGAGAGTTACGAGATTGGTAATGCAGTTCTAAGTTTGGAGTTGCATTCCGAGGCGGGGCTTTATTTTTTGTGACCATGAAGATATGAAACAGGGGATTTTCAAAGGGTTGGGCGGGTCAGCTGGTTGAGGTGTTCAATTGTTCACCAGGTTTGTGTTGGAAGGCGAATCTCGCCAGTGTTCATCCACGCTCACTCTGCATATTCCGACCTCGAAATGTTTACATGTGGTATTACGAGTGCAGCCAATATAGATTGTTCGCCGAGCGGGCAACGTGTGAATGAAAGAGGGCTTGCTGAACTCCGTGTACGTGTGTGGCATGCATACATACCGAACGCTTAGCTTTCTGTTTGCATCTTGAGACTTGCGTGTATGACTGTGGGTACATATGAGCACGAAAGTATTACCGCGAAGGTAGTACTTCATGGCTCGTAATTTTGCCGTGGCAAGGTTTCGGAAATAAGCTTGTGGTTTCACTGCACATTGTATTAACAAAAAGGCGATCGTTGACAATGTTTAAGTAACATTTTTTCAGGGTACCGGAGGAAATTTTGAACATCGCGGCTGTTTTTTGAACGTCGCGGTCTTCCTGTTTTTGAAGTTTGAACGTCGCGGGCCGCGACGTTCAAAAGGCCCAGGGAAAACCCTGATCTCAGTAAACATATTTTCGTAATTGACGCAACTTATTTTGAACTTTGAAAAGGTTGAACGACCGGTGGTTTACACAGTGCCAAATTCAACCAAACGATTAAGTGGATTACCAGCTTGGCTCGAATGGAGAATCCGTGCCCGGAAGTAACGTACGTGATACGCATAGGTATAGGGTTAGGGTTAGGTATAGGGTTAGATACCGTACGTTAGTAGGCATACGGATAGGGTACGCATACGCATAGGGATAGGGTTACATACATAGCAGGCATACGGATAGCATACGGATAGGGATAGGGTTATACATATGGTACGCATAGAGATAAGGTTAGGGTTATACCCGTAGGGATATACGTAGAGAATACTTATACATGTATAATTATAGCCTACTTATACATCTGTAAGTACTTATAATATTTAAAACCGTTTGCCGGCAGCTCGGCACGCAGCGCTATCGGTTAGGGCATAGGATCGCTATACTGAGATTTATACCGCGTTCGTATTCTTGCAATGTTCCGCGTTCAAATCCCACTGTTGCTTTCTGTTGAACAGCTTGTCTTGTCACGTTACTGTTGGTTCTTTTAGAACTTAACTTGTCACTGATCTTTTGTAAGTTTTAAGTTATAATTTACGCAACTTCCGGTCACGGATTCTCCATTCGCACCACCAGCTTTAAAGTTACAAGTGATGGTCAACATTTTTTCTATCCCATGTTTTGCTCTGATATCTTTTCATTGAAATTTGTTTATTTGCCAAATTACCAAATGAGGCTTCGAAAATAAACTGTCGTAAGTTGGTGACTCTTCATTCACAGCATACAACTCCGTTATTCTTACCAGCTAATTCCCTCCAAAACAAAATACAATGCCTTTAATCCTGTTTGTAGCAGTAGCCCAAATCTGCTTATTACTACATCATAGGGCTAGCCTATACAAACTGATTCACACTGTCTCAGTTTACTTTTTAGACCATAATTGTAGCCCAAGTCTCTCACAAAATGTACAGTAAAACACAAATACAGATACGCCAAGAATAAGTGTGCGTGTTCGCTTCGGTCACGCTCCGGTCTATTCAGTGTACAATAGAACCGCTAGGTACCTCGCTCTTTCAATGCGGATTATCGGCAACCCGGTAAACCGAGGTGCCTTTGTGCCAGTGTTAACAGAAGTCCCATTGTGTGTCCGTAATTCGCTGTAGCAAGAAATCTTCTCTTGTGGGGAAAAGCAATTATCAATTTCCTGTGAAAGCCTGCCTGCACACAATCGTACTTTCTGATTGAATACAGTACGTATACGCTTGCGACCATCCGCAAATCCCCCCGAACGCTTTCCGTGTTGGAACGATTTTTTTTTTTGAAGTTCGAAAAAGTTTTCGAACGTTCCGAAAAATTGTCAATAACATGACCTTTGAAAATTATATTATTTAGCGTGAAACTTCATGAGTCTTTTATATATACAAAGTAAAGTAAAGGGAAGGGCCGCAGTTTACTTTGAATTTCCCTTTGCAATGATTAATAAATTTCGTAAGTTTAGAAAGAAATACCTAGAACGTTCCCAAAGTTTCGTACCTTCCGTCAAAAAGATTGCGTTCGGAAAAATTCTTGTGCGTTTGCAAGTTCTTTCCGTAACTGAGTTTTTGTCACGATAAACTGTTCTCCTATCACCATATAACTTATATCGCTCAATAGAGCGATATTGACTTGAAAATCAGCCCGAGTTTTGTACTCCGATAAAAGTTGTTTGTCGATGTGACGTCATGAAATAATTAGTTTACATTTCATTTTCGTAGTCCTCTGATATCATGCATTTACACAGGTTGGCAGATTTTTGGCGGTTTCTGACCAGAGATGGAGAAGATTTTAACTAAAACTCATGAAAATCGGGACATAATCCTATCCGAAATCACTGTAGTGGGACCCGCGTTCTAGTCTGAAACTTCATGAGTATGGAAAAAAGGAGGGCCGCAATTTTCTTTCGAATTTCTCTTTGCAATTATAAATACATTTCGTAAGTTTGGAAAGAAAAAGATCTGGTTGAACGTTCCAAATCTTTTCGTACGTATTCCCACATGTTCGGAAATATTGTTGCACGTTTGCGAATCCTTCCCGTAACGGAACAATTTTTTTTCAAACCTTCGATTTTTTTTTTTTTTTTTTTTTTTTGCACATTCCAAAAAAAAATCAATTGCGTGACCTTTGAAAATTATATCTGTTAGCCTGAAGTCCTGAAACTTTTTGAGTCTTTCATATACAAAGGAAGACAAAGGGAGGGCCGCCAAGTCCATAAAATTGAACCATTCTGTTTTCTACCAAAAAATAATCAGGGAGAATGCCATTGCAATAGTATCACAGCTTACTTCCTGCATCCTCCGATGTTCCGGTACAATACAAAGGCCTTGCCGCATTTTGTTTTTCATTCACATAGAATATGTACCCTCTACTCAGCAATTGCTAAAATTTCAAATCTTACCTACAAGGGTAAAACCGTTGAAGTCCGATTCCTTAATAGAAAAAAATTAATCCAATTATAGTCCATTCAGTGGGAGAGAATGAAGTTGGAAATGTCAGAATGTAAGACAGTACATCCCCCTATCATTCTTTGCCCAGATCTCGGTAAAATTCACCAGCTAACACGATCCCGAATTTTAACACGGCCCTTGGGGAACCGTATAACATTGTCATTTAGTACTGTCACACGCTGTATAGCCTACGCATATTTGCATGGGCCTAAAACTGCACCGCGCTAATATGTACATAGGGCCCTGCCACATGTTTCACGTTATTATTATGTGAGCCACCTCAAATACCTTGGGAAAATCAAATGCAGCTAGCTGCCTTAATTACGTGAAATATCCAATCGCCGCTGTGGGTTTTGATACTCATTCATTCATAAGGGCCACCGCCCATTTTTGCGTAACCTTTTTTGGAAGTCGTAGCCATTTGGTTGGCCTTAACAGTTACGTGACGTCACACATCTCTCCGGATGTTTTTCAAACTTTTGCAGACGGCGCCATCTTGTTTTTCAAAAATAAGCGATATTTCGCTCGATACTAAACTCTTACCGAAAACTTTTCACAAGATCGGACTTCTTCTACACCCATGAATAAGATAAGGTACAAAATTTAGCTTGTAAAGGTTGATTTTGCTGAAAATCTGCATACTGAATTTTGGCCAGGCTATGACAGCATGTTCGCAACGCACGTAGAGCGACACGATACCCATGTGAAATTGACTTCGTTAGGTTATGTACTGTACATTACACGACTATCAGGCCTACACGCGGAAGCGACAGTACTGAGTGCTGTATGTTTTCAAGAGGTGGGTGTTGCCCAGTAGGGCGGGATTTAGCAGTTGTTCGTTTACGGTAAACCTTCACGTGGATTGGTAGCAGCCAATGGAAATTGTACACGGGTTAATCCGTGAAAAATAGCTGATAGTCCAATGATGTCACTAGCAAAGGAATGTACAGAACGTTGTATGCAAATAAGCTGGGGCCCTTGCAAGGTGCCTGGGGAATTCTTGAGTCGAACTGCGAAGGTTTTCTCATGGAATTTAACACACTAATGCATTACTGTATCTGTGGTCTACATTTCCTATGTAGCAGCGAGCTAGCCAGGAAGGTAAAGCGAATATGTGTGCTGCATGGGGCTATCAAATGAAAGATACGTAGTACAACGAACGATGGGCTGAAAAATAAGACAATGCAGTGGGTTTTAGTTTCATTAAAATGCAAGTCTACTGATTATCTATTAAAGGGTCATGCGGCACCGTATTGCTACTGAAAATTATTTGCCGTTCTTTGAACGTAAAGGTATGGAATATTTCATCTATGGCCGTTTAAAAGACACAGACACATCGCTTTTTTATATGCTCTCAAGACAAATAAATATACGGAGGAAAGCGTCACTCGTTTCACCAACTAGGAAATAATAGGATATATTCAAAGAATGGACGGCTTAGCCTACTACTTTTCATATGCTCTTCGAGGTAAGAGAATTTTCTGCAAACTAGAAATTATGGGAACACTGGATTGGGGGCAACTGCTACAAAGAGGCCCCATCCAACACAAAAACTTGTACGGTTACTGAGAACGGGTGGGGTGGGGGAAAGCTGGGCCACTCCCAACAGATGCCAAACCTAATTCTTGGGACGATTTGCTGCATCGCATAAGTGTTGAAATAAGCTGTTTACTGCGAGGATATAGAACGACCTTATCAGTAAAATCGGCAATTTCTTCTAGTTAATCCAGTTGTACCATAGTGTTTTTTTTTCAAACAGCATTGGAAAAATGGAATTAATAAATCGGAATTTCTACAAAGAAAAAAGTTGTCCCCACATCGTGCTGCGTTCAGCGATCGGTCTTTATTCTAAAAAAGTTGATCAAAGTAATAACGCAGCCTTACAGGGAAGACAATTGCAAAACTTTACTGTGAGTGTAGTATTATCAAACGTATACAGTAAGTTGTGCCGTTTTGCTATAAAACTGTAATTTGTTGTGTGTATGTGACGGCTGTGTCTTTGAATGAACAGGCCTGAGTAACTACGCTACTGTACCTAGGCCTAAAACTTCACAAACCCGTAAGCCTAAACCAGGACGGTTCAGTGACGTACAGTACTAGGAATAGTCCGAGCGTTTCCAAACTCTGTCAGCACATGCTAACCATCGGATAACAACCCTCTGCGCTATTAACGAAGGCCTAGTGATAAACATTTCTTATCGATTACACAGGAAGTCTGATCAATGAAACCTGACGATGCAGCTATTGTGTTACGCTCCTCATTGTAAAGAATTTCATTGGTGAAATCTTTTGTGTAGGCTGTTACTTGACTTATCAGATTACTCCTATTCAAACCGCCCAAAACCATGAGCCGCAGATTTCAGTGAAACAACGTCGACAAAAGCGTGGTAAACTGTGGGTTTTCAGCGGTTGGTATCTAGCGCTCCGGTCGGTTTTTTACGTTTATTCCTGGCGCATCTGTACCTAGATGCCCTCAAATGCAGTTACTTGGGTATTTCACACCATCCTACCGTGTATTACCTATACATAAGCAGAAAGTGTAGGCTCACACGTGTTTAGTTTCATACAGCAGTACGTAATGTATGCACGCACTACAAATTCGATTCCTAGTAAATATGTTTCATGCTAGCTGTGCACAAATCAATTTAAGGAACGATCGAATACAAAATCGAGTGTGTCAATCTTTCTTACACAACTCATGGGGCCATGTTCGTAAAATGCATAAATACAAGGCACACTTTTATATCACACAAAATTAACATGTGTTAAAGCACTCACCATTGCTACCGCGCAAACTGTGAGGTAACAACTGGAAATTTAGCAGTAAAAGCAGCGATCAAAAAAATTCTGTAGGCTCCCCGCACCATGCCTAATGTTCTTGCGTTGTAAGTCAACTTCTCAACAGAGCAGGTGCATAGCCTAACGTATGGGTGTTTGCATACAGTTACAGACCTATACATGCACTGACTTTACTGTGCTTTCATCGGGTGTTTCACTTGAACGTTTGTACAGAACACAGACATGGCCAAAAGTATCGGTGTTTGCGTACATTTCGGCCCTATACCAAACGTACTATTAATGGCTGCGAATTCGACATTCAGTATACAGTAGTGCATTGATAATTTGGATGAATAAAATATAAATCTGTGAAATAATCACAAAATCTCCACGTACAGGTTTAAAAAGCTTGTGCATATTGCGAACATTGTTGTGCATGCATGGTGAAAAGAGCCGGTAAAGCATTACACGGTTTATACCAAATGTGCGGATATCGTTCAACGGTAAACAAACGTTTATTCGGGCTGTTTAACGCTTACAAGATTAAACGGAAACTGACAGCCCTGGAATCATTGAATTATGAAAAACTCAAACAGGGAATTGATTCCTTTTAATGATAGTATTTAGGATGGAATTGAAATGTTAAAATTTAATAGGTGTGCAACGAAGTCAAGTCAAATCGTTGTGTGGATGTCAGAATGCTTGTATCCTACCTGTACAAATAACTTCAAATGATTTGCGGGTTTGTGTCGCAAATCTGCGAGGCATTAAAATTTTTTTATCGCTACTGTGCTTCAATTGCATCGCAAACTGCGATGCGATACCGGCTATTGCGGACCCTGGATGGGGCACAGCGAGCCTGTTCCGGTAATAGGTTCCAGCTAGGGATAGTTCTTGGATAGAGAGATTTCTGATAGCAAAGCTTGTTAGTGGAGGGATAATGGTATAGATACCTTCCACTAGTACGACGGGTAGTCCATCGATTAAGATTTGAAGGGTCAATAAGATGATTCCTTACATTACTTGGAAGTAATCCATGCATTTCTTTACAGGCCCTACATAACAACAAGACAAGCCCTAAATCGTCGAGTTTCAAGGCTGTCCCATTTAAGATCTTTAATCATCTCAGAAACACTTGATTGGCGACTGTAGTTGTTAAAGATGAATCTGGCAGCACGCCTCTGGACATTTTCTATAGAATTCTTTTCGGATTGGGTATAGGGGTCCCATACCGTACTACAATAATCGAGAATGGGTCGAACAAGAGCAAAGTACGCTGCAGTCTTAGTATCTTTATCACAGTGCGAGAAGTTTCACCTCAATAGGCCTAAGGTCCGGTTTGCTTTGGATACAGTTTGGTTAATGTGTCTTTTCCAGTTCATACTAGAAGAGAGTTCAACTCGTAGGTACAGTAAGGGTGGTGATTAACCTGCTCTAAAGTATGATTACCCATTTGGTAAAAATATGGATTTGGATTTGCTTTATGGGAGACTCTCATAGTAAAACACTTCGATTTATTAAACCCCATCTGCCAGATTGATTCCCACTGACACAAATTGTCAACATCATGTTGAAGAATTTTTGTGTCCTCTGTGTTCTTTATTTCACGATCAGGATACAGTCATCGGCAAATAACCTGATGCTTGATTGAATATTTGCCGGCAAGTCGTTAATATAGACTAAAAAGAGTAAGGGTCCCAAGACAGTGCCCTGAGGGACACCAAAAATGACTTTAGATTTGTCTGAAGACGTTCCATCAATTAGCACCCTCTGGTAACGGTTAGTTAGGAATTTATCAATCCAATTTAAGATGTTATTTCGGATTCCATTAATCACAATTGCCCGCAGTTTTAATTTATACTATTGGCAACATAATGACTGTAGGCCTAATTAGCCTGCTGTATGTTAATCCTTGGCTTGGACAGGACTGGTACTACTACTAGTACTAGGCCTAGGCCTACTACGTTTTAACAGATGGTAAAACCAACTTCGTACTAGGGCCTGCTAGCCTACTACTACTGGCTTTGTCCTGCCCGGGACTGGAAAGTTTGCATTTTGCGCAGGTAAGTAACTTGTTATTATATTTCTTGCCCGATGTGCAGCCATGGGCCAAATTCACAGACCTCTGCGCAGTCAAATGTTGGTCAGGTCCACAGGCAGTCCTAGCATTATATAGTTAATACCCTATAGGCCTAGGCTATATCGGGTAGCTCACTTCACGGCCGTTCAGTACCAGCTTTGCCTAGCCTAACTGAATCATTGTTTTCATGCCTTATTCTCCATTTTACCTCTTTTCAATACACACAAATGTTCCAGTCGTGTGTTCCAATCACTTGAGTAGCATAATGATTCATTTTGACAAAAATGTCTTCAAAAAAAGAAACATTTCTCCCCCAAAATTTGGTTTCCACACGATTACGTTCAGTCGTCAAGATGGTGACGTCACATTACTTTAACGGAGTTCCCCCCCCCCCCCCCCTTTGAAATTCGGTCCTCCCATTGGATGGTTTGGCCTCTCAACATGAGAGCATAACTACGACATGACAGTTATCCAAAGATAAATAAAGGTTCAAAGTAATTCTCAGGTTTGACTTTGAGGCCATTGTAAGAAGCTAGTTAGCCTAGCCTAAGTGTTTTGCAAGGCTTAACATTAGCAAGTTTAGCTTCTCTCATAGAGTTGTCAACGAAAGGAATACAGTAGTCCGCCAAAGTGGGTAGTTAAGTCCACATCTGTACACTGCTTAAAGGTTAACATTGACAAGTTCTTCCATGACTGTGGTAGAATCTATTAATTGTACTGGGCTCATTTGGTGTTGGTTGGTTGGTTGTTTTCAGTTAAGGTTATATGGACTTCAAGGCATCTTATACTGTAGGGCCTTAGCCGTCCTTTGCCCTTTAACCTGTTATGTTAAGGCTATTAAGAGAGCCCGATGACTGAACGTGATCATGTGGAAACTAATTTTTTGCAGAGAAATGTTTCTTTTTTGAAGACAATTTTGGTCCAAATGAATCATGAAACTACTCAAGTGATTGGAACATTCACGTGTATTGAAAAAAGGTCCTGTAAAATAGAGAATAAGGCTTAAAAGTTGTGATTCAGTTAGGCTGTTACCGAAGTTGTACCGAAAGACTGTGAAGTGCACTACCTTTCCATTATTGATTCCCTGCTGGAGGCAGGCAAGGAATCTATGCGATGGTGATGTCGTGTGTGTGTATGTGACGCTTAGCTTGCAAACACGATATCTCCAGTTAGCAATGACCGACACTTTTCATATTTGGTATATAGATTCGTCATGTTGAGTGAAAAAACCCTATTGTTTTTGGTGGAGGTCAAAGGTCATTTGAGGTCACCAGAGATTAAAAGCCCAAAACCTTGTAAACACGATATCTCAAGATAGCAATGACCGACACTTTTCATATTTCATATACAAATTTTTCATGTCAAGAGGAAGATCCCTATTGTTTTTGGTAGAGGTCAAAGGTCCTCTGAGGTCACTGGAGGTTAAGCTGCGAAAACCTCATAAACGGCTTGTAAACACGATATCTCAAGATAGCAATGACCGACACTTCATATTTGGTATATAGATTTGACATGTTGAGAGGAAGAATCCTAAGTTTTTGGTAAAGGTCAAACATCATTTGAGGTCACCGGAAGTAAAAGACTGAAAACCTTGTAATCACGATTTCTCAAGATAGGAGTGAAGGACACTTTTCATATTTGGTATACAGTTTGCCGTGTGAGGAGGAAGAACCGTTTTGTTTTTGGATGGAGGTTAAAGGTCATTTGAGGTCACCAGAGGTCAAAAGCCAGAAAACCTTGTAAACACAATATCTCAAGATAGCAAAGACCGACACTTCATATTTGGTACAGTATACAGATTTGTCATGTCAAGAGGAAGAACCCTATTGATTTTGGTAGAGGTCAAAGGTCATCTGAGGTCACTGGAGGTTAAGCTGCGAAAACCTCATAAA
This sequence comes from Holothuria leucospilota, assembly GCA_029531755.1. Lineage (NCBI taxonomy): Eukaryota > Metazoa > Echinodermata > Holothuroidea > Aspidochirotida > Holothuriidae > Holothuria > Holothuria leucospilota. Next base: position 10,729,878 of record CM055966.1, on the reverse strand, counting down.
CGGCTTGTAAACACGATATCCCAAGGTGGCATATGTGGTATATAGATTTTTCGTGTTGAGAAGAAGAACCGTTTAGTTTGTGGTAGAGGTCAAAGGTCATCTGAGGTCACCGGAGGTAAAACTGCAAAAACCTTGTAAATCACTTGTAATCATGATATATCAAGATAACTATGATAGACACTTTTCATATTTGGTATGTAGATTTGTCATGTGGAGAGGAAGAAACCTATTGATTTTGGTGAAGGTCAAATGTCATTTGAGGTGTCAGGAGGTCAAAGACTGAAAATCATGATATCTCAAGGTAGGAATGAAGAACACTTCATACATGGTATATTGATTTGTCATGTTGAGAGAAAGAACCCAATTATTTCTGGTAGAGGGCAAAGGTCATCTGAGGTCACTGGAGGTCAAAAACAATATTTTCCCAGAATTCCCAATATCATCATATATGGGGTCACCAGAGGTCAAAAAGCAAAATTTCCCAAGAATTCCTTAGATTGTCATATGGGGTCACCAGAAGTCAAAAAGCAAACTTTCCCAACAATTTACAAGATTGTCATGGCATCACCAGGTGTAATAAAGCAAGAATTCCCAAGTGTCATCTGGAGTCTCTAAAGGTCAGAAAGCAAAATTTCTCAAGAATTCCCAAGATCATCATCTGGGGTCACTAAAGGTCAAAAAGCAAAATGTCCCAAGAATTCCCAAGATTGTCATCTGGGGTCACCAGAGGTCAAAAAGCAAAATTTCCCAAGAATTTTCAAGATCCAAGATCCATTGGAGGTCAGAGGTCATTTGAAGTCATCAGAGGTCAAAGACCAAATGCTTTGAAAAACAAGATATTTCAAGACAGGGGTGTTGGATACTTGTAATACTTGTGAATTTGAGGGATAAACCTCAGTGCAACAAAGCATCCCCATTAGGCAAGGAATCACTAAGCCTTTGGGCTTTCTGGTTATATATATATATATAGGGTATTTACTCTAGAAGGCTAGGACTGCCTGTGGTCAGGTCTTGCTGCCATAAGGGCACTGTGGGGCAGTGAGTTTTGTGTTAGCTTTGCATTAGCTTTTAGGTAGGCCTGGGCTTACTTTTTGCCTCGTAGCATCATGCCCGCAGCCAATTTGCATCACATGTGGGGCCAGGTGCCAAACCACACAGCAAGCTGCGCAGACCAGATCTTGTGCACACAAGCAAGGCAAACTTTCCAGTCTGGGTCCTGCCTTGGCCAAGTTGGCCTAGCCTAAGCTACACAAAATTTTCAGCTATTATTACTTTATATAAACCAGTCTGCTAGTAGATTGGCATTCCTCACAGCTTCAAGAATCCACCAATGATTACCATAGTCTCCATGAAAGGTCATTGTCATTGCATCTAGGGTATGCTTTTTGACCAGGCTTAATTGAAGTGGAGGCGAACAAGAAACAAGAAGGTGAAATTTGGAGGTAAAAGTGGGCCTTAACACTAAGTAAGCTACACAATTTTAGAGTGCTCATTCATCACATGGCCTACTTATGTGTAAAAACTTTTGACCAGGGTAGCATGCAGAAGGGATAGCCTACAGTATGTCATGAAGGCTTCATTACAGTAAATTGGCTTTCAGGCCATTGCACCTGTGGGTGAAGTTATTGAATTGATTTTGACGCTCTTTGGTGGCAGTTACCTTTAGTGGTAATTGCTCCCTTAGAAATCCTGTTTCATCCACATTAAAGAGCCTTTGGGGATGTTCCTTAAGGCCATACTTGCCTGCACCATCTCTGAAGCTAGTGTATTTTGGTCACACCATAGCCACACCATGACTGCTTGAGAATGTGGTCACCAAGTTTCCTTTCCTTTGTTTTACTATATGTTTGTTGTCCCCCATTTTCCACTTAACTGGTTTTACTGCTAGTTTTGTCTTGGGAGGGCTGAATACAGTGTAGGAAACATTAGCATTTAGAGCTACTGTCCTAATAGAAAACCATTTCTTAGAATTTTATGGGCTCAAAAGCTTGGTGTAGATTTTCTTTTGGATATCACTTTGGGAAATGTGAATAATTCACCCTCCAAGGGTTTGTCTGAAAGTGGACATGGATTACAGGTAGAGCTATCTAGAAATGGGACATTAAGGAAGAAATAAATATTCTGTTGAATCTTTAACAAAAGTTAAATGTCTCAAGCTCTTCCCTTTCCATATCAAAGACTGCATTTTCTTCCCATTGACAAACAAAATGAAACATTTCATTGCAGTCATGCTGTACCAATATTATAACGCCTTTTAAAGACTGTACAAAGTTTCTTCCCATTTTACCCACAGTGCAACATCTTGGACCGTCGCAATCCTTACACAGTACTATGGTTCAAACTTCGAAGACAAATTAAGTAATTCAAAGGAACTTTTGGGGGAGTTTTTGAAATTCTCTGTGTGCATTTTTGAGAATACCTACAGAGCTACAGGTTGTGGCTACTGTGGGCAGCACTGGGAGATGTCAGCCAGGAAGTTCTTTAGTGTTGTATTGTGGGCCAATCGCTCCTGCCCTTTAGTATAAATCAGACTGCTGTGACTTGGATGCCCCATTGGAATTGAGATCACATTTGAAGGTCATTTGATGGGAATGTAAGACCTGACCTTGACATCTTATCAGAGGACAAACAAAGAATGTGATGTACACTGTAATGAGTTACAGGCTTACTTCAGCTGAGGGCGCACTTTGATTTCTGTGGTTGTGTGATGCCATATGCATAGTCTATTTTGAAATTACTACTCCAAAAGTGCCAAAAGAAAGTAGCACAAGTAATTGGCTTCCTGGGATTAGATTTCCGATTATCTACTTTAAGAATCTGTTAAAGGAAGGGTTTAAGCAAAAAATTAATTTTCATATGTGAAAGTTAGATGAGTTTACAGAAAAAATAACGGCCCAGGTTCCAACCATTTGGTTCAAGTCGAGACGGCCACAGCCTTTTTTCCAGTTGTGGCTCACTGGCTTGTTTTCTCTTACTCCATTGCTTATGCGGAGCATCATGCACAACGGCAGAAGGTTCCATTTTTAAAGTCTTTGGTATGACTCGACCTGCAAATCGAACCCAGGCCGTCCGCGTGAGAGGCAGATACTCTACCACTAGACCAAACCGCGTATATGTGAAAGAGGAACCAAATCTATGCAATTTGGTGAAACTTTCATTGAAATGGGACATGTAGTGCTCAAGATATCAGCAAATGAAGTAACTACATTTGTAACCCAAAGTGAGTTTGAGGCAAGCAGGGATCAGTGATTTCACTGACCGGGCACCAGGGTCAATGACGCACAACTTTTGATTTTGACGCACAGGCACAAAACCTCTGGGGTCAAACTGAAGCACAGCTTTTCACCCCATCAATATGTAATGATATAGAAAATAAAGATAAAACAGGAATAAAGTTTGTTGCATTAAACTCAGATTTATTTTGACCCCTTCTGTTTTAGTTTTGACTCTTGTAAATTTATTCTCAAGGGCCACTGACTCCTAAAAAACATGATGAGTGAAAACCCTGGGGATTATATCACTTCTTCACATTGATGAGAAATGCTTTGTTTCCCTTGTTTTTTTCAGTCTGATGTGCTGACCTTGAAGTTAATAGGGATTGGACCTCTCTTTTGCCTCTCATGCAATCACTTTCTGATAACATGTGATTGTGGAGGAGAAAATTGGTTGTAAAGTTTAAAGAAAAACAAAAGACTGGCCATTAATGTGAGGGTGTGATGTCATATGTGCTTGCTTCAAGTTGACTGTTGGTTGAAAATGTGACAACTTTAACTGCTTGAGAACTCTTGAGAACCACACATCAGATTTCAATGCAAATATCACCAGAATGCTTAGAATTAGTACCCCTCTAACATATCAAAACTTGATTTGAGCTTAGACCCTTCTTTTAAATTGACTTAGGCAATAAAAGTTCAAATTTCAGTGGTATTAAAGGGTGAATTCTCATGGAGAACTTCATAGTTTCTTATTTTCCTGTTCACAGGACTAATAAACCCAAACAAGGAAAACAATCGAATTGCCTGTAAAAAATGTGGCTACACAGGACATCTCACTTTCCAGTGCCGTAACTTTGTAAGTGTAGATCCATCCAGAAATGTTGCATTGGATATTAGTAGCACCAGTAGTGAAAGCAGTGAAGATGAAGTAGAAGGACCAACCCTTCCACCACCAAGGAAAGGTAAATTATGCAATTTATCTTTCAACTTAGAAGACTCACATTCTGGGACACCAGCTACTGTAAGCCGAAGAGGATTGTAACATCTTAAAATTGGCTACTTAGACATCAAGAGATTGCACTCTGAAGTACAGTACTGTAGTTCTTGGCAATTGCTGTTTTGACTAACAATTTCAGAGAATTGTATGGGTCAAGTCCATTGCAGGGAAAATTTTAATACTATACAGCTCTATGATGCAATAAAGGAAAAATACTGAAAGAGTCCTTTCTTTACAGTATATACTGAATGCCAACTTGTGGAAGAACAACTGCAATACTTTTAGAACACAAAAGTATGATTTTTTTGTGTGTTTATTGACAGCAGTGGAAATTCCTAAGGAGTTGCGACTCCATGGACAGTGGAGTCATTATTTAACAATAGCTCCTAGCCAGTTGTCACTGTATAGGAGAGACACGTAACATGAACAAGCCGATGTGGCGTACCATAATGAGATTTTCCTTAAGCATTTTTGTTTGAATTTTCCATTTTAAAATTTCATGTTCTCTGTGATTTTTTGGTTTTTAAAGGCACACATTTATGACTGGCTATCTGCATTTCTCATTGTTTGCTGTACTTTTAATATCCCCTTGCAGAAAAGAAGAAATCAGGAAAGAAGAAAAAGAAAGAAAAGCGAAAAAAGAGGAAGTAAGTCATCTTCAGTTCCTTTCAAAATGAAAATAAATTTGTCATTTTGCAGGCTAGTAATACTTCCATGGTAAGCATTCTTTACGTGCTTGGGCAGGTTTTGGTTCTCAGGATGGGAATACCTGTGTAGTCACTCAATGCTGACCTTTCAAAACAACTGTAGGCTCATGCATTTCAGTGTCAGCTGTGGTGTGTGTTGGCCACTTTCCCACCGTCCAGTTCTTCTTGAAGCTGATGCCACTTTTTGACACCTTTCCCGCTAGTCTGTATCTTGGTTAGGTATGCCATTCAGACCTGCTGCCCATACAGGTACTGTGGCTCTTTCATAGAGATGAGCTGAAACAAAAGCGTTTACTCTGCATATATTATTGTTCATATACTGTACTACTGTGCATTAGCTCTATGCACTGTGGTCTTGCATTTGTTTTGCCATTTCAGCTCTACTAAATGGTATGCAACATATTCATGTGGTTTTTGGTGACATCATAATGGGTTTGATTTTACCTGCACTGCCATTTTGGACGTCAAACTTAATGCACAGGCAAGAACTTCAGTGTGTACTCACAGTATCACTCAAACTGTGAGATGTTTTGTTCCCTCATTTCAAGGAATATTTTCTTAACTAAACTGTTAGCAATCGATTGTACTTACGTGTACTTGTAGGCCTTCATGCAGGCTACATGTGTTGGGTTTAAAATGCTTTTTGACAATCAAAATGAAAAATCCTATTGTAATATCTTTAGTCCTTTACTGGATATGAAGTGAGCACTGGGCAATTTATTATGGGGACTGTCAAGCTTAATATTTCTTCTGGAGAGTTTCAGAAACCCATCTAGCTCTAGATAATTTATAATGAAACTGAAGGACATGTGATTTTCTTTGACATGTATGCAACAAACTTTCTTAGTCATCATCATGGAGGAAACATTGTTTGAAAAGTAGGAACTAAACGTTTTAAGCTTTGACTTATGCCCTCTGTACGCAGTGTACATCATGTTGCACGTGATAAGTTTGACGTCCAGTATGACCAACTTTGTTGTTGTCACATTTGTGATGTCAGTGAAGAACCTTTATAAAAGCATTCAGTGTACAAAATAAAAGGGTTTTACATGCACAGATGCATATGACATTGGCTCTGTGCATTTAAGGTTGTCTGTGCATGCAAAATTTTCTGTTTTCAGCCTTTTTTCAAGGAAAACTTTCAGTTGTGCATGTAACTTTTATTTCCCTAAGTGGAACCCTGCATGCATTAGATATGTATGGTATCTTTAGAGGCCAGGAAGTACAGGGTTTGGTAGAGAGATGTTCCTATGACTCATATATTGCCAGTTTGAGGAAGAAATGTCAGTGACAATTCTCATTCCACCAACGTTTTGAGACGCAATTCACAGTTAACTTCGATAACAATTTATTCCTTGTAAATTTGTGCACTATCTACAAGTGTTGACTCACTGGTTCAGTTTGAGAAAGTTACTCTTTCCAAGACTGAACATTAACTTCAAAAACAACTTGCAAAGTCAAGTATCTTCCAGTATTCAGTTAGGCTGATAATTTTTAACTTGCCCTGAGATGACAGAAATTATGAAACTCAAATGTCAATAGTAACATGATAAATTTCTATTGTAATACACCTTGCAGTTGGCTTTTGGACTTTAAAGATAATGTCTAATGATTGCAGTCAGCTTTCACCAGACAACATGTGGCTGATATACAGCTTTTTCTCATGGGAGGTACAGACAACAGAAACTTTTCATCATACAATATACTGTACTGTGTTATAACTGGCTACTGTTCAATCAGGGGCATAACTCTGAAATGTGTGTAGAATTTTTCCACATATTTGGAGACCAACAGTAGAAAAAGTTGGTAAGCTTAGAGGCTCCTTCATGGGAAATTTGTGTACCTGGAGGGAAAATTTGGCAATTCCAGGGAAATTTACCTTTTTTTGACATGAAAACATGGAAGGAATTGTCCATAATTTGACCGCCTTCCCAGGATATAAACATTTTTGGTTTCGATGATAAGAGAAACCAATGCATTCGTGATGGCGTGTGTGTGTATGTATGTGTGTATGTTCGTGTGTGGGTGTGTGTGTATGTGTGTGTGTATGTGTGTTTGTGACACTTTGCTCGTTAACACGATATCTCAAGAAGGGAAACTCTGACGGTTCTCAAACTTGATAAATAGATGCCCCATATTAAGAGGAAGAACCCTATTGTTTTTGGTGTGGGTCAAAGGTCATCTGGGGTCACCAGAGGTCAAACTCTGAAAACCTTGTTAACACGTAATATCTCAAGATAGGAAGGTTGGATAAATTTCATACTTAGTATGTAGATGCGTTATAGTAAGAGGAAGAACCCTATTGTTTTTGATGGAGGTCAAAGGTCATTTGGGGGTCACCGGGGGTCAAATGCTGAAAACCTTGTTAACACGATATCTCAAGATAGGAAGGTTGGATAAATTTCATACGTAGTATGTAGATGCGTTATAGTAAGAGGAAGAACCCAATTGTTTTTGATGGAGGTCAAAGGTCATTTGGGGGTCACCAGAGGTCAAATGCTGAAAACCTTGTTAACACAATATCTCAAGATAGGAAGGTTGGATAAATTTCATACTTAGTATGTAGATGCGTTATAGTAAGAGGATGAACCCTATTGTTTTTGGTGGAGGTCAAAGGTCATTTGGGGTCACTAGGGGTCAAATCTTGAAAACCTTGTTAACATGATATCTCAAGCTAGAAAGCTTGGATTGATTTCATACTTAGTATGTAGATGCCTAATGGTGAGACAATAAACCGTGTCATTTTTGGTGGAGGTCAAAGGTCATCTGGGGTCATCAGGGGTCAAACACTGAAAACTTTATTAACACGATATCTCCAGGTAAGAAGCTTGAATAGATTTCATACTTAGTATGTGGATGCATTATGGTGCAAAGGTGAACGCTTTCATTTTTGGTGGAGGTCAAAGGTCATGTGGGGTCACCGGGGGTCAAACACTGAAAACCTTGTTAACACGATATCTCCAGGTAGGAAGCTTGGATAGATTGTAAACTTGGTATGTGGATGCATTATGGTAAGAAGGTGAACCCTATCATTTTTGGATGGAGGTCAAAGGTCATCTGAGGTCATTGGGGGTCAAACATTGAAAACCTTGTTAACACGATATCTCCAGGTAGGAAGCTTGGATAGATTTCATACTCAGTAATGTGGATGCGTTATGGTGAAAAGATGAATGCTTTTGTTTTTGGTGTAGGTTAAATGTCATCTGGGGTCACATGAAATCAAAAAGGAAAATTTACCAAGAATTCCCAAGATTGTCTCATGGGTTCACCAGGAGTCATAAAGCAAATTACCCCAAAAATTCCCAAGATCATCATCTCGAGTCATTAGCGGTCAAAATGCAAAATTTCCCAGGAATTCTCAAGATCAAATATGAACCTAAAATTATTTTCCAACATGTTTAAGATAGCACTTGACCAGTGACTGAAAGATATGGGACATCATGGCATTATTTGGAATAGAACATATATCATCGAAACCTCAATGCACTTTTGCATTCTGGTTTCTAGTGCTGTTGGAGACAACCACAGAAATATAGATGCAGTGAAAATAAGTCAGTAATTTTGAGCAGGGTCATAATGTTTATTTGCAAGAGACTAGCTCTTCAGTAATACATTAGAGGCAGGAAACAACTGTTTAGACTTAAAATTAAGAAGGAAGTAATGCCTAATAGTGATAAACAGTGTGTTGTTTTTAATTAATTTGGGCTGTAAATTTTCCAGTAACTTGAATGTTATTCAAATTGCATGATGTCGTGGAAATTTCATGACAGATTCTGATTGCATACATGTCTTATTTTTACCACTGTGAAAAACTACTAACTGCTTATTAGTGTGTTTAGATTTATAGTATGTTGTGATTTAACTAGAGTACTCTATTTGCGTTATAAGAATGTATGCCTGCAATTGTCTACAGAAATTTTTATTGTGGTTGGAAATATTACAAAATATATTTAAATGATGTGTGTGCATAGAAAACTAAGAGGTTAGTAGTGAAGTACATTATGATTTATTGTTTCTACGGACAATATTAAAAAAGCAAAGCTGCAGCTACCTCAGCAAGGCATCCGTGCTTTGTTGGTGTACACATCAGAATAGAAGGATATGATTAAACCTGTTATTGTACTGTGTGTAGCAAAAAAGAAAGGCTGCAGCCCCTTCAGCTTGGCTGAGCCATCCGCAGCTTGCAGTTTTAACATGGTGCCCTAATGAGGTCCATAAGGCAGATCCGTATTAGCTAACAGTACTGAAACAATTATGATCTGCAATACGTAAAATTTTCCGAAGGGATTCATCAACAACAGCTCCACAATTCTGAGTAATCCATAAAGATGAGACAAGTACACCATACCTGACATTCTGCCTTGCAGTATCTCTTATTTTCTGTTAATTCTAGTTTTTCTAATTTTTTACAAAATTTTGGATGTTTGTCCCAATCTTCTTTCCCTCCAATTATTTAAGGATCAAGATGAATTCATTATGTAAGGCCAGTACACCCTTTCTCAGTAATTTGTGTACAGACCTCTGTCTAGTGTCATTGAACAGGAAGTATGTCTGCATGCGTTGTGTACTATTCATTATTCACAATCTCACATTGCTATTCAGTATTCACAATCTCACATCATCAAAAATATGGCAGATTTTATCCCGTCAGTTTGCTAACAGTAAAGATTGCTGCATGCAAGAGAAACTAGCTCAGCAAAATTCCTGGTTGTGACTTTGCTCAGCTAGTTTCTCACATATGCGGACAGGTGAATGCTGAGATTTTTCTCTCCAGTAACAGTTGAATCAAATGTCCAAAGTATGTAACTGTTTTGACATGCCTGACCACTTTTCTTACAACATGCACCAACGGAAGTACTTGGCTCACCTCATTTTACCATTGTGCATGCAAGTCTGCCGCACATGTCTGCAGCCATGTGCCTCTGGTGTCACTTGACTGGGGTTGTCTTGTTCTTCATTCTATCCCATATGCAATGATAATGCATGAGCCAAATGCTCATGTCTGGCACATAAAGAGAAACTTAGATGTGCATCGGCAAAAACATCCAGCACCTTGGATATTTGAGTCAATGGTCAGGAGAGGCAGTCTTACATTTACCTGTCCACACATATAAGAAACAAGCTAAGCCATTAGACACATCAGACATATTGATGAGCTTATTTTTCTTTTGTGCAAAGGAAATATTTATGAATACCCATACTTTATCACAAATTATTTGATTCAAAAGAATCACTGTCAACTGCAACTGCTTCAGTAAGAACAGTAGATGTGGTGAGTACTCCCATATGAACCAACTTTGAAGTTGGTTCATATTTATAAATATTTAAAAATATTATAATATAATTTTATAAATATTTATGAATTTATAAATATTTCAATATTTTGTGTCTCAGGAAAAAGGACTCTGATTATGAAGATTCATCTGATGAGAGTGAAGATTCAGACAGTGACTCGGAAAAATCAGATCACAGAGTGAAGAAGCAGAGTGATAAGAGGGACAGAAGGAAGATGCAGTCCAACCGTGGTTCTGATTCGTGGAGTGATTCTGAAGACTCTACAAATAGAACAAAGAATAAAAAATATCAAGCAAGAAGAAAGAAATATTCCAGTGAGAGTGATGTAGAAAAATTAGACCATAGAATGAAGGAGCAAAATTACAAAAGGGACAGAAGGAAGTGGCATTCTAGCCATAGCTCTGATAACAGGTATAATTCTGAGGAATCTGAAAATAGAACAAAGGGTCAAAAATATAGGCTAGAGGGAAGAAAGAAACATCTCAGTGAGAGTGACAGTTCTGAAAGTGATACTGAAAGAAGGAGAAAGGAGCACAAAGAGGGGAGTAGAAAGAAAGAGAAACATTTTTGGGATGAAAATAAGAAAAGCAGGTCAGAAAGGAGAGATAATGAGGGGTATAAAAGAAGGGAGGATAGAGACAGGTATAGATATAAGAAAAAGAGGGACAGATCTGACAGTTTATCAGACTGAATTAAGTAGAGAATTGATAAACTCCTGAAAGTGGTGAAAGTGAAAGGACCATCAGAAAAATGTCTTTTATGGCGTGACAAATAAGATGTTACATTTATGCTTCGTGGCCTTTTAGCTAAAGCTGCTTGACAGTACTTCTATTTTGAATTTTTTACTTAAACTTGTTTTTTTTTTTTTTTTTTGAATTTGTGGTCTACAAATCTGGTTTAAGGAGGAATTCAAGTGTTTTGTAAAAGGCCAAACAACAGAGAAGGGATCAGTAAAAAAAAATCCAATCAAAATATGGTATGCAGTTGAAATTTTAGTTCTGTCTTAAGAAAAAATAAATAGGTGTATAAGAATGTACCAGTTAAAAAGAAAAATGAAAATCCTGCAGGTGGATGGCAGTTGTATCTTTAATCATGCAAAATGTCTCTCTGCATTTGCAGTTTTTAGATTTTGTAGAGTTTGTTGGAAGATAGTACAGTAAATCACACTTCCTTCCCATAAGCTACAGCTCTAATTGCTCTTCCATACAGTTTTTGATTCCTTGCTAAAGGCAAAAGGTATTTTATGCAATCACAATGGCATGTGTTTGTGCTTGATGTGTGTGTGTGTGTTTGCGATGCTAAGCTTGTAAGCACTGTATCTCAAGGTAGGAATGATGGATACTTTTCATATTTGGTGTAAGGATTTATCATATTGAGAGGAAGAACCCTATTGTTCTTGGTGGAGGTTAGAGGTTATGTCAGGTCATCAGAGGTCTCAGGCTTTGGCAAAACCACTCGCCAACTTGTCATTGGTGAGTAACATTTTCATCATGTCATGATGAGCTCCATGTACTCATACCTTGCCAGTTTGGCGAGTGGTTCTTTAGCCTCTCCCAGTGTACTGTACATCCTCTACAAGTTGATAGGCTAAAATTGGGCACTAAGTTCCCTTTCCTAACAGACCATTTGGAAGACAAATAATTTCATTTGCCATACTCAGAAATAAAACCATGCAGTTTTTCAATTCTGTAAGCTGTACTGATTAACAATCCTACTAAGTCATGACCAGATCTACATTCCGAAACTTACGTATCATACCTACAGTGTGGATTGCAGCAAACACTGTGGAATATATGTAATGTTTAGTTTGTAAAAAAGCGAAAGGGCTTGAGTGAGTCTGTTTTGCTGGAGTTGACGACATGGTCAATGGGAAATTACTGTGCAAAATGGCTTGCTTTTGTGCTTAGTGTTAAGCATGAGTCTTTGTACTGTTAATTAGTATGCAATTGTTACTGAGCCCTCTCATTGAGGATGGAATGTAGCCCTTTTCGCAGAGACCCTTAGAATGGGATTTGTTTATGCATCCCTCACCATTGAATGCCAAATATGATGAAAAAGAAGTAGGTGAAATCCACATTATTTTACAAGTTGTAAACCGTGTAAAGTATGGTTTGCGCAGGTAGCAATACCAAGTTAGGAGACTCAGTGAGGCCGGTCCCAGCAAAATTATTTTCTCTCTCCCCAATTGATTGATGGTGCTTGGAATGAGGGGGGTTGATGTGAAGGTGTTGGAAACTACTAAACTATGAAAATGAAAGAAAGCCTAAGCTATCTTCCTATCTCAGACTAACTCAGCATTTTGTACCAAAATCTCTGAATTCATGAGTTTGTTCATTGTTGTTTTCCTCTTAACTATATCATATAATAATAATAATATTTACCCCATTGCCTGACCTCTGTCTTATAAATAACCCTGTGTCTTACAAATAACCCGTAAAATTTTTCATTTGCACTGGTCAATAAGTGAACCTATTCCCAACAAAGACCCTGGCTTCTCTAACCACATACAGTAAGTGTCATACAAATTGAATGGCTGAATCAATCTCCCTGAATTCTACATCAAATTGTGTATCAAGAAATATGCAGCTATAATCAGACATTGCCAAAACAAGGTAACATGTAACTACAACAAATACTTATCTTGTATTTAGGAGATCGGACGTGAGCAAACAGCCCTAAGTGTAACTTTCCATGAGAATTTACATTCCTGGAACCACAGTCGTTTTTGCAGCACTGCAAGAAGCAGTCCTACTTAGGGCAACTGGGTATTGACCGCCAGGTATCAACCAGATGGGGACCTTTAAAGACCCCTGGGATAGGGTTAGGGTTAAGCTTCCGGCATTACTTGGCTGTCTCTCTGTCAGTACTGCTCATTAATTTCTGAAAAATATAATGACAGGGAACAAACCGATAATCAACAGACTTGCACATAGTGAATGCAGTAGAGTGAGCATATTCTTGTAGGTAATATTGATGTTACAAACTTGCCTAAAGTCAAAGTACTATTTGTGATTGGGATGTTTAAAGGGAGAACGTAACAACTTAAAGGGCTAGTGCAGTTGTATTAAAAGCATATTTTGCTGAGCAGATTTGATTTTTTCAAATAGTGCTGTAAAATTTTCTGTATAACCCATTGAAAACTACATCTCATCCACATGTTGCATTTGGAAGATACTAAGTTTTTGCAGCTTCCTCAGTGCATGATGGGAAGTCTGTGATACTTCTGGGCATATTGATGAGACACAGCTTTTGTGTATCTTTATTATGTTGGTACCACTTTATGGAATATTTGATAACTTTGGTTGATGTACCACAGGTACGAAACAATTTTACATTTGATCTATATGGCAAAATGTCTAAACATTCCAACTGTATTAGATTTCATGGACAAACAAGGTACTCAGTATCACATTCTGTGACCTTGAGAAAACCTGGAGGGCTTTCTTGATAAGGTAACCAATCTTCACAAAGGGATATCTTGAGTTAGGAAGAGTTTTGATGGGTGTGGATGACACATACCAAAAAGTTTTTTCCTTCGCATATGGGTTGCCCACAAATGCCACCAGAGAATGCCTTTGTTGAATTAATGAGACTTGTTACAGTGAACAGGATTATTTGAATCTCAGAAGAAATTTATTTCCTTATGAATTTGCATGATTAGAAATTCGATAAGTGGCTGATTTGACCATAATGTGTAAGTTGTACATAGGCATACAGGGATGTGGTTAGGGGGCCAAAAAATTGCCTGCATTCTAGTATACTAGTTACTTTAAGTGCCCTGTGCAAACATAGGTGTGTTGTGCAAGGGGAGTGCAGAAATTTTTCACATTTTGATCTGGTGTTAGAAATTCAGGAATTTGTGCAACAAAATTGGACATTCAGGGAGGCTTATTTTTCACAGGAAATGCTGCTGAAAGGTGGACCAAAGATGTTCCTCAGAAATGCTCGCATTCTGTTTTGACTGCTCAAGGGCAACTAGGGGAAGTTGCCCCCCATGACAAATCTGGCGCCTCCAAATACAAGAAAAATGCGCCCCTCCTACATCCTAAGAAATTAAATAAAACTACCACTTGCTGGCACCTCCCTTTTAAACTGCCCCGCATGAGCTAGAGGCTGGATCTGCCCTTGTAACTACATCTTTTGAAGGGCAAATGTGGTCAACCCAATTTGAATTTAATATCCTCATCATTTTTATGTATCCTTAATTTGCAAATTCATACAAGTTAACTCCTTTTACTGAACTAGTATTCAGTATTTATGTTCTGTGACGTCATGAGGTATGCTAGGGATTAGAAGTGAGATCTGCAAGATGTATAAACAGGTGTTTCGGAATAATGTTGAAGTGACGAACCATTATCGCTGAATACATACATTATCTGCTAGCTAACAAAGACAAATTCTTTACTGGCAACAGATGTTCCTGCCAATTAATTTATGTCCAAATTCTATAACATTTCTAAGCTATGAAGGGCTGTCTAAACGGAGTCAAGAAGTCTTGTCGCAATTAGATTGCTGCAAGGAATTGTGGGATGCAAGGAAGATAAACCGCGCTCGCCATACATAGTATGTGAAATCATAGGCGTAGGAAGCATTTTGAGACGGGGGGGGGGGGGGGGCTTAAATTTGTTTCCAATCGCCGGCCTGGGGGAGGGGTCCCCTCCCCTTTGGAAAATTTTTGGGTACTTTAGGGTCCTCAGATGCAATTTGGTGCAACATTTTGGACAAATTTTACGGAAAATTACTGCAAATTTTTGACATTTCTTACAGAAGAGACAAATAAGGGGTTTTTGGCCTTGGATCTTGAGGGGCAGAAGCATACTTCAGCGCCCCCCCACATTTTTGACTGGGGGCTAAAGCCCCCCCCCAGCCCCCCGCTTCCTATGCCTATGTGTAAAGTACACATAATTTGGGATAGATTGTAAGACAATTTTTAAGGCCAAGAAGACATTTTTCATATTGTTCAAGACAAAGCCACAGATGAGAACACTGCTACACTTCGGGCTGATGTAAAATGGGAAGATTTGAATATCTTCTACAATAAACGTAGATTCTTGGCACGTGTTGTCGGGATAGCAGTGTGCTTGTTTATCCCCAGCATTTCAAGATGTGTGCATAACAATCATTGCAAAAAGGCTTATTACAGAAGTAGAAAATATCATACTATATCTTCATCATATACCTCCTCCACCCTAAAGCATAAAGGCGTACAGGGAGCTGTTCTAAGCAGCCAGCAGCTAAACTTAGGGGCTGAATGCTTCCTTTACTACATTAATGGTTCTAAAAGGTTTATCAGGTGAAGTGCCATCTCGATGTTAAAGCTGCTTGTAACCTTGCAACTCTGGAAAACATGTTTGCCCACCTTGATTGTCGGGTTGTATACTTTTTCCTATAATGAAACACATATATACAGTACCCCTTGACAGGAACCAGCTCGTGTCATTCACAAATTAATATACACACCAACAACTTTATGCAGACACATTTATTAATTGTTCTGTTACTTACCACTGAAACAAATAGCCAATGGCGCAGTGGCTTCTTTGGGTATGTGTGGTCAGGCCAGTGGCTCTGCCAGGGGGAAGAGGGGCATGGGGACATTTTCTCGCCAGTCAACTCCTCCCTCTACTTGCCCTTCCCCATGTTTGCTTCTGTACAAATGTATACAGCTCACAACAGCATTACACACGTCCCCCTCCCAACCAACCCCTTATTTCTGCTTTCCCTACCCCTTGCCCTTGTGACGGAAATCCTAGCGTTGCCACAGCTTCTTGCCCGAAAAAACCCTTACTACCAGAGAAAATTGCTCCAGTTTTTCCACACGTCTTCCCAAGAAAGAGGTTTTGTCGAGGCTGGGAACCGTAGCCCCTGGCTCGAAAGCATATGATAATGGCCTATATGTGCACATACATCACTGTAAATTTAAAGAAATGAGAGTACTTCATTTCGCGGGACGGAAACTGAACCTTAAATTATTTACCAACCCATTATTGACCATTACCAGTAAGTGTGAACGAGGGAGAAGGGAAGGTAGGGAGGGAGTATCATCGCCCGACTGGACTGCATAGCTGATATGCTTTTTTCACTGAAACGTGTTTTGAGTCAGCCAAGTTACGTGGCCCATGTGAACTAGTCACTGAACGTGACCGTAAAATCCGCTCCTTCTAGTCACTCCTTAGTACCAGAAATGGAGTGTATAGCAAAGGAACGTAATGCTGGTTCCTGTTCAAGGGCTAATGTGACCCGGAGAATATTATTTAGGCTACTTTACAACATTTGACACAGTTTTCGTATTTGGTTCTAGGACTGCAATCTTGATGGCTATTTAGGGGAGGGAGAGCCCATCTCGAAGTAACAAAAAATATCTGTGGAAAGAGAGTGACGTTCCAGTTTCAGTTGAAAAGGCAATTTCCCTAAAACCATGATGGTGTCCTGGTGTGAGCAACCGCATTTCGACCCCGAGAGAGACTTGCTTTTAAAATTTCCGAAAAAAGCTAGACAATGGCAGAGATAGGAATTAAAATGACTCGAGTGACACTTTCTGACTCCGAGTGTCTTAATTACGTCTTTTCAAACACGTACTGGCGTGAAAAGTGGAGTTTCTGTTAACTAGTGTGAAGCATAAAGGCGTCTTCCGTCAGGATCGGCGGAAATATACAGCAAATTAATATTTTGCAATTAATGGGATAGCAACGTATCCCACAAACAGGCCTCTTGGTGCAGTCAATGTCACTAATTTTCATATGCTGGAGCCTATTTGGGGAGGCTTAATTCCCCTTAAAAGAAATTGGAAGGAAGACAAAAGAAGAAAGAAATAAGAGGGAAAATTACAATTTTTTTCGATCGTATATGTAAATTAAATAACTTACTATTTTTGTACAGATTATACACCTCCCCCAGACCTGTAACCAAGGGGGAGGGCATTTGAGGGCCATCCCCTTGCTCCTTGGCTTGGCACCCCTGCTCTGCGGGCAAAGCCAGGCTCCTGAGTGTGCAGTAACTTATACTTAGCACTCTCTGAGGTTTGTGTGGCCCCCCTGCTCTCCAAATGTGGTTACGTGCCTGCCCTCCCCACACACACATACACACTTTTGAGAAGCTGTTGACGCTCTTAATTGTATCCATGTGTACAATCATTTATGATACGTGTATTAAAGGACAATTGGCCCAAATATTATTACGTAGACCTATGTTCTGTACATGAAAGAAGTGTCTTTGAGCTTGATAAAAGTGAATGCCTACAAGCATGACGTAACGTTTAATACGTGTACTGATTGGAAACTTGAATAACAAATTGACAGTATCAGCAACGAAAACAGGCAGTTTTATGTAAAGCATATGGACAGAATTAAATAGGTTATTCCACACACAGGTTATTCAAAGCAATTCTTGAAAAAGTTGCTCCAAATCAGAGAGCTTTTCAGATTAATTAACAACCGTTTTGTATACAGATAGATGGGAAAGGAAATTCCGCCCTTTTACCTTCCTCTTGCCTAGGCTGTGGTAAACGAAGTAATCGGGATAGGGAGATGGCGGCGATTATTGGGCAGGGAGATGGCGATTATTGAAGTAGCTACACTCCCATCCCCACCTGACTATTTGCAGTAGCGGAGATTTGTGTGAAGTGTGGAGGCGGAATAAAGCGCCCTTGAGCAGTTGAGACTAACATTTACGTTGTGAAAAAGTTAAAGTCAATGTGAGCATTTACAAAAAGTAGGGGTTACATCCTCCCGGGATTTTTACCTATGGCTTTGTGTCTGACCTTGATTATCACGTATCGAAACAAAAAATGATGAATCATGCATTATGCTACTCATGAAAGATGTAAATATCTGTATGATATCATTAAGTGATAACAAGTATGAACTTTAAAATTCTGTACCAGTCGGGGTAGTGCCTAAGGAAGCATGTGGCAGCTTTCACACCAAACCGACAAGTGGGGAAAGATAGTGGCAACATCGAAAACAACTTGGAATCGCGTTCATTTCATGCTTCAACTCGACACGCCATGGATGTTCTTCTGATCTTCTCCACAATAGCAACCCTGTTCGGACTGGGGTCTGCGTGGACCGTTGAAAATATTGGTTCGTTTCCTCTCAATGATGCGGCATTCGCCTCTATACTTCCCGGAGGGTCCCCTAGTGGTGGATACGACCTAGTAGTCAGTTCCTTTAATGCCGTTCCCACAACCTTGGATATCGTTACCGTTGTACGCGATGTTGGATCACAAATATCTGGAGGTGTCGCTAATTTTGATGTCCAGATTCTCGCCGATGGTCTCTTGTGGCCGAATGAGGTAGAGGAAGTACCAGGTAATAGAGTGTTCAGTATTTGATGCAGTGGCGTAGCCACTGGCACTTAGGGGCAAGGTAACATTTTGCGGGCTGAAATTGATAACATAAACTGTAAGTTTGAACAATTACCATATGGTCTGTCATATCGTCCCTTTATTTGGTGAGCAATTGGAGGAACTTAGGTTTCTGAAAGTGGAAAGATTTTGTTGCTCTTTATAATACTTTAAGTTTTTTTCCTATTATAATTTCGTCATTCTTTTTCAGGTTTTTATCCTATTGTAATCTCGCAACATATTGTAGTATTGTGTGGGGTTCCACTTATCCGCTAAAATTACTGCCACTATTTATCCGGTGTTCATTATATTTATATATTATACTTATTATTACCTGCAACACGCTCCTCTTCTCTTTAGAAAAATATAATTTTGGGGGTTCGGGTGGGGGAATATATTTTATACGATATTAACCGCTATATTCAATGATGTGGTCAGTATTATTGTGTACATTTTTTTTTCACATAGTAAGTTCCGGGGTATATTAAGTTATTACTTTCGGATGTGTGACGAAGTTAGTTCTTATCGATGCCGATCCGCACACCTTGTTAATACACTTCTTTATACACTTCAGTCTCTCTTCACTGCGTCCGATACATTGCACCACGTTTGGAATTCCCATCTTCGCAATATAACCAATTTTTTGTAACCAATTAAGTTGTACTTTGTACGCTTAAGGGTACCCACGCTAATGAGCTTTGCTAACATAAGCTTCTTGTGGATAGCCCTTTGCCTGTTGTCTGTGTATATCTGTACATTATAAACTGTCGATAAAATGACCGAAATCAATGTTGATGAAACTTGAAATTTGACACCCCCCCCCCCCCCGTGTCACTGCTTTGATTTGTATTCGGGCTGATCGATTAAATGTTTTTCTAAATATTTTTCTTCATTTCTCCAACCTCACAAAAAAAAAAAAAAGAATAAAGCAGTTTCAATAGCATATTTTTTTTCGCTCACCACAAAATTGTTCTTAATATTGGCATGTTGGCTTAGTTTGTTTTCTTCAGTTATCCTCTCCTATTTATTGGCTTTTAGACCAGTTTTTTCAGCGAATCACGATAACTGAGGTCAAGGACGGCGATGATGGGGGATGAGGACATGGTGCCCCAATAATTTGGTTCGGGGGACGAATACCCGTTCGCCCTCAACCCCAACATTTTGGCAGCAACCATAATGTTTGCTGATACTATGTGACACACAGTCCTCTCCAATAACTTGGTTGAAGGACGAAATATCTTTGATATTTTGGCAAAAAAGTATCATTTGATATTTGTGTGAATATTACTTTTCGATGACTGAAAGGTTATGAAAAACATTTTTTTCGGGCGAGCTTCGCGCGTACACTTATTAGAGGGTATGTAAGAAATTCATAGGAACACACCAGACATTTCCTTGTATAAATTGGTTAGGAACGGAATAGCTTTGTTCCATCCTCCTGTAAAGCTGGACATCGGCTGTGATATTTGCTGAAATTGGTGTGCATATGAGACATATAGTCCCAGCCAATGATTTGGGCAGGGCGGACGGTACCTTTGATATTTTGGCAAAATCCAAAATCTGTTTGCTAATATTTGCGTAGGATCATGTAAGACATAATCCCTAGTATTTTAGTTGATGGGACGGATTATTTCGCCCACTCAAGTTTTGTCAACGACCGTAATATTTAGCTCAAATGATCGTGCGCGTTTGTTGCCATGTACATGTGTGGTGATTACGTGCAAATATATGATCAGGGCTTTCAAATTAACGTACCGTGCTAAATTTGGATATCCCATGTACCTTTCAAGTTGCCCATAGCGACACGAACCGGAATCTTGTCACACTTGACTAAATTTGATTCAAAATTGATAACATTTGGTTAAAAATTGATACGATTTGGAATGTTTAGCCAAATGTAATGAAATAGTTGACAAGATCCCGATTCGTGCCCCCAATTGATAAGATTCTGGTTACCTGTTAAACAGCGCGTGAAACTACAAATTACCTCCTTCTAGCCTTTCGAGGTTTTAAACTTGGCACCCCGCCTATCTATCCAATGCCTTACATCCAGCAACTAGGGATTAGATCCTCCGATCGCGCTAACCTCTTCCAGTTAAATAGTTTCCGGTCTTCATCGTACAAGACCTTTGGGGATCGAACTTTCCACCACGCGCGCCCTGCCTATGGATTCGCTCCCGCTGAAGCTCAGGTCTTTAGACTCCCTACGACCAGTTTAAACGGTCCCTCAAAACCTTCATTTTCCTCTCAATGTTTCTAACTTCTCTGCTCTTTTTTACGGCACCTGTAAAGCGCTTTGAGCAGTGTTTATTTCTCTGGATTCTGCGCTATACAAGACTGACTATTATTGACTATTATTATTATTATTATATTAATTATTATTATTATTATTATTATTATTATTATTAATTATTATTATTATTATTATTATTATTATTATTATTATATTATTATTATTATTATTATTATTATTATTATTATTTATTATTATTATTATTATTATTATTATTATTATTATTATTATTCATTATTATTATTATTTTATTATTATTAATTATTATTATTATTATTATTATTATTATATTATTATTATTTTATTATTATATTATTATTATTATTATTATTTTATTATTATTATTTATTATTATTATTATTATTATTATTATTATTATTATTATTATTATTATTATTATTATTATTATTATTATTATTATTATTATTATTATTATTATTATTATTATTATTATTATTATTATTATTCTTATTATTATTATTATTATTATTATTATTATTATTATTATTATTATTATTATTACTTATTAATTATTATTATTATATTATTATTATTATTATTATTATTATTATTATTATTATTATTATTATTATTATTATTTATTATTATTATTATTATTATTATTATTATTATTATTATTATTATTATTATTATTATTATTATTAATTAAGAATTGATACGATTTGGAATGTTTAGCCAAATGTAATGAAATAGTTGACAAGATCCCGATTCGTGCCCCCAATTGATAAGATTCTTTTTAACTTTTAATGGGACTTTTTAGTTGCTTTCTCATGAGAATAGCTTGTTATTTATTTGAACGATTGCATATATTGTGTTAGTACATAAAATACTTTTTCAGTACCCTGCCCCGTTTACAATTTTTCCGTATATTGATACTTTATTTCAAGATGCAGGTAAAACTACTCTTTGATTGGACGTTGCGCTACTGAATTGATTCATTCGAATGTCGACAGTTCCTTACTGTACCTCTGGAGTGTTAACCCTAGGGCGAGGCCTAGTGGAACGCACCATGGGCGTATATATAGATTTTCGGATTCTATAACCTAGCAGAATGTTGTATTTCAAATGTACATTTTCCTCGATAGACTATTTTTCTGCTCGCACACGTGTAGTTTTTTCGTGTCATTGCCAAGAGCCTTTTTGTTATCGAGTATCTAATTTAATTATTATATTGGTGAAAATGTATACTTTTTATTGTAAAAAGTTAAGAGGACATCTAAATGTTTATGGAGCACTTGCTTATTCAAAGAATTATTTCATCTTACAAAAAATTACAAAAATTTACCCTTCAAAAGTATATGCTAAAAAATATTTGCGAAAAATACTGGTTTCCCTGAATGAATTTGTTTTGAATTTAATTTAGTTTAGTTTAGTTTTTATATGAGCTTTCAATATTTATACCTCTCAGGATACACTTCTTTTCATATAAGTATGTTTTCGCACAGTATGACGATACAATTGTACTGTATTTTCATGTGAGGTTTTTATGACAAGATAATGTCAAGAGCAATGAAGAAAAAGTAAAAAGAACCATGCGTTAACAGTTCCGTGTACTTTTACTTATACATATACGTTTATGTGTACGTCTACGCATACATATGCGTTGCGAACATGTACTTTTACCGGTATATATACATTTATGTTAATAAACGTATGGATCATTTTGAGGTTTCCGACCCACGCCCCCCCCCCCCCCGCCCATGTCCAACGAAAATCCCCGCCCATGACTGAGATCATTTATCGTGCTCCAGTTTACGATAAAATTTTCAATACTTTTTGAAGACGGTAGACTAGCTATATTCACTGACTGGTAACTGTGACGTCACTTCCTGTAAACTAATCGAAATTAGAATGAAAACAAGCCAAAGTTGTCTGCTCTGACCATAGACCCTTTTCCAAATAGGAATTACAAAGGATTGTGGGATATAGTTTTGGTGTGCGTCGTTTTTGCCCACAGTAAAATGCCATTGACAAAACGACCCATACCAAAACTCTATCCCATAATCCTGTGTAATTGCTAATTGGAAAAGGGTCTATGGAGCTAATACTTGGAGTATTTGTGGCACCAGGTAGCAGCACCTGCTCTGACTAGCTATAGCACTGTACATGTATTAAGGCCCGTTACCAGACAAAGTACTAAAAAGATAAGTCCTTAAGGGACAAAAGCATTTTCAGGGGAGAGCTATGCTAAAATTACGGAGCTTTTAACTTGTCATGTAGGTGCTGACTATCTAAACTTTTTAAGTAAGATATTGTGATGTTAACACCAAAGATCTTATTATCTCATTATTTCAAAGTAAATTGTTAAAATATTAAAGTACAGGATCTCAATATCGCAATATCTTTAAGGATAAAACATGAGATATTGACATCCGACATCTTGTTATCTCAATATTTTAGAGTAGCATATTAAAATATTAAAATTACAAGTCTCATTACCCTAATGTATTCACGGAAAGATATTGAGATATTGATTCCCATGACATCTTGTTATTTTAATATTTTATGCTAAAATATTGAGGTTATTAGATCTCGAATATTAACATCTCAATATCTTACTGAAAAAAGTCGAGATAGTCACATAATATCTAACATTTCTATGACACCTTAAACACTCCCTATAAAACGCATTACGGCAATAGTATTTTGCTCCTAGGATCATTTTCTAGGAGGCTCAGCCCCCGGCCAGGCCCCCTTGGCTAAGAGCCTGCATGAACTACCCTGCGTTCCCACTTACGATATATGGAACATTGATAACAAAACACATGACATCGATGTTTCTTTATTAAAAATGTCGAGCTATTTACAGGAAGTGCCGTCACATTTAACAGTTTAAAAATATATATTCCAATTTATGCTCTGCTGTTTCTCACATTTATTTAAACAGAGGATGTTTTTGGTAGTTCGGAACTGTGGTGGGTAGCGTGTGGATTTCTTGTTCCGACAAAGACGGATGGATACCTCTCCTTCATCGAAAACAGCCATGACACAGCAGGTGGGGGAGCTGCATTTGTTTAAGACAATTCTCGAGCTCTTTCTTTCTTCTAAGTTCTAATTTATATTTCATCAAGTGAGGCGTGCAACGTCCTCAGTAACGTAGCTAAGTACAAATTTTGAGTGCAATCCTCTTCCGAAAAGCCTCCCCCAGTCTCGACACCAAAGAGTGAAGAATGTATCGATTCGGTAATTAAAGATTCCCTCATAAATGGTGAAACCCCCTCTCCGCAAAGTGGTGTAACAAACAGCTCAGGGAGACCTAGGCACTACGGACCCGTTGCTAAACAAAGTGCTCAATTGGGCAAACAAAGGAGCTAGTGAAAATTAATTAGTTACGGCGTAAAAGCAAAAAACCTCTTCCCAAAGTTTCACGCTCGTGCGTTCATCAGGAGGTCCATATGAATAATCATAAATATAAAGTAGAGACTTTTTGCTTTTACGCCATACATACATACACGCATACATACATACATACATACATACATACATACATACATACATACATACATACATACATACATACATACATACATACATACATACATACTCATATTCTGGGCCTACTGGAGACTTGAACTGTGGAGACAAGTGGTGAGAACGTCAGCATCCTTGTGAAACATAGCCAAAAGAGACACTTTACACAATTTTTTAAGAGTGACAAGTACATCACTTTCTCTTGTTTGAGGAGACTCCCGACATAAGTACTGTGGTACCATCAAATGGTCCAGTGTGTACAGTACATACAGTATTTTAACTAGCCCTGTGGAGGCTTCAAAGCCTTGTGGAGGCTTGTCAGAGAGAGGGCGCCCTTGTTTTTACTTTTTATGTAATAAATTTTGGCATACATACGGTAGTCTCCACTAGGCTAACTCAATGGTGACGTTTTCCTTACGTCTCCAATCGGTTTGTGGTAGTTTGAACAGGTGACATAACAATTTTTTACTTGTGGAGACCTATGTTATGTCTCCACAAAAAATTGTGTCTCCGTAAGGATAGTGGTATACTAATTTTCGTCTCCACTGGGCTATAAATGTGAAACCATACATACATACATACATACATACATACATACATACATACATACATACATACATACATACATACATACATACATACATACATAAACAAAAAGCGACGCAAAAAACGATACTTTCATTTCCAACTAGAATTTAATGACTTGAACAAGAACAAAATATTTCGAGCGTATCTACTGCTCTTCTTCAGTTGCTAATGCGAAGTAGCTACAAGACCTTATGTAGGTGTGACCCACATTACCGGGTTTAACAGGGACCTCTTTTTATGAGCAGTCAAGCGAGAGACACTAGTCATTTTTGGCAAGTCCAAGTCAAGTCACAGCAAGTCCAAATTAAGTCACAGGTTATTTTGCAGTAAGTCCATGTCAACTTGCTAGTCAAGCTACAAGTCACAAAAATAGCGACTCGAGTCCGACCCAAGCCCGTGTCGTATGATTCGAGTCTACACCTCTGCAAAGGGTCACTGGTTTCATATATGAATACATAAATTGCATTCGCTCTTACAAGTTACTTACTCATCCTTGTAAATTTATAATTCGCTTTTACAGAAAAATAGCTCGTTCTTGATAGCAAACAACTCGTTTGGCATTGTTGAGTTAGTGGTGCACGGTTTCTATTTTTCCTACTTTTAGTCTCACCGTCAACATGGCACAGAGTTACAGAAACCAGCGAAGAGAGAACATCCAACCCTCCTCCATTGTTCTATCACCGCGCTGCATTTGTTGATGTCGATGGTGACGGCAAGAAAGATATGCTTAGTTCGAGGGTTAACGTACCAACATGTAAGTAATTGTTAAACGTAACAGAAAGTCCAAAAAAGTTAGTCCCAAGAATCTGTTTTAACTATAAATCGTCTATTAAATTGTTTATATTTATCAATAAGGCGTGTGTGCTTTAAGATGAAGTTTTAGCAGAGTAGTATTGCCAACTGAGTTTTATTGATTTATTTTTTTCTTGGGGGCAGTTTATGCTTTTGTGGGGTTAGTATTGATTGATCTAGTTCCATGAAACACATGTATTGAATATACATAGGCGTAAGAGGCAAGGGGCTGGAGGCTAAAGCCCCCCCCCCCCCGTCAAAAAAGTGGGATAAAATATGTCCTACCTCTACAATTCAAGGATGAAAACCCCTTATTTGCTCCTGTACAAAATGCCAAAATTTGCGGTAATCTTCAACATTTGCACAATATGTCTCACCAAATTACATCTTAGGACCCTCAAATATTCACAAATTTCCCAAAGGGGAGAGGACACCCTCTCCCCTTAGACTCGTACCCCAGAAGAGCGGTCTGAAACAGCATTCAGTACCCCAGCTGAGAATAGATTCCTACGCCTATGTGCATATACATATGTTTTTAAGGGAGTGGTGAAAGTCCAGACTTTCTTGATTTCTTACTTAGATTTAGTTAGGGAAGAAACTCAACTTTTTCTTTTATTTCCTGTCACTATCCATGAAGTTGGTGACGTATATTCTGAGATGATATGGTTCAAACAACCCCAGAGAGATCCTCTAACAACAATGTGGAGAGATACATTCATGTTCTATGGACCAGACTCTATGTTTCGTTACGAAGAAATTCCCCTCCCTAACGGCAAAACGAGATTCGTAATCCTAAGCACGCAATACTTCTCGGAAAAGCTGGTGCTGTCTTGGGCCGAAGGTAAGTATCAACGTGTATTAGCAGCAATGACGGTTGAAATAAAATTCTGTTTTGGGGTGGGGGGGGGGGGGTATCTTGAAATCACGATGCCTCGCACAGTGTTAATCGATACAACCAGTGGTCGAGTGGATCGATAATATGTTATTTGTGAGATGAAAGAAGTGCTGATGTCTGTAATACAATAATAATATCGTAGTGTATGTTATTTTGGATGAATGAAGACCATAATTTACAAAGTTTGGAGGGCTCCCCCTCCCATTAAACCGGTGCTGTGGCCGAGTGGATAAAAGCGGTGGCATTTGAAGCAATGAAGCTTGGCAACCGGGAAGTTCGGGTTTTGATCCCCGGCCGGATCAAAGTAAGGTGGGTATTTTCATCCAAGAGCAATCTACGGTTTTCCCATCTGAATTGGCCTTTAGAAAAACCAAATTTGATCTAAATTGTTGAGACGGTTAGCCACCCGACGTGAAGTTGTAATTCATAAGCCATAGGCTTCTCCCACATTTTCGCGTCTCTTAGCGTCGTAAAACAACTGCCCTTCAAGGCCTGAGTTAAGTTACTCCCATGGCGAGCCGCTTTTGATTTAAGTGGCTGTTGCATCATCCCGAACATATTGAGTTATATCCCTATATCTGTTTTAACAGTTGGTGATTGTACTTTGATTGACATAAATTCAAACAAATAGTTTCAATCTGATTGGTCAATGACGACTTCCACAGATCAAAAGTTTTCTCAATGCATAGCAAATATAGCTCACACTGTGTTTAACTGAACGTGAGCACCCCTTTCGTCATACACTGAATAGCACCTCCACTCAGTGGTGCACCAGGATCTCAAAAGTGGGAGGGGGCAAAAATGCTGTTCGTGTGCATTGTTCCTGTAAGCGGTATACCTTTGTACAGGAGCGGACTAGAGAAAGTAGGGGTAAATGCCAAGACTGGGGAGCAAATTCCCCCTTAAGCCCCCTTGGAAACGCCGCTGCATACACTGTAAAGTGAATTAGCTAAAAGTATGTCAACTAGTCAAAACAGACATTTTAGTGAATGTAGCTAAATGATGTCTTATGTGGCTATAATGAGCGTTCTTACGTTCTTCACTCATTACGTCTTATAGCGTATGGTGTATGGTGTGCCCAGTTGACCAAAACATTTGATTCGGTTAGTAAGGGGAGCGAACGTAAATCATATTACATTACATCACAGATATCACATTATATTACATCATTATATTACATCACATTACATTATTTACTATAGTGTAATGATTTCTTAGAGTAATTGTAGGCCTAATATTATGGTACATACAATGCCGACTTGACTGCGTGAGATGATTATATATTGTTGATAAAATTAGTGTTTAGTTTGGCTTTCTGCAGTACCTTCGAGATGAGAGGCCGGGGACGTGGATTTATTGTGTAAATGTTGGCAGCGTGTACTCATCTCCTATTCCGCACATGTTTTACCTAATCAAGGGCACCATTTCTCCTAGCAACACGACAAACTTTCTTCTCAGAAAGAGCCAGGTTAGCTGCACCAAGTAGGAATTTCAAAGTAACTTTGTGAGCCCAACGAAGAGAGGCACCAGGCTGAAATTTGTCCTCAACAAATAATACCGATATTGAAACCGCATTTTACTATTACCATGTTCAATGCTGCCCAGTGACGATAAATGATTACCATGACAACAGCGACGACGACACAATGACGATGACAATGAAGATGGTATGGCGAGATGGTGCGGTCATATCATAGATTTGCTGTAACTTTTCTGTTATATCTACCACAATACAGGCGATTCTTTCGCGCAAGCCACCGGTGGCGGCTACCTCCTGGACCATCGGGTGATAGACAGTACACCAGGAGAGCGTTACTTTGACAGTGAGGTGAGAACTTGCAAAAGTCAGAACGTTATGGCGGCACGTAGGTAGACCACAATTTCAGGGCAAGATGCATTTGGTTGTGGGGGGGGGGGTGGGGAAACCGTGCCCTTTTACTGATGTCAGCATTGGCAGACGAGATTTCTTGGAAGCAAAAGGTTTTTGAGAACCCCAACGCCTACCCCTTTGGCAAACTGTATGAGTAGTCCTAAGAGTGTATCTTTCTGAAACCGGGCAAACTAATGTTATAGGCTCACTGAAATAATTTCTATAATCATTGATGGAATTGTGTTTTATTTTAACTGCAACAGTGCCGGATATGACAAGGGCGGATCCAGCCCCTAGCTCATGAGGGGCAGTTTGAAAAGGGGGCGCCAGCAAGTGGTAGTTTTACTTAATTTCTTAGGACGCAGGAGGGGTGTATTTTTCTTGTATTTGGGGGCGTCAGATTGGTCATGGGGGCAACTGCCCCAGTTTCCCCCGTGGATCCGCCCTTGGGATATGAGGAGAACTAACTTAACCGTTCCTCCCCTAGATCTAAATGTGGCAAGCCGGATCCCTTTAAAAGTTTTATTCTTGGCATTGTCGTGTTTGTATGCACTGCACAAGTTCATCTGCGATCACTGAACACAAGGAATTTGCAACAACGAAAAAGTCTCCTGGTTTTTAGTTACAATCACCTAGGCTGAACCAGGTTTGGCCTAGGCTGACCTCGATGAGGATACGACAGTGTACGGAGAGAATCATGGCCCTGTGTTAGGTATCGATGAAACCCTGGGGCTCGGGCAGTATAATATGCGAATACAGCTGTATCCCCACCTAGCCAACTGAAAACACTGTAATACTGCTTAAACCGTTTGACAGGTTTCCAAATCTTTCAGGGAAGTTGATATCTGTTAATTTAAAAGACCAGCTGTGGAGTAAGAGTTGCAGATCAGTTTGACAAGTTTCGAGTTTGAAACAAGTCCGAATCAGTAGGATATTCCCAAAGAAATTTTTCTTAGGGGAAGGGTGCATAATGAATGTACAAAGATAGGCGTACAAGGGGAGGAATTCTGACGTCCCCCTGCAAAAAATGTCGATTCCAGCATTTAAAGTGTCGTTAAGGGGGATAAAACGTGTGTAACGATTGTTTTCAAGGGCAGGGAAAATTTCAGAGCAAGGACGTTCTGCCTTCTAGTAAAATGTTTTCGCATACGCCAGTGAGAACAGAATTCAGAGAGTTAGTTGAGTATAGTAAATAATATCAAGTGAAATCAATACTATATGGTTACTTGCAGATTGTAGACCTCAACGGTGACGGCGTTTTGGATTTACTGGTTACAGCCAATAGGTAAGTACTTTAGCAGGGGCGGACTGAGCAGTCGGGCAACCGGGCACTGCCCGAGGGCCCACACAGACAGGGGGCCCACACTGTCATTCGGAAATATTAATGAAAAATCGGAAAATTCCCCTTTTGGCTACTTTTTTTGCAGTTTTTCCTCAAAAATACCTGCGTTGAGTCAACAGAAACTTTCTTGGACTGTTATGAAAATTTTCCTTTCTTTCATTGTGTATTATAAAAGGGCATCTAAGGCTGGCAAATGCCTGTATAGGACCTCCTGGAAGCTCTGGATCAATTATATAAATGGGGCAATGGCGTAATGCTTATTACCTGACATCCAAATGGCAATATAGATTATGACTCTAAGCATTGTACATCTATCGTATTTTACTAATTTTGAACGAAAATCCAGACGAACAGCTTCCAGCAATGGAGAATCGGCAGGAGGGAGAGAATAGGCGCAGTAAGGTGATGTTAGACCTACCTGATAGGTGTAGCAAAATGTGTGAAGGACTAACAAGCGCGTTTCAGCTTTTTCTTCGTAAGTGTATTAGTAATCACCATCCATACCGAATGGCTTCGCGCGAAGCGCTCGGTAAAAGTTATTAAAAAATGTATAACGGCAACAACGTGCTTTAAAGTGTCAACCCACATCATGCTTACAAATTAGATTGAAGGATCCCATATTGATGCGGGGCCCCTATACAGATGTTTGGAGATGTATCTCTGTTTTCGGAAAGTGTTGTGATCAGAACAATTCCTTGTATAATCACCTTTTTAATGTTATGAGATGGAGTGCGAACTGTGACGCATGCGCGAGAAGCGCGCCGAAATTTCTCATTAAATGAGATTTCCCTGACAAAATCTGCATTCAGAGTCTGCATCGAGACTCTTTCGACAAACCTACATGCCACTCAAAAAGCCAGTCAAATAGAGCCACGACACTACTCTTTACAAAGTGTGGGGGGACATTTGATATTGTGTCCCCCACTCATCGAAATGTGGGGGACATATCCCCCTGTCCCCAAGGGTTGACGCCCATGATACTACCTGTGTCTCTCCAACCTTACAGACACTGATTGGTGAGCAATTGTCTGATAATTTCCAGAACATTTATTGTTATACAAGTCATAAATTCACATGCAACTTTTATGTTTTGTTGATAAATATAATAGAATAAGTGGTTAAATACTTGCTATTATTAAAAGTTTAAAAGTTGTTACTTGTTAGAGTCTTTAATGTATATATACTGTTAGTAACATGCATGTATAATAAATGTGTATTATGTTTTATTTAAATCATATTATTATAATAATTGTATTTAAACATAACATGATCTGTTTACTTTAATTAAACATTAGACTTTTTTGAAAAGTGAGCTTTGTTAATGTGAAGACTGGTATTGAGTTGGTAACCTATGTGGGATAGGTTGTGGCCATTATAAGTAGTGTCGGTGAGGGAAAGTTGATTCAGGTTGGGAAGGAGGAGGGCCCCATACCCATTTTCCCCGGGGGCCCAGTTCATTGTCAGTCCGCCTCTGTACTTTAGCGATGAACAGTATTGTTAACTTGAGAAAACTTTTATCTCAGCAAATTACTGAGAAGTCGAAATTTTAGCTTATGTCATCATTACTTTGTAGCCTTGGTCGCTTTTATCTATGTAATGTGTATTTTGCTATTTTCTCGTATTTCTTATTTTTAGGTCAATTACCGAGTTAATGTTGTTAAAAGGCCCTCTAAGCTCATCCCAGACAGTAACAATTCTCCCAACTAACCTAACTCCTAGCACCACTTCCTATTTAAACACAAACAACTATCTAGTAGTAGAACACTTCCAAGACAGAGCCGCAGTCATGCACTGAGATTCAATTATTGACAAACAAACTGAGTGTGACTGTGATCCTAATTAGGAACATAACTGACTGTCCAAGTCATCAGTACCAACCAGAGTGGTGCTATTATTGTTTGAATGAATGCAAATCAAAGTACAGTCACCAACTGGATTTAGAACTATGGGGATATGTCTAAATATATTTGGGGGATGTCATAGCTCCTTTAAGAACAGCCAGCTTTAACTACGATAATAACATGAGCAAAATGAGAGGAAAGGAAGGCAATCCATGAAGTTGCAAGTCTCATCTCCATCACCTTCTTAACATATGCTGTACTAGTTAATGAAACTTATCAACGTTCTGACTATCAGATAATGGTCACGGTTGGAACAATTGTTCTTTGACCCAAAATATCATTAATACACACGCACGTTTTCATGGTCAAGCCAGGGCAGTCGGAACCAGAGGTCACTGGGGGCCTGCAGCCCCAATTATAGGCATTTCTAATGTTCTTTGTCGTAACATCCAACATTATTTTAGCAATTATTAAACTTGGAAGTCGAATGGTTCAGCTACCCCCCCCCCCCACTCCTCTTCCTTAGACACCTTCTGACGGCACTAGGCCATGACTTCCTAGTTATCTAATTCTAATATGTTTGAATTTGTTGGGACTGAAGTTTAACAGGAGTTGTGACACACTTTTCCCCAAAATTTCGGCCAGTTTTGCCATTGACTGCGACCCTAAGCAAGCACAAAGTACTGTTTGAA
This sequence comes from Holothuria leucospilota, assembly GCA_029531755.1. Taxonomy (NCBI): domain Eukaryota; kingdom Metazoa; phylum Echinodermata; class Holothuroidea; order Aspidochirotida; family Holothuriidae; genus Holothuria; species Holothuria leucospilota. The sequence goes on along the minus strand of CM055966.1, from coordinate 10,697,515 downwards.
AATTTATCCCATCGTCCTCTGTATATGTTTCTTGGATTCGTGTGGCTTAATGACTTTTCTAACCTCTCATAAGCAAAGAATGGCTAAAAACCAGTGTTTTGGTGACTTGCCTTTAGATCTTTGGCCTTTGACCTCTGACATCATCAACTAGGCTACGTGTGCATTAATTTCATTGTTGTGTACTTACACAGGTTTGAACTTGCTTGTTAGACTTACTGTTTAGGAGAAGTTCAAGTTGTGACATCCCTTTTTCTCAAAATTTAGGTCAATTTCGAACTACATTTGAATGTTGACCTCCATCCTTCACAGCAAAAAGCCCACATATTTAAATTTATTTTCTATTAGTCCGGATTTATATTATGGTTTAATGAGTTTTCCTACACACTGGTAGTCAACTTTTGGCTTTAACTGAGCTCATGTGTTTACCTTATTTGACCATGCAAGACTGTGTCGAGTTTTAGCGGCTAATTTGAACTATTTCTACTACGAAGTAATTTTTCACTTTTATCTTCGTGGACATAGTGATGTTAATGGCAAGCTTCTAGCCTATGAGGTCCCTTGGGACGATCTACGCTATGGGACTTTCGTTAAACATGTCTTGGCTGAAGGTTTTGCTCCCCATGGTATCGTCACCGGTGAAGGATCCGGCGCACCAGGACTAGCATTTAGTATTATGCCCAGCACCTCTGAATCCAGGTAATACTTTTTTTTCTTTTTTAATATTGCCATTAGTCCCTTTGAAGTCTGCAAGATAAAAAAATATACAACAATTTCTGGATAAATAACCCAGTACGGGCACCATAAGAATCGGCGGGCCGCAAAGCTCACCCTGTGGGGGTAAAGGGCCGCCTCAGGTTCTCTGGTGGGTTTTAGGGACAATGCCCTTGTAGAGGACTGGGGGAAGCCTTCGAAAGGTGACTGTGATTTTTGCGTATTATCATTCAATTTAATTTGAGTCGAAGCAGATTAGAACCCAGCAAACCCTCCCCCTGGCTACACGCTTGTGGAAAACGAGGATGTAGATGTTTTTCTTTCTTTTGTTTTCGCGATAGACAAAAACCGATTATTATCATGACGGGAGATGATGACGGCAATGCGTATATTTTTGAGTCACTCAGCGACAGTTCACCAAACGACTGGCGTTACACAAAAACTTCCATCTTCCAAGCCAATCGCGGTACTGTCGGGGCGCCAGCGGCTAAGGATGTTGACGGCGACGGCGACATCGAAATTTTTATCCCGACATGGACCGACGGGAAGGTTCACGTGCTTAAATATCACCCGTAAACTAAATGGGTGTTTTGTCCCTCCAAACAACGAAATCCTATCAAACCATAAAATAACTCGTCGGAGTATTTAAACAAAGCTTATTAATATAAAAAAATTGACGTACCGATGTTTAGACGTAATTGGTTAAAAGAACTAATCAGTTAAACCTTAAGGGGATATATTTGTGTTTGTAAATAAATTCTACATGATCATGTGAAAATTCAAATAATAAATTTGTGTTATTTTCGATGCAAAATGGCATAAAGATTTTTGGAATGTTTGGTTGAGTTTTTTTTCTTCCAGGGAATGAGCTTCGTTTATTGCCATCTAAGTTTCCAAGTCTCTAAAACGTTTATATCATTTCCTCCTATTCGTTATTTTTATTCTTTCTTTCTTGTCATTCCTTTTTTTCAATCAGGGGAGCGCAAGCCCCAACGACCTCCTGGATAAGCCTGGATAAGGACGTAATTGTATAGTAATTTGGCTAACATACAGTAACATACAGTAAGCCTAGAGGCCTATAGCTATATTGCCCAGGCTACGGTCAGCACTTAGCCTAGCTACGCCTATTCTTACCAGTGCTGTGGTACTCGAGACCGGTCTCGAGTCACGATATTAAGGACTCGGACTCGGAAGGCAAGGACTCGGACTCTATCTCGGTCGCGTACAGTCTGGACTCGTGACTCAGCTCCAAATTTTGGGCTCGAGACCGGCAGAATTTGGGATTCACTTTATGCAATTTAGCCATCGTAACTTAGCACTTGCCCTGGCCTCTGCAGTTTCTGTACTACTCGACACGCTATCTAGGTGTTTACAATATGTGCTGTAGCGAGTGGATGGTATTTGTAAGTCTTGTTATAAAATCGTATATATGAGGTCCTTAATTATTTTCACTGATGGCCAACATTTTTAATCGGGAAGACCGTACGGGCCGTGCACAGCCATATCATACGCATACCCATCATCTTTGGGTCTCATTTTGAAATTGTTAGCTTTCCATCTGAATGTGTGATGTCTAGGGGCCGTCGGAAGCGGGTTCAGAGCAGAATGGAATATATTTACAAAATAGTGCACATAAACCTGAACACTTAACTATCTGTAAATGACGTTGATTGTGCTCCCAATAGATGATCACAATTATCGCAATTTGACCATTATTTTGTAATATCCCCAATCCAGACGGACAGAGCGGGTAAACAAATAAGATCATGTCAGATCAATTGGCTCAAATCTATGTTGAAAAGTGTTTAGTGGTTTTCCATAACTTTATCTGAGCGGAACGTCACTATCCGTTGGCTCATTTAGCTTGACAAGAGAACGGAGTTTGGCTTCCGTTCGGTGCAGACGTGCGCGGGTTTGCGGGTGTACTTTCGCTTTTTGTTCGCTCACGTGGGCTCTTATTTCACTTTTAGCGGCCTTCTATTTTTTCCAGTTGGATATTTATAGCTTTTTCGTGTTCCTTTCTGTTAAATTTTACTTGGATTAAGTTTTTCGAAGAAGATTGGAACGGATTTTGTTGTGGTTTGGTCGCTCCATACTGGCAAGAGAGTGTATGGTATTGTATATTGTATGCTGTAACATGTGGGCGTCTTCGTTGTTTTTATTTGCGATTGTGCACTACATCACGTCAAGTAAGTTTCTTTTTTATTGTTGGGGCTTATGTTATCTGACGTATCTTGCAATGGCTCATTCTGCTTCTCAGAGGAAAGCTAGCACTTCCCCGGTTGACAAGGGTAGGAAATCTCGGGACAAATGTGGGGACTGTGGGGCGGTAGTAAATAAAGACGATAAGGGAATTCAATGTGAGCTATGTGAATTATGGTTTCATGCTTCGTGTCAAAATATTCTGGAAAGTCAATATCAGGCTCTGGTTGAAGATAGTAAAAATGACTCCCCTGTCCTTCATTGGTTTTGTTGTTACTGTAACCGTTCTGCAGTGAAAATTTTGAACGGACTTATGAGAATGCAACAACAAATTGATGACCTTCAACAAGAGGTTCAGGCCTCAGGTAGCAGACTTAATGATATTGAGGCTGGCAAATTTACTGATAATATGTCATCAGCTGTGGGGGAAATTGCTAGTAAAAAGGTTATGGAAAGTTCCCAAGCTGTACGTAGGGATGTTTTGGATATGGAAAAAAGGCGTATGAATGCTATTATCTTTGGTTTGTCAGAATCTGGTAGTGGGGACCCCGAAATTAGAAAGAGCCATGATGCTGAAGCTATCACGGAGCTGTTAGGTAAACTTAATATTAATACTATAAGGCCAACTCATTTATTTAGGATTGGGGCAGTGAAGAAAAGGCCGCAGGGCTCTTTAGTTAAACCCCGGCCTCTGAAGCTTGTTTTTCAAAGTGAATGGGAGAAACAGGAGGTAATGAGTAAATTTATTGATTGTAAGAAAGCAAAATCTAATTATGTTGCTGAGTTATCTATTGGTCATGATAAAACGAAATGGGAACAAGAGGAGTATAATAAGCTAAAGTCTGAGTTAACTGCAAGATTGGACAGGGGTGAACAGGATTTGGTTATTAGGGATTTAAAGATAGTCAGTCGTTTTCGTCGACAACAAAGTCAGTAGGATGCTAAGTCAAGCAAAGCATAGACCTGAGTTTAATCCTATCAAATGTTTGTATACAAACTGTGATTCTCTTCCTAATAAGTGGGAGGAACTTAAAGTTTATGTGGCTGAGTATAGGCCAAATGTTATTGCTTTAACTGAGTGTATCCCCAAAAGTATTCAGTGGGATGTTTCTAAAAAGAGTGAATTGGTCAAAAGTTTACAGTTAGATAACTTCGTTTTATATCATAATTGGGACAAAGATGGGCGTGGTGTAGCCTTGTATATACATGTGAGCCTTAAATCCTCAGTTATTCAGACTACCTCAAATTTTTCTGAAGCTATGGTGAGGATTACTTTAGGGCAGAGGCAGTCAGTGTGTTTAGGTTGTATTTACAGAAGCCCCTCGAGTAATGTTGATAATGTTGGTCTTGCTAGTGTGTTGCGTGAAGCTTGTAACTCTAGATATGTGGATTGTTTATTGATGGGGGATTTCAATTTTAAAAGTATTAATTGGCATTCCCTCACTGCATCTCATCATGAGGCAGAGGTTTTCCTAAAGTCTGTTAAGGAAAATTTCTTGACTCAACACCAGTTGAGTCCTACACGTCATAGAATGGGTCAGGAGTCATCTCTGCTGGATTTAGTGCTAACTCAAGATCAGGAGGCCTTGACTGATATTAAACAGTTTCCTGGTTTAGGAAATAGTGACCATGACATTCTGATCTTTTGTACAAGGTATGCTGGTAGTCCTGAGGTCTGTGAGGCAGTCAAGCATATTTATGATAGGGGTGACTATGTGGGCATGTCTAAATTTTTAGATTTAGATTGGGGTACTAGTTTACACAATATGGATCTTGAAGATGCTTGGAATTATTTTAAGTCAAAGGTCATCGAAGCTGTCGAGCTATTTGTCCCTAAAGCTCATTGTCGTGGTAATAGTTCTAGGCCGAAGCCAGCCTGCCGAAGCCAGCCTGGATGACAGGTGAAGCTCTTAGGAAGGTTAAGGAAAAGCAAAAGGCGTGGAGAAAATTTTTGAACTCCAAATCTCAGGATGATTACAATAGGTATGCTCGTTTAAGGAACCAAGCTAGATGGTATACCAGGAAGGCAGTTAGTAGTTTTGAGCATAATATTGCTCGGGAAGTCAGGACAAATCCAAAAGTATTTTGGCGTTATGTCAAGAATAAAACTTCAGTTAAGTATCCTGTCCATGCTCTTGAGTATGATGGTAAAGGGGAGCTTGTTGATGATGCTGTGGGTAAGGCTAACATCCTCAATCAGTTCTTCAGTAGTGTTTTTACTGACGAGGATTTGAGTTCTTTACCATTTATTGCAGCTAGGTTTAATGGTGCTCTGCCATCTGATATTGAGATTGATAGAGATGATGTCTTGAAGAAGTTGAGCGAGTTAAAAATTTCTAAGTCTCCAGGTCCTGATGGACTCCACCCTAGGGTGCTTTTTGAGACTCGCCTTGTAATTTGTGATGCTTTAGATGTAATCTTTAAGAAATCCTTTAGGACTTCCTGTCTTCCTAAGGATTGGAAAGTGGGTCATGTAACTCCTCTTTTCAAGAAGGGGAAGCGTTCAAACCCTTCAAATTATCGGCCAGTAAGCTTGACCTCTGTTGTTTGTAAGATCTGTGAGTCTTTTGTAAGAGATATGATTATACAACATATGGTTCAGAATGATCTACTTACTTCAGATCAATATGGTTTTGTAGCAGGTAGGCCATGTGTTTCTCAGCTAATTGAAACTTTTGACGACTGGACAAAATCATTAGATGAGGGTCTTAATGTTGATGTGGTTTATACAGACTTTATGAAAGCATTTGACAAGGTGCCTCATCAGCGGTTATTGCTTAAGTTACAAAGCTATGGTATTGGTGGGGAATGCCTTGAGTGGATTACATCTTTTCTGTCTAATCGTAAGCAGCGTGTGCATGTTGAAGGATGTTTTTCGGATTGGGCTGATATTAAGAGTGGTATACCTCAAGGGAGTGTTTTGGGCCCGACCTTGTTTTTGGCTTATATAAATGATTTGCCGGATGTTATATCTGGGTGTCGGGTAAAGATTTTTGCGGACGATACTAAGCTTTATAAAGAAATTGGATCGCAAAAGGATTGTGAGTTACTGCAATTAGCTATTGATGAAGTTTTTGACTGGTCAGTTATCTGGCAGCTTCGCTTTCATCCCGATAAGTGCCAAATTTTAAGGTAGGTAGATCTGCTCCATCCTTCACTTATTCTATGGGTGATTATGCTGGCGGTGATAGACATAACCTTGAAATTAGTTCATGTCAAAAGGATCTTGGTGTTTTTGTAGATAATGAGCTAGCTTTTCGAGACCATATTTCTGGTATTGTTACTAAAGCTAATGGAGTCTTAGGTGTAATTAGAAGAACCTTTCGTTTTTTGGATTGCTCCTCTTTAATCTTGCTGTATAAATCTATGGTGCGTCCTGTACGTAATTGAGTATGGTATTCCAGCTTGGTCGCCCTTCCTTTGGAAGGATATTGATGAAATTGAGTCTGTTCAAAGGCGAGCGACCAAAATGGTTCCTGGCCTTAGGGAATTTTCTTATTCTGAGAGGTTACGCAGACTGGATTTGCCATGTCTTAGGTACAGGAGACTGCGCGGTGATATGATCTATATGTATAAATATTTGACTGGCGATATGGCTGGAAACGCTATACTTTTTCAAAGGGCGGTTGACTCCAGTACTCGAGGGCATCCATTAAAGATTCTTAAGCCCCGTTGTATTAAAAATGTTAGACAGAGATCCTTTACTCAGCGTAGCATAGATGTTTGGAACTCGCTGCCAGCGCACGTCGTTACGGCACCGTCTTTAAACGGATTCAAGTCAAACTTTGACAAAGTTTGGAAACAAAGCGAGTTTTATTTTGACTATAAAGCGGGCATGATTGCTAACTAATTTTTATGGGCGAAATGGCCTCCGGCCAACAACGTCTTTTCCATGATGATGATGATGATGAAGAGTATTGGTTTGGCCAAAGTTCCTCCTGTATTGCCTTGAGTGACAATTAGATACCACGCTGTGTAAGTTGTAGCTTGATACCGTATTCTTTACCCTGAAATATCATCAGCAGAAATCCACAATTAAAGGCAAATAAGAGAAAAAACATTCGGCCTGCATGTTTCTATCAAAGGGCATATCGTCTCCTCAAATTGCGTAAGTTCATTTCAAATGGCCTGCCTAACTAACCACTGGATTACTTATGTCAGACTAATGGCCCGTCGATTTATCTATGCAGTGAGCATGTGAGTGGGTGGGTGGGGGATCACTGATGGTGGGTAGGTTTGCACGGAGGGGTGTAGCAAAGGGTTTAGTGGATGTAAGAGCTAAAATTCAAGGTTGGTTTGAATTCAGAGAATTCCATCTGTCTAAGTCTATACCCGTCAAGAAGGCCCGTAGCCAGGCAAGGTATTGGGGGGGGACATACTAAAATGCTTTAAGCAATGTTAATTTTTTATCTTCTTGGAGAGAAAACTTTTTCACAGGGCTTTCCCTGCCCCGCCCCCACCCCTGCTCCCTTGGCTATGGACTTGCCGTCAATCTTACTTCACTTAAACCAAGATGTAGCCAGTCACCTCACTTTTAGCGCACCCACTTTGGTTCCAGGACTGATGTGATGTCACATTGTCGGCTTAAATTCTTTTGTTTAGTTGGCAAATCTGCATCCTCAGTGCGCCCTCTTCATAAGCGTTCGGGGCTAGTCACCCTTATGAGCGGAAACAGTTCGTAGAATTGGGGCTCATTCGTAAAGAAGACGCTTTCATAGACCCTTTTCCAAACAGCAATTTCAAATGGTTGTGAGATAGAGTTTTGGCACGCGTCGTTTTTGTCAATGGCATTTTACTGTCGCAAAAACGACCCACACCAAAAAAAAAAAAAAAAAAAAAAACTCTCAGGCTATCCCACAATGCTTTGTAATGCTATTTGGAAAAGGCTTTATGTAAAAAGTACCAAATGTATGTCTTCGCGTGCAGGGTCCGGTGGGCTCCCGGAACATTTAAAAAAAAAAGGCCAATGCAATTTTCTTTTCCCATCAATAACTTAATGAGCAGCATAATAAACACAAGAAAATGTTGACAGCTTTCAAGAACTTTTAACAGAATTATTAAATGATCGATCATTTGAAAAGGCAATCACGTACCCTACCTCAAGCGGCAGCTTTCACACTTACACCGATTTCCCCAACAAACCTATTCGTCAATTCCTGTCTTTCCGCCTATGCGAAGTAAGAAAGGAAACGAGCAGTACCATGTTTGGGCATAAATACAATAACAACGGCAGTCAAAAATTCAGCCTTCATATTTCCATTTAGTAACAAGGCCTACTGAAAAATTTATTAAGATGTAAGGGGTGTGGAACACCTCTGGCAACTTTCCTGGCGTTGGAACAATAACTGCACGGCTGTCCTTAATGACGTAATAATAAGATGACTAGTTACAATAGGTGTAGGAAAGTTTTTCTTCCCTTTTCATTTAAAAAATGTCCACATTCTAAAATGCCTTCAGTACTGATAGTTCTCGATTGTTGGCGCATTTTTTCAACCCTCTGTTTTCAATCTCAGTTTCTTTGGCGGGCTGAACTGGAACACCTTGTGGGCCGAATGTGGCCCACGGGTTGCCATTCAGACCCAGAAGCTATATCATAACACACAACACCATTGCATAAAAGGCAGTTTAAAAATTGATCACTTGTGAATTCCTATTGTCAGTGTACACTTTTCCATAGCGGAGACTCGGGACTCGGACTCAGAGCTTGTGACTTGGACTCGGTCTTGGACTCGAATGCCAGTGACTCGGACTCGGCAGGTGAGGACTCGGACTTGGACTCGGAAGGTAAGGACTCGACTACAGCACTGATTCTTACCTGATTAGTTTTAAAGGGGAATTTTCATAATCCCAGAAAGTTCCAATTCTCCCAACTATGCAACTTCTAGCTCCTCCCATAACTATATGAAGCTACTCCTTGTGCAGGAATAAACCTGTTTTATTGCATAAATGCGGTAAACAGGCCTTGGAAGTGCTATTTCCAGCGATCTGGGAAGCATTTTGGTGAAGTATAGCACCTAAAACTCTTTTCTGGGAGTAAAAAATTTCCCATGAAAAAAGTTTGGCCCACCTAAAAAATTTTGCCCCCCTGAATTTTTTTCTGCGGACGCCCATGTCCCCATATGCTATTTTTTCAACACTTCAGATAACTATACATTTTCTATTGAAATTAGGGCTGTCGGAAAATTTTTGCCCCCCTCCCATCCCCAAACCCGATCTACGCCCCTGTTACACGGCATGGGAAGTTTGGCTAGGTTATACCGACTTCGGCCATCACACGATAAAGAATTACGCTCAATTTTAATTTTGGCCTCTCATGCATGGCCCTTAGCCAACAACGACGACGACGACGGTGATGATGCAAAAGCCCCATCGAAAGCAAAATTAACATTGAAGATAACTCTTGTTTTTATAAAACATGGCTCTTTATGGTCGCCATCACTGTGCTACATTTGATCGAGATACGGGAAGATTCCTTTCCAGAAATCTGGGAGGCATTGTTTCCTAAAAAAGTACGCTTTACATCAAATGGTGATTATTCTTCGCTCTCGTGTTCAGGTCAGCTACGTTGCCAGGAATTTGCAAGGGGGAGCGCATTTGTGACTGATATGCGAGAGGGTTCTAAGGGGGAGGGGTGTGGGTGTTCCCCTCCCCTTTGAGAAATTTTTGAACAATTGAAGGTCCTTAGATGCAATGTGGTGCAATGTTTTGCCAGTTTCATCATCATTATCATATATCATATTATCAGCAGATTTTTTCCTGTTTGAATTAAGAATATATTAAAAAAATTCAAACAGAAAAAAAAATCTGCTTGGTAATATGATATCACATGATAATGATGAAACTGCAAAGCATTGCACCTTTTACATGTTCTTTTGTCTTTGAAATTCACTGACTAAGGAAGACTAATAATACCGTCTGGACAAGTTGGCGCAACCCACGTTTACAAAGTACTTAGTACCAACCACAATAGAGTAGATTTGGGAAGCCGATAATTTGATAAAAGAATAAACTTGCCCAGCTCCTTCAAAGTGGGATGGAGTTGGACCTGATCGTTACTGATTCGAATTGTCAGATATCTGGCCTAAAAAATACTGTTATCGCAGCGTGATAGTAGTATAATAATTATTCAGAGGAAGCGCGTATCACGTACGACTGCTATACGCACTCTAGCTTAGCTTCATTAACAATGAATCATACGAACATGTGTGTTGTGATCCTTTCTTGTTAGGGTGACGCATTATGTGAAGTAGCTCAGTCAGGAGGCCTGAATGTTACTACGATTATGATTGAGTTAACAGAACTGACGAGAATTTAAGATCAAAAGCGCACTGAAAAATACCCTGCAAAAACATCACAGTTTCAACATTTTTTTCGACACTGAAAGGGGGGAGCTGTCGCTCCCTCTGCTTCCCCCGGCTACGTCCCTGGTTCATGTGTAACATATATAGTACACTAGGCCTGCCAAACGTCACCCAAACATGTGTGGCTGACTATGGTTCAAAAAATTAGACCATGCGCATTAAATCAATGGTATTGCAAGATAATTGTGTAAGTTTGTGAATTATTCATTAACTCAACATCTCAGCTGAGACAGAGAAAGTGTGATGAAACAAATTGATCTGTTCCTAGTTCTATCTTTATGATAGGCCGGGTTTGTCTGACTTATTGTAACGTCGCCGTTATGGCTGTCCAAGCTTTTAGACTTAACAATTAAGAAACGGAGTCTTGACATGGCGAAAAAAAAAAACCCCGCAACTCATCGATTTAAAAGTTAAAAGTAATCATTTCCTGTCTCTCTGGCTTTTATCTCTTCTCATATTTATGCTCCTGTTTACAACATGTAGACTTTAGAAATATTCTCGAGCGGTGCCGAATACTCACTTAAGCTCTGGCAAAGCTTAGAAAAAAACGTCAACAAGAACAGGTGTTACTTACAAATTTACTTGGGTGATCCATTACACAATACCAGAGCGACTTCCTGCACAAATAAAGGGTTCCATAGCGAATAACACAATTCAATATTTCTCAGAGGAGCAACCTCTGACTCAGGAGTTTGGAAGGCTTTGAATCGCAGGGGTAGGTTTTCTTGACAAGGCTATGGAGACAGCCAGCAACTATATCCCCAGTCTCTTAAAATTAAGGGCTTTTATTAAGAATTCCCCCGCAATGAGGTCCTGTCCATCCCTGATTGGCTCAAAGAGGTTAGAACCTTGGTTAGGGGTCATCTTTACGACCAATGTTACTATTCCTACGGTTCTGGACACAAAGCCTTAGTCCCCCACCATGTGCCCATCACGACCCGAGCTCAGCTAATTAATACAAAAACAAGTGAATCAAGTTCCTAGAGAAGGCCTCCCAAGATCACCTTTGTTAATACATTTAATGACTGCTTGATCAATATAACTTAACCTGGAGATGGCGCTGTCCAGGAAATCAACCTAGACCACTGATCTACACTAGAACTGCATTTGCTTGCAAATAAGCAGAACTGTAGTGCATGTTGGACCGTCCTTGCAGTCTGGAGTAGGCCAGATTTAATGTGTGTTTGAAACGGCGTTTATTTAATCAAATATTTTTCACTACCTTCAGAAAGGTTTGCAAAAATCTTTGCATACAAAGTACATTCAAGACATAAGAAACGACTGGCACAAGGCTAACAAGGTGATTTTATTGCGCAATCGTGTTTTTCTAACGAACTTCCGAGCGGCTCAGACGTTGCAGAAAATCATCTTATTTTCAAGCTAGGTAGTGTTATTTTGTGATGTTTTTGTATAATCTTGCTAGTTTTGTGGAAAAGTAGAACACATTGTAAGGATATCTGATTTGGTTCCGATTTGAAGTAAATATCTTGAATTTTGGGGTTTTCGTCCTATACCTGTAACACTACTATTGAGAGGAATTTCGGTTGTGCCCTATACTGTGGCACATTGAAGTTGACGCTGTGGGGGGGGGGGGGGGTGGGGGGGGGGGGGGGTGGGGGGGGGGGGGGGTGGGGGGGGGGGGGGGTGGGGGGGGGGGGGGGTGGGGGGGGGGGGGGGTGGGGGGGGGGGGGGGTGGGGGGGGGGGGGGGTGGGGGGGGGGGGGGGTGGGGGGGGGGGGGGGTGGGGGGGGGGGGGGGTGGGGGGGGGGGGGGGTGGGGGGGGGGGGGGGTGGGGGGGGGGGGGGGTGGGGGGGGGGGGGGGTGGGGGGGGGGGGGGGTGGGGGGGGGGGGGGGTGGGGGGGGGGGGGGGTGGGGGGGGGGGGGGGTGGGGGGGGGGGGGGGTGGGGGGGGGGGGGGGTGGGGGGGGGGGGGGGTGGGGGGGGGGGGGGGTGGGGGGGGGGGGGGGTGGGGGGGGGGGGGGGTGGGGGGGGGGGGGGGTGGGGGGGGGGGGGGGTGGGGGGGGGGGGGGGTGGGGGGGGGGGGGAGCATACGAGGTAATGCGATTGCTGTGGTGGTATAAACAGCTTTATTTCTGACTTACACAAAAGTGTTATCGTTTTAACGGGGGTCGGTGGTAGCATCGTTGCGAAAAGAGGAAAAACTCAAAATGGAATAAAAGTCACCTTTTATCATTATATGTGACGGAAATAGCGCGATGTATGCTGATTTAATCGAGGTATTC